>QLOH01000159.1:1200000-1655000 GCA_026901365.1 Sesbania bispinosa | reverse complement strand
CCTACATATAGGAGTTCCTATCTCTACTGCCTATCCAACCCGAAGACTCTTATTCGTGGTGGAGTGCTTCGAGTAGGATCCAACCCCATCCCAGCAGTCAAAGTCCTTCCTGACCCGGCTCACCTGCCTCTGAAGCTGGAATGCCTTTCTAGAGGAGGCTACCCGAGGAATCGAGAAGTTTGAAGTGGGATGTGGAATGTGATTGGTGATGGATGGTGGTTATGAAATCAGTTCTACATCAGATGATGAGCCCGTACGAAAACTTTTTCTTTTATTGGCGCCCGACTATTCGATTGAGTCGAATGCCTACCAATGCTTAAAGTTTCAGATTCGAGCGAGAGCCCAAACGGGGGAGGCGAGAACGTCTTGATCGAAAGCTCCACTATTCTGAATAATGAGAAAGACTTTTCAAAGTTCGATCAAATCGATCGAGAATCTTATCATCTATTAGGTAGGCCAACCGACCGACCGAGTTTTGTTGGGCGTCCATGTCACAGAACCTTTCATCTAGCCAAGAATCCCATTATTGATCGAATCGGGGCTAATGAATTGGCAAATGAAAAATCTACTGTTTTAACACTCAGAAAAAAACCTAGAAAAGAAGAAGAGTCACTAAGACAAGAACTAGGTAAGCAATAAGGAGAGGCTAGAAAAGGCGGGGCAAGGGGCTCTCCATCTCTAGGAAGATTGTGTCCAGGATCTGGTAATCTAAGTTCTGGTCGGCTCATATTAGCCTGTGCTTTATTGCAGGTAGTCATTCCCCCCTGTTCCTTTAGTCTTTTCAACGGTACTTGAATCTTAAGTCGCGGATCATGTCTCGCCCCCCCAGTATAGTGACCGATTCCATGTTTCCCCCGAATTTCATCAGTTCCAGGCTTTCCTCTCCTAAGCAAGAGGATGCGCGAACCTCCTTCAAGTAAAGTCAAGGCTTGATTTACTTGAAGCTTTCCCCTACCTTCTCTAATAGGGGGGCTCGTTAGTCGTTGCTTGTCTGGGTCGAGCGTCTTCAAACCTCTGCTCATCCATCTTCATTCCAAAGGCGAACATTTCCATTGAGTGACTGTAACTGCTATGGTTTACAGTCAATAGTTCTTAACCAACCCTTTCTCTTAAAGCTTTAAGAGAGAAGAGTAAGGGGGACCTTCTTTTTCTCCTGCGGAGCCCCTCAGAAAGTTACCGGCGGCCGGATAGCTCTACTAAGCGAAGAACCGCTCGCTACCTTTTCTTTTCTTCGCGAATAACATGTGCAGGTAGCCGCCTAGGAGAAGAGAAGCAAGCTACCTTCCATCTATATCTATAGGCGGCAATGGTCAGAGCTGGTAAGCATGGTCACTGTATCGGCGGCCGGCGCTCCGCGTTCTATCTAGGTTCCGCTCTTACGTAAGCCCCACCTCACATAGAAGAAGGGGAACCCCTTCCATAGAAGAACCCGTGTGGGTGAGAGGGGATTGAATCATTCATTCATCAGATACGTCTTCTTCCGTGATCCATTTCATGTCAACTCTAATTAGTTATCAAAAGGCCTACTTTACAAACAAAGGGAAGGTCGTTTCCCGGGAACCTTGCAACCTTGCGGTTCCCGGTAACCGGCCGCATCGGCCCGGTAACCTTCGTCACCGTCGGTTCCCGCAACCAAGCCTTTTTTTTATGTCTTTCTTTCTGTTCTGAAGGGCTTGCGGTTCATTACACCAAAGGCTTTCAGTGAACTATTGAAGCTATCGAGAGAGTACCAAATGCTGACGAAGGTTACCGACTTTCGGTGGACGCGGAGCCAACGAGTCTTTAAGTAAGTGGGCGAACAGCGTCACGAGTCTAAGGTTACAGAAGCGTTCGCCAACTTTGATAGGTAAACGCATTGCAAGCAAATAGAGCAGAGAGCTTACCGTCTGTTTCTATTAGAGTCGCGAGCTTGTTGTAGTCGGTCCGTGAAGGGAGAACTTGCTGCTTACTTGCTATATCCCCCGCTTGCACGGCTCGTTCTTCGAGCCCTGCTTCTCCCTTCCCCCTCTCCCCGTTCGTTCTACCGTCCAAAACAAGGCCGTATGGAGTATAGCCAAGTGGTAAGGCATCGGTTTTTGGTACCGACATGCAAAGGTTCGAATCCTTTTTACTCCAGATTATGAACACCCGATCGGATCTGTCAAGAACTGAGCTGACGAGGGGAAGCGGCGGATTGCAGTCCCTGAGCCCAGCCCGGGAGGAATGCATGGTTCCCTAGGCGCTTCATGGACGGGCGTTCGCAGTCCCCTCCCTCTAATCTAACCCTCCCCCGCTCCCCATACGAATTTGAACTACGATCCCCTGGAGCAAAACGCTGTGGATACACTTTTGAATGCTGTCACCGAAAGTGTCAAAAAACTTACGGTAACACATCATTTTCCCTGCCGGAAAACTGGACATATTCAAAAATAGTCGAGCATGTCATTCATTGGGGATCCGGCGGATCTACGTTATATGAGATTTTTTCTGATATTACAGAGTATTGCTTTGCCAGTAATGACTTTCAAGAGGCATTAAATATCCTCTATTCTATTGGGGGGCCGGGGGTTGGTGGATAAAGATGGACAGTAAGGATTGCGTAATATCAATTTATCGGTGGTTCCTCTCGATTCTCCCCGGATTTGAGGATCAACTTTGACCTGCCCGACATGCTGTTGACTTGGAGATGAATTCTTCGCTCGTACCTTCTGCGGTCGTTACGCTTGGTCGGTCATGCTGGGACCAAAGAAAAGTAGAAGCCTGAACCGTGTCGAAAGCATTTATAACTACAGTACGCGACCTCCTAAATCAACATCTACATCCCTGTCGCTACCCTTTCAGCCCTTTAAATGTTCATCTTCCCGCGTGAGGGTGATCAGCGTTCTCGTTCACGAAGCCAACCGAGTTCCTCATAGGAAGGAGCATGTGAGGGAGAAGGACCAAACTTCGTTTCTTCGAACGGAGCCCAGGTTACCTTTTTGATACTATGTAATGTTAGAACCACAGGAAACACTAGAAGAGGGGGTTGAATAGTGTTTCAAAACTTTATTGAATAATTTTGGAAATCTTTAATTTAATATATCATTTAAAAAGAACAACGTCTAAAGAACAATCTTAAGATCAGAGTTTAAATGAAACATGCGGAAAATAAGAATGATAAGATTGATAATATTTCAAAACGGTCTTAAGATTGTCTTAAATGAAAGTTTTTCAAAATATCTTCTGAAGATTATTACAAGGAGTATCTTTTAGAATGGTTTCTAAAATACTTCATCAGATTGAAGATCGTCTGAAGTTTAATTCTGGTTCTGAACTGAGTTCTTTAGAGACTCACTTCAGACACTTATTTCAGAACTTCTTCAAGATACATTCTCTGTAATATCTCAAATGATATGAGAGAGATTCGAGTTTTAATTATCTTTGAAAACTTGTTTGATTGAAATTGTTATGTTATGGTGATTATGAAAATGCTTTTCAATCCCCAAAGTAAATGCAGAACTGAAAATAAAAGAGCCGGAAGATAGGTGCATCTTTGAGTCTTCACTTCTTCGAGTCTTTAAATTCTTCAAGTCTTCAAATAATCTTCGATTCTTCAGATAGTCTTCGAGTCTTCAACTCTTCAGATAGTCTTCGAGTCTTCATATAGTCTTCAGGTCTTCAACTTGGTTATAGATTCCTCTTCTTAGGATTCTGCATTTTGTTCTTCTGATCATCATCTTCTGAATGTGATTCTGATTATCTTCTTCTTCAATAATTATTCTGACCTGAAACACAATCAACATACCAATACCTTTCTCAGTCGAATCTGTTTACATAATTTTGTATAATTCTTATATAAACTCATTTGTCCTTAATCATTAATATAATCTTATTTGTTAATTATTAATATAATCTTATTTGTTATTCATTAAAACTTAAGGATGCTAAGTCTTATAATCATGTTTAAATACTTAAACTGGTTTATAGACTTCACATGTAACACCTCCTCATTAACAGACATTTCCCGAATAACCATTCATTTCATGAAAAACCCTGCGCATGTTAGCAGCTGAATCACTCTCTCCTCTCGTAGTGGGCCTCTTTTCTTTCCCCCGCTGGCATGAGGAAACGGGTCCATTCCACTAGCTCTTCTTCTTGTGATAATAAATAGAGGGGTGCGCTTTCCCTTTGAATGAGTAGATCTTCCAGACCCCTGTGCCTACCTTTACTCAATGCTCCTGAAGTCCGAAAAGGAGACTGAGTGGACAGGGGGCAGGGAAGTGAAGTTATAGAAATGGTAGTCGTGGACTGGTACCGCAGTACTACCTACTTTTGGTAATCCTTATTGTGATCCCTCACTCTGGGCTAAGATAGTCTCTTAAGTGCTAGCGTGACGGGAGAGCAAATAGTAATGAACCTTATCTACTATATTAGTTCCCTCCTACCAAGAACTAATAAAGTTCTTCTATGAGAGGAAAAGGGTACCGATAGGACGGATTGACAGCATCTGAGCAGGCAGGGAATACTTAGTGCTTGGAATATGAATGCTATGAGGCTTGGGCGAGAGAGCAGGTCTAGGAGGCCCAGATATTGCATCATGTGAAACGAAACCATAAGAGCTGTAAACAAGTGAGATAGGCACGAAAGGGGGGCATTCTGGGGATGTCTTTCATCAGCCAGCACCTTCAACAGCCAGTAGGACAGATGCCGACACGGATTCCCCCAGATTCAAGATAGGGTACGCCCGATGACCAGGCAGGGCGGCCCCCTTGGTTGTTAATCCCATAGGTCTAGAGCACGATCACGTGAAGAAGAACATACCACCGGTTGATTCACTTGTCTGATTCGGTATGTAGGCACAGAGAAAGTCTTCCAGCTTGAGCCAAGAAAGTCTCACCCTTCTATGTAGTACATCCACAACTTCTCAGCTCTTTCATTGCAACTCACCACCCGCCACCCTCCCTAGGTGTAAGATAATAGGGCTTGATGCCTAGCGGCTTCCTTTTACGGGTTGTCTACCGATCTCACTGGTTCACTCCCTTGAGGAATGTTCCTCGAGTCGTGATGCTTTGATTGTCGTCTTTCGAATTAAGGATTTGTCTGGCTGGTGTTCAGCCAATGGCTTTTGTCTTCGGGTGCCTCGCCTTTAAGTTAAGGCTTCGTTCCACTCCTCTTCTGTCGCTCTCATCTCTGCCTTTCATTTACATAGCCCGATCTCTTTTCCCACTCGTTAGGGCTGCGGTTGGAGAGGTAAAAGCTCAATTTGAGGCTGTTTTCCGAATCGTGTGCCGAAGCAAGGTAGTTCTTCCTTTTTTTTTTTCAGGGGAGCTAGGCAGGGAAGAGCCTTTCAGGCTGAAGAATAAGAAGATGCCCATTTCTATTTCATATTTAAGAAAGGGCGATAGGAAGAACAACAAAAAAAAAGCTTTTAAGGTGGAATAAATAAGCCTACTTTCATGAAATAAAGAAGGAAAGGGCTCATAGAGGGTGTGGCTCTACTCTACTTAGGTAGAGACAGAAGAAAAAAGAAATGCAATTATAAAGACAAAGAGGTGGTTACAGAATGATTTAGATTGAAACTAGTCGCCAGGCTGGCTGATAAAGAAGAGGGCGACGGATAAGGTCGAAACGGCTAGCCAAGCAAGGTTCTTTTCATTCCCGCAGTTGGCTAACCAGGGAATGAAAGACTTCAGTAAGCCTGCTGGCCTTGCTTTCAGCAATCCTCAAGAATAGCTCCTGTTCTTTCTTCCGTTCCACTGCGTTCTTGATGCGGGTAGCCAAGCGTGAAGCAGACTTAATCATCTCATCTCTTCGCACTGTCTCGTCTGCGAGCTCCTTCTTCTTTCGCTCCAGCTCCAGTTCCCGACTTGCTTCCGCTAGTTGGACAATCAGCTGCGGTATCTTCTCTTTAAGATTCCCGATATAAACCGGGAGCCGATCCAGGCTCGTAGTGCCTCCACGTCCTCAGGCAATGCACCACGGCTGTTATCTCTTTCTCTGGGACTGGGACCGCGCCTTTCTGTCTCGTTGAGCTTCCGGCTCTCATATGCTACTGGGTGTCCCTCCTGGACCAAGACTCTTCCAATGGCATAGTCTGATGCTTCAGTGTGCACTTCGAAAGGTACAGTATAGTCTGGCAACCTCAATACAGGTTCCTCCGTCACGGCCCTCTTCAAGTCCTCAAAGGCTCGCTTAAACTTGCCCTATCCCCTTAACTTAAAGCCAATGCCAAGGCTTTCTTCAAAAAATAAGTTAGTGGACTTCCTAGAATATCCAGCGATGAACCGACGGTATTAGTTCAAAAGGCCAAGAACTGATCGTAGCTCGGTCACGGGGACTCCCCACTCTTCTATTGCCTTCACCTTCTGCTTGTCCATCCTAATCTGGCCATCCCCTATCCCAATGCCCTAGGAACAAGACTTCTCCCCCGGGAGTCACTTCTTTCCCTGTGGCACCTTTGCTTCCTAAGCCCCAGATTCCCGTCTGAAGAAAGCGTAATCCGACTTTGAGTCACAGTCAGTGGGCATCCACTCATATTTCTTTTAGAAAAAAAAATAGATTCTAGCTGACCCCGATAGATAAAGGCATCTCTTGACCTCTACTTTCACTTTACACCGGGCTTTGTTGGATGTGAGATTGCTTCCTTCTCAATTGCACGCGCATATCTTATCTTATTAAAGAGTAAGCGGCTAAACAGGGGGGCTAGCTTTCCTCACGAGTACGTTTTGGATAGCTTTTAGTTGACAGGGTTTGATCCCTTACCAAGCAAGTTGTTACTAACTAAAAGGCGGTACCTTCCCTTCTCCTAGACTTGACTGATCTCATCCCCTCTCTAAGGGACTTGGCTCTTCCCCGGCTGGATAGACAGGACAAAGACTGCTTGCTTCAATGCCGTTGGCAGACGAGAACCGAAGAAAGGAAAGAGGGTCTTGCGCTTCTTAAATAAAGAAAGTCACGAAACAGGTAATGAGACATAGCAGCATCGAGATCTCAGCCCTAGCCGGATGATGACGCCTTTCCTACCAAAAAGCGAACCCAACCGAAGGAAATTATATAAGGTCTGGAAAGGGCTGTAAAGAATCTAATTCCTTCCCCCTTTTCTTCCCCTGTTCCGTTTGCGTCCCATCAAGTGGAAGAAGATCTTCCTGCTATTCACTATTAAAGCTGTCTTTCAAAGAGCGGCTTTAGCTTTAGTAGTAGCTGACGGGATCACTAGGGAACTATGTATCGGGATGCACCTAACGGCGAAGGAAGTTTGACTTCTCAGTAGGAAGTCTGGTCATCTGTTTACTGCACTTTATTTAAATTTAAAGCAGGCAGCGGCCAGCTTGCAGCAAGCCCTGTGCTGCAGATAGACCCCTCCCTAACCTAAAGAGCTACTTTCCCGATCTCGTTGACAAAGAATTGTCCGCTCTCCTAGTTGCTAAAGAATCCGGAGCTTCTTTTGAAAGAAAAGGCTAAATCCCATTCTTCAAAATCACCATTGGTGCCATCCTATGGTCCACCACGTGATGGATCATGAGGGCGAGTTACCAGTGACCGTATGGTTTGTGGTACTCCTTGGATAAGTTTAGAACTGGGACCTGCACGAGGAGCCCAGGGGTTGCCGTTCTATTAGTACTGATAGAACAGTCACTTGCCAAACTGGTTTTCCTTCTAGGACTAGCCAATTTCTTCCTAGTTGGATTGTCATTTAACTAAAGAAATCTTGTGTCTTTCTTAAGACCTTGATCTTCTGTACACCCAGGCTAGGCTAAAGGTGCGAAATTCTATAAAATAATTCCAAACTTATTCAAGCGTTTTACCCAAGTAATTCGGCCATTGGTATGGCAGGAGGCTATGGAACGCCTTCCCGTCATGAAGGGACTTTGTTCTTTGGTCTCTCTCATGATATTCAATGGCTTAAGCAAGGAACTCCGCGTGAGTGCTCACCTGGTGGTGAAGAGAATTTGTATCTTGGTTGTCGTTCAGGATGGCTGTTTTGTGCTTTATATTTAAAACAGCATCATCTTTTATGATGTACTATGGGAGTGACCAAGTTGTTACTCCTCCGAATTATCTTCCCATCTCCCTTTCAAGGAGTGGTATTCCCCGTATCATCCCTTCCCATCATAGAAGGATGATATGTGTACGGGATCAAAAGGCGGATATGCTGGTTAAATGGTATCTTTCTATCTTCTCCTTTTCTAAGATTATAACCTTAGCAAAACGGGTAGAAAACACTTTTCCAGTATATCTCAGCCGGTGTCTTGTATGGACACTGTTGTTGAGTTGGTTGGCTCCATAAAGGAGTCCTTCAATCGTCTTGTAAACCGCCCCAGATTCAAACTATTCCCCTTGAACAAGGGATGAAGTTTGAACCAACCTGGAAAACTGTGCCGACCCACTCTTTAACTAAGAGGGTGTGGATTGAGCGGATGAAGTTAAACCCTAAGCTAAGAAAAGAAGGTTTCAACTTCTCGTTTAATCTTCACATCCTTCCCTCATGAGTTGGGACCATTTCAGTTTCTTATGAATTTTGTCTTACGGTCAACAATTTTCACAAGGTTGCCTGTGGAGGGATCGAGTTCGTTACGCTTTTGACGTGAAGGTTTAAAACCCCTATTTATCTTTCTCTTTTTTTTCTTTTTCATGGTAAATGTTTATTTTCCCTTTATATATTTGTATATATATATTCAAAATGTGTCATAAATGTATTGTATGATATATTTGATATATTTCACCTTCTAAACCTAGATCTGAAAAGAATCTTTCTAATTTCACTTTCTCTTCTTCCGAAAGAAGAGTCTGGAAAGAGTCCTTAACCAGTCAACAAGGCCACTCCCTTCGGGTGATTGGAGATAGCTGTAAGGAATACTAAACTAAAGGATGCAGCGAGGCAAAGCCGATTGAGAATATGACGGTTAGCCCCTCGGCGCTTGAGAGGCATCCTATTTAATAAAGATTCTTCCTCTAGTCGAATAGAGTATTAGTCCACTCCATTCAGACTATTCCCCGACGGTAAATTGACTGATGCTATACGGACGTTCCTAATCGCAACTGGGAAGAAGGCTTGCTTTTCGTTGAGCTAGGCCCGTAAACTCTTTTAGGAGTTCCAAAGACGACATAGATGACCGAGGGCCCCCTTTTAGATGGAACCAGGTTAGGTCACTTCGATCGCTTAAGCCCTTACTGCGATAGAGTAGGCCGCTTTAGTTGGCAAGGTTATATGGTCTAGAATGATGCCACCTGTGAAAGAAAGGTTGCGAAAGATGTTAAGAATGGCATTCCCCCCGATTGAGGAGAAAGAGCCAGCCGTAGTCCTACTAATGTAATACGGGCCAAGCCTTCGAGAGTCATCCTTATTGCTAGGGGTTCCACTCCTTTTCATGGTCGAGCTTCTTTTCTTTGAAAGATAGATAACAGGTCCTTTTCAAGGGTATTCGAAGTAAGAGTCTAACATCTATACCTCCTCCCCGTGCGCAAGACTCAGGAAGTCATTTTGTGGGTAAGGGTGGTGTATCCAAGGCTTGGAGTATCGAAGGCGAACTTGAGTGTAAGTGTATAAAGGCTCGAATTGATTAGTGCATCTGCTCTTCGATCTGCTGCTCTATTCGAGCCGCTTCCTTCTTAGTATCGGATGAGGGTCATTTTTCGCTTAGAATCAATAGACTTACCACAACTTGAAAAAGAAATTCAATTTCTTGAAGTGCCTGGCCCTATCAGACCAGTGACTAAATACCTGGCCCGGCTTTGACTACTGACTTTCCTTACTGCAATAAGCCCAGGACCTTCAGTCTTGCGGTGTGGCCCTTCAGAGGTATTATATGAATAGTGAACAGACAATTCACCTCCCTTTCCGGTCTCACTTCACCACTCTGGCATTCCTAGGCGTGCGTATTCCTTCTTTTCATCGTAAGATGATAAGTAGGAGGGGCGAAACTGCGGATCAACTGGTTCGCTTTTCCTCTTTTTTCTATTTCGATGTTTTCGTTATCCAAGTTGATTATTCTTAGAAAGAAAGGACGATTTGGGTACGATTCTATCGTGAAGAGCTCAAGGATTAGGCCTCTGTCCCTGAAGATCTATTTAACGATCTCATAAAGGTATGTCTAGATTTGTGGAAAGGTGAATAAATGAACTCCACTTCCACTTTCACTTTCAATGTTGGGAAAAATCTCATGACGCCCTGAGTATATGTGTTGTGTTCGGGTCTCATGCAAAGCCATACAATTTGGATTTATGGATGTTCTAGTCAAAAGACAAAAGACATTAATTGTCAACGTTTGACTTATCATTATATTGGACTTGGTAGTCGTAGGTTTCAAATGCTTAAGGTTATAGGTGCCGGCCACTTTAGTCACTTTAGGCGATACTAAGAAAGGGTTAGGATTCGTAACAAGGGGATTTAGCTTTTATTTCAGTGCAAGTCTTTCTTTTAAAGAGTAACGTAACGTAGGGCGGTTGATAGTATCTTTTGATCGTCGCAGTATCTAAGCGTCACGAGATTTGTTTCCCATTTATGATTACTATGTAATCTCCTGTCTCGAGGCTTGAGACGTCTCGAGAACATTCTCTATATTAAAGTCTGCCAAGCCACTTATTAAATCAGAGTTCCTACTTCTCAATAAGCTTTCTCATCATGCCTCGGCGTCATCCCTTCATTTTGACTATGTCATGAGACAGTTGTTACAGTTTTACTTATAAATTGGGAATTCGTCCAATTCAAACGTGACTAGATCCTAAACACCTACAATGCTCTTATGCTTTCAAATGTTCTCACAAGAAATAAAGTAGGAGAATAAATAACCATTCAAACTGGTTCCTATTGTAAAGTTTTCTAAAATAACAGAAAAGAGAAATGATTGTCACACTTTTAATGTACAAGGTGCAAGTAATATACTGTAAAAATCTTTAGTGAGTCTACTTATTAATTAATTAATCACATATAAGTTTTAGATAACCAAACTCAAAGACTATCATATGTGGTAGCCAAAATCATATTGTTAGTATATGAAGAAGATACTAAATAATGTAGTTGTGAAAACGAACATAAAAAGTCATTTTTCGAGGAATGTTGTCCAGCTTCATGATGAAGTGCATCATACCCTACGTGTGGGATCCACCTCACTTCTCTCTTCCCAGGTTCTCTTGTGCTACTGAAATCCATAACTAAGAAATTGCTCAAGAAAGACTGAGACCCCGCACGTGAAACAACCTTGACATCTGCAACGTTAGATAGGATCTAACCCTGCCACTCTTCCTCTGAAGTAAGTAAGGTGAGGTGGTTTTGTGTGAACAAAGCAGAAACCTACCCAACATATGCATTAAGCACACACACAATGAGTAAAGCAGTCAACAAAGAGAGAGAAAGAGAAAGAGAGATGTTGACCGAGCATCTTGTGGGTGAGCTACCTGCCTCTCTCACACGCTCAATGGCGTTGAATTCATTAATTAAAAATATCATGCGCCTTTGATGCCTCACCACTTTCAGATGAAAGTGCTATCTTACAATGTCGATCGGGAAAGATAGAGCATCTTTTCCCCGGCCTGGGTAAGAGTCAGAAGTAAGGCCTGTGTCTATGTCTATCCATCTTAGAATCCGAATCCAAGCTATACCTCCTAGCCTGTTCTGTCGGTGAAAAGTGCTAAATCCGTGTAATGAGAGAAGGCTCTTTCTTTTCTACTCGTTGTAGAGTATTTCATTACTGGTCTTTCTTTGGCTTTAGCTATTCAGGAAGATTTCCCCCCAAGTTTCTAATTTGCTATTTTACTAGATCGAGATGCTTAGTAACTCGAAAGATAGGACTTTCTCTCTTCTACTTCGTCTAAAGCCTGTGCTGACTGTCTCGCTACTGCAAGGGAGAAATGCTCAGAATCTAGTGACAATATGGGAGTTGTTCCTTTTGTATACCTTCGGGTATAAAGGTAAGATCTCTCACGTGTCACTATTAATATAATAAGGAGCACCTGAAGGTCACCCGATCAGAATCCTAATCCGAAGCTTGTCCGTATGAGTGGTATGGGTAAACCCAAGTCTTACGATTAGTACTTTTTTTTACCAATGTCTGGTGTTTGGAAAACCTTTTCGTAAGCCAATGGACGGGGAAGATATTCCTTTTTCTTTCCTCTTTCAACGAAAATGCGCACCCTAAGCTCGCGGGTTGGGTACACAGAAAGACAAAGGCTTGACGACCTACCTAATTAGCTAGACGAACTTCCCGATACAGGCTTCCCCCAGTCCCAGGTCTGAAGCCGGACATTGATTGACTCATTGATTCCGAGATAGGCTCCTGCTCAAAGCAAAGCCAGGCTTTAAAGACCGAGCGAAAGGCCCCTTTTTATTTAAACAAAGCAGATAAAAAGAAAGGAAAGGCCTTTTAAACCATCAGCAGGAAAAAAGAAAATGGAAAGAAAGTAAAGGCCGGTTCCACTGATGTAGCTAAACCGGAGGCTGTTGCTGACTCTGATCTTACTTAGAGTGGATTCCTGCTTTGGGGCAGGGAACCGCCCTTACCGACCACTATTCCTACTGGATTGAGAGATCCGGAACTGAAAGCGCTTAGTAAGAAAGATGAAAGGAGGGGACTACAACTATCAATTGATTCAATCCAAACTTGACTTTCAAAATCTGCTGCTCTTTCTTTTCGTATAGAGAGAGATTGGAATATAGCTTCCACGGAGGAGAAATCATCATCTCAGATGTTTCAAAAGCGGAATCTATTCAAATCCTTAATTCGAAAGACGACAATCAAAGCATCACGACCGATCTAAAAGTGCTTTCCTTCTAGCTTGACTTGTTCTATTAGGTTAGGTATGTGGCTTTGTTTTCATCGGACCTACCAATCATCCTCTCCCCCTTTCCCTAAGGGGAAGTGTAGGCATCAGAGAGGCCCCGTGCAGTGCTTGCCTTTCTACCTCTATCCGTATTGCATTCATTCCCATCTTTTTATTCTTTCCATCTTTCCGTTCTCTTAGGCCCCCAAGGAAGATTCCATCTTTGGGGAAAAGCACATCAGCCAGCCTTTCAAGCATCCTACTCCTTGTAATCGTATGAGTCCTGGCCTAATCCTTGAGGGCTATCAGTCAAATTAGGAAAGATTGTTGTCTGAAAAGTAGTCCATTACGTATGTATGGTAGTTTTTTCCGTATGCCCGTCTAAGCGGCTAGTCTTTGAAGTCTTGTAATGGATTCTTCTGGTTGGGTTGTAGCGCGGGTTTCCGTTGGGTGAACCCTTATCGATCTTCTTTCTTAATGTTTGGTAAGCGGCTTCTTGCCTGGCGCATTACCCTCCTTTAAGTTGATTTGACTACTCTTTTCTTTCCCGCATTCTTTCATTTCTTTCGTATAGGGAGTTGATTAAGTTTACTGTTTTCCCTACTCTATAAAAAAGTTCCTTCAGCGGTCTAAGCTTCTCTGCCTGCTTTGCATTACGTATATCAGTCGATTCGGTAATCATTCCGTTAGCTCTTCATCCCGTAAGGATTCGAAGTAGTGTCTCAGTGTAACCGGCCCCGCAGGGCAGAAATCCTCTAAGAGTCCCGCAGGTAACCCCGTAGGCTAACTTATCCCTCCGCATATTCGTTGAAGCGAGGGCCTTTTCTTTTCTAGCTTTGCCCCTCATCAAGGATTTCTTCCTTCCTCTTATCGCTTCCTTGATGAAGCAGCAGCCTTTGCCACATTCCCCTAGCATACACCTTTGATGGCTAGCTCTCTCCTCGTGCAAGCCTTCTATTAGCAGTTCAACCTGTACCTGACTTGCGAATCGGTAATTGCCTAATTTGCTATTCCTTCTTTTCTTCCATGAGGAAGCGGAGAGGTAGCGTGTAGGTTTGACTAATGCAACTAGTCGGCCTTCAGGTAATCCATTCTCGTGTAAGAACCCCTAGTGGGCCGGTTCGTGTGTGTCTTAGTCGTGGAAGGAGCATTGGCTTAGTCTTGAGACTCTTTAACTCCCCTATTTATATTAAAGTTTAGCAAATAAGGAATCCGTTTTCGTTCTTCCCTCAGTTGTGATGTCTTCGAAGTCGTAGATCGAGTGAATGCGGTTGCAGGTCTAGCGCCATCCCCGAAGCCTTTCATTTAGGTTTATTTTGCTTTCTTCTTAGTCTTCCGTCTAGTAGTGGAAGGCGTGTCTGGGAATCCATCCTCGTATAATAGGGAAGCCGGCCTTTCTTCTTTCCTTCAGGTGGTGAAATGCCTATCATAATTGCTGTTGCAGGAGCGATGTCAAAGTGAATCTTGTAGTGAGGGTCTTTCGGGTGGTATAGCACCATTACACTTGCGTTTTTGTCTGCTGCTAAGGTTCAATGCTTTCTCTTTTAACAAGTAGTAAGCGCGGGAGCAGCCCTCTCTTCCTTACACCCTGAAACTAGGGCTTTAAGAAGGGCCCCTCCTACTGGCTTCAATCAGCCCCATATGAAAGGGCTATGCATCGAAATGAGGTATCACATTCTACACACCCATCTATCTATTCTGAACCTAGCTTAAGCTCGTCTATCAAAAGGGGTTCACTCGGCCAAAGCCCAATGTGACATTGTAAATACTTGAGGGAGTGAGATGCCCACCCACGCTAACCAACGATCCAATGCGCTTGAGTGGATGAACAGGATCCCTTGTTGGAAGAGAAAAAGCAGAAAATCTTCCCAGAGTGCCCTATTACAGATTACAGACGGGCGATCAAGGGAGGAACTAAACTAGCATTATTGAGTGCGACCAGTCAGCGAAGTCCTTTGTTTGAGAAAAGAATGAGAGCAAGTCGCTGAAGTCACTGCTTTAAGATCAAGGTCTAAGAAATGTTGATGATCCTGAATTGACTGGATGCATTCCCGTGTGGTCTTAGACCCCTTGTATCGAGTGAACCCATTACAGGAGAGATGCATTCAATCCAGGCTTGGCCTATCTCAATCCAATCTCGGATTTACGTTAATTAAGGTAGAAAGGTAGTTCCTTACTTAGGAGTTAGAGTTGTAGCGGATAACAGATCTGATATCTTATATATATAGTTCCTCTTTCCTTGCTTCTTAGTTTGTCGGACTAATAAGTAATAAGTAGTAGTGAATCCGTGTAGCTGTCAGCTAAAATGGTAGTTGTTTATTCTCACCTGGTAGCAGCTTTTAGAGAAGAAGATCTCTTGCTGGGAGCTCTTCTTCGTCCTTCGACCTTTTCGAGAATGATGTCTTCTGGCTTTGGTGGTCGTGGTATAGCCTTTATAGATAGAATATCCTCTTCCCCAGGAAAGCTAACTCAATAGGAATTCTCTCTCTCGCCGATGCTATTGAATCTGCTGCTGTTGGTCTTACCGGTCTTGGTGGTAGGGAAGTAGGAGTAAAGGCAATAGGATCCATCCATATCCATATTAGGGCTTAAAGAGAATGTTCTGTCAGAGAAGAACTCATAGATGAATCGGCTGCAAGTCATCTGTTCATCTCATCCAATTCGAAATTACATATATAAAGGAAAACTCATAATATTCCTAAAGCCATGATAAAATATATATATAAAGAAAAAGGGGGGTTTTGGCAGAATTGGGTTCGACTCCCATAGCCCCTTTTGCGGCATTCCTTCCCTCTCGAGATCGAGGTAAAATGAATGAATTATTGAATTGTGGAATTCTCTCTAAGAGCTGCGGAACTAACTACTCTATTAGAAAGTCGAATTACCAACTTTTACACAAATTTTCAAGTGGATGAGATCGGTCGAGTGGTCTCAATTGGAGATGGGATTGCACGTGTTTATGGATTGAACGAGATTCAAGCTGGGGAAATGGTGGAATTTGCCAGCGGTGAGAAAGGAATTGCCTTGAATCTTGAGAATGAAAATGTCGGAATTGTTGTCTTTGGTAGTGATACCGCTATCAAAGAAGGAGATCTTGTCAAGCGCACTGGATCTATTGTGGATGTTCCTGCGGGAAAGGCTATGCTAGGGCGTGTGGTCGACGCGTTGGGAGTACCTATTGATGGAAGACGTGTCGAAGTGAAAGCCCCTGCGATTATCGAACGTAAATCTGTGCGCGAGCCCATGCAAACAGGGTTAAAAGCGGTAGATAGCCTGGTTCCTATAGGTCGTGGTCAACGATAACTTATAATCGGGGACCGACAAACTAGAAAAACAACTATAGCTATTGATATCATATTAAACCAAAAGCAAATGAACTCAAAGGCAACCTCTGAGAGTGAAACATTGTATTGTGTCTATGTGGCGATTGGACAGAAACGCTCAATTGTGGCACATTTAGTTCAAATTCTTTCAGAAGCGAAAGCTTTAGAATATTCCATTCTTGTAGAAGCCACTGCTTCGGATCCTGCAGCTCTGCAATTTCTGTCCCCATATTCTGGGTGTGCCATGAGGGAATATTTCTGCGATAATGGAATGCACGCATTAATAATCTATGATGATCTTAGTAAACCGTGGCATATCGACAAATGTCATTATTGTTACACCGACCACCAGGCCGTGAGGCTTTCCCAGGCGATGTTTTCTATTTACATTCTCGTCTCTTAGAAAGAGCCGCTAAACGATCGGACCAGACAGGTGCAGGTAGCTTGACCGCCTTACCCGTCATTGAAACACAAGCAGGAGACGTATCGGCCTATATTCCAACCAATGTGATCTCAATTACTGATGGACAAATCTGTTTAGAAATGGAGCTCTTTTATCGCGAAATTAGACCTGCTATTAACGTCGGCTTATTCGTCAGTCGCGTCGGGTCTGCCGCTCAGTTGAAAGCTATCAAACAAGTCTGTGGTAGTTTAAAACTTGAATTGGTATAATATCGCGAAGTGGCCGCCTTTGCTCAATTTAGCTCAGACCTTGATGCTGCGACTTAGGCATTACTCAATAGAGGGGCAAGGCTGATAGAAGTACTGAAACAACCACAATATGCACCACTTCCAATTAAAAAACAAATTCTAGTAATTTATGCAACTGTCAATGGATTCTGTGATCGAATTCCATTAGACAAAATTTCTCAATATGAAAGAGACATTCTAAGTACTATAAAACCAGAATTACTACAATCACTAAAAGGTGGACTAAGTAGCGAAAGAAAGATAGAACCAGATGCATTCTTAAAAGAAAAAGGAAAAACTTACTTATTATGATTATGATTATGATGATGAAAAAACTCAAAACCCTATTAGTTAAGGTAGTAATAATCCTTCCCCTCATGATGATTTATTTCCTTTTGCAGATGCAGAATTTCTCGTTGTCGTTGTGGGAGGCAATTTATACGATTGGGGCTGTTTCGTTAATGGAAGATGGCTTCGCCGCCATTTTCCGTAGCTCTTCGAGCGTACCCACCTCAGACTCATAGGTAAGCGTTAACCAACAATCCCCAAACCCCGAGCCCTCGCTTCCTAGGCTTTTCGCTCCTTTACTGGATGACAACACTCATCGCGACGAACTAGATGAGCGCGCGAGGTTTCATTTTGTGGGGTTGTCGGATTCTCAGAAGGACAATGTTTTAATAGCACAAGGTTATATAGAAAAAAATTGAGGAAGCTCTGTTATCCGACGGATATTCCGAGGAGGAACTCCGTCTAAAAGCCAAACGAGATGAACTGAGGGGGGTTTTGTTCTACCCGAGGGGAAAACTTATGTCTTCCAAGACATACGAGAAATATGTAAAACAAGTGGAATTTGGGACCCACCGTAGCAAACCCTATAAGGAAATAATAAATGCCATCTCTTCTTCCAAGCTTTTTTTAACAAAGGTTAAGAAAATCAAGAGGTGGCAATAAGGAATAGTGTGGGAACAGTTGAAAACAAAGTGGTACAATAAGAGGTTCAAAGGTTTGTACCTTCTTTACTTAGCTATGGTAATTACCAATTAGAACGTGAGCGAAAAAAGAAGAAGAATGATTCGGGCCAAATCCTGAAGAAAGCTAAAAAGTGTTGTTTGATGAGCCTGCGTAGTATTAGGTAGTTGGTCAGGTAAAGGCTGACCAAGCCAATCTCGATAAAAGAATAAAAGAAAAGTACAATAAATTTCTTTCTTGGTCAACAACCAAGCACATACATTTCTTTCTGACAAGTCTTTCCTAACGAAGGAAAGCGAAAAAAAGACTTTCAAAGTATCTAATATGAGTTCATCTCTTTCACTTATGGTTCTCTTTTCACCTTTGGTTCTTTCTGTTATTGGTGCCATCGTGGTATTCTCTGCTTTTCGACAGAGACATGTTCCCCGATTAGAAATTGTAGATCCTGTTGTGGCTTTGGATTCAGTTCGGGACCAAATCTAGGCGAACTTTTAACATTATTCCAGCAGAGATATGGTCCCGATTTTGTATTTCCCCTCGGGTTAAGCGTTGAAGCTGTGGGGGAGCATATATACCAAGGCGTTACTCGACTAGAGGCCTTGCAGGATATATATCTTTCTCTATTCGAGTAGGGTCTTGGTAGTCCCTATTTTGAAACTGCAGTGGCGTTTTTACTAAGTTTTCTCTGATTCTGGTTCATTTTGTTACTGATAAGTGAAAATTAGTTGATAAATTAGAGCACTTTTTAGTTCACTTATGGATAAAATGGTAATTTTGCCCAATTTAATCCCTTTTTATTAAATATTAGATAAATTGTATTTATTAATCTGAGATTTGAATTTGATGCTATTTTGATAGAAATATTGCTGATTTTTGCAGGATATTGCAAAGATTTAATTTGAAGGATAGATGGCGTTAAATGAGGGAGGTATCTGCGAGATTTGAGATTGATTGAAGACATTTAATGAAGATTGGAAGAAGATTTAAGACAATTAATGAGAAGATCACCGCCAATCAATCAAGGATTCTGCAGACAAGCTTCCCAAATAAATCAAAGATTGCTCAATAAATGCAAGGATTTCATCAAGAAAAGGAAACAAGGAAAGACAAATCTGCCAAAACCCGTCTCGGGGAGAGATCAAGATTAAAAAGAGAAAGTTGGAGCTTCAGGACGCTACCTGCGCTTCACCTGCGCTACAGCGCAAGGTGAAGCGCAAACTCTCTGGAAGTTGCGCTCCATCCTGCGCTGTAGCGTATCCTGGAGCGCAACTCACGCTGATTTGTTCCCTGTTGCCGTTTTTAGATAGATTTCTCCCCAATTTGCATTGTATTTCCTTATTCTATAAATAGGAACCTCTTGCACCAATTCCGGTGTGCACGATCATTGTAATCCGGTCTATATTTCAGTGATAATGTACCAGAGCTAAGTTTAGAGTAGGAGAGGAGGAGCGCTTCACAAGGATTGAAGATGGTGACAGCATCTTCGGTTGTTTGTATGGCTACTGATGGGTTTTTGCCAAGCGAACCACAAATCCAGCAGTATAATAGTAAGAAAGAGTATCGTATCCATAGGGAACGGTTATTTATGTAGACCGAAATCGTATTTATCAAGAGAAAGCACAGTTTAGAGAGTATGATTGCAGAATGGTAAAAAGAGTAGATAATTAATTGGAATTAGAAAGGTAGAGTTAGAGACACTTTACTTGGATCAGGATTGGATTTCATCTCATCACACTTATTGTGCATATAAAGACTACTTATTATTTTAGTATACTCTATAAAATATGTAGACAAACTTTATTGCCAAAGCCCCTACCCATCGACCTTAACACTCAAGGATAAATTGTGCGGGCTCTCCCAGGCGAATGATTTATCTCGGCTTATTTTGCTCTCTTTTGTTCAGTTTGTAAGAGTTAGACGATAAACGAGGCCTATTGGCAGACGCGTCCTTCGCTCCAGTACTGTCACTACCTTATGCTCATTAGAATACGCCCATGTTCGTACTCCTGGAATTACAACCCCCTAACTCTTTGTTATCGGCTATCAAGTCCTATTTGGCAATTGCTCCTTCACTTAGAGTACTCACCCTACCTCTCACTCATTAAAAACAGTCCTTTTCAGCCGTCAGTAATAACCGAGTAATCTTATTCAATCAGAGATCGAGTTTCCTATGTCTAGGCTACCCCAAACTCAATCCTAGCCGTAACGTTAATTACAAACTAGCCTATAACTCCAGACGCAAGCGTGGGAATTAGGAATAAGCACATAATAAGACTACCACCATTATAGATAGGGACCTTATTGAAATAATAATATAGCATTTGTATACACTCAAGGATAGAATCGATTACATCCAATCCTACTGGAGAGTTAACTACATGAAGTAGCCATACAAACCATTGAAGACGTTGTCACCATCTTCAATCCTCGTGAAGCGCTCCTCCTCTCCTACTCTAAACTTAGCTCTGGTACATAATCAATGAATTACAATGACTATCTACTGACTAACCAACTAACTGTCTAACTCCTTGGACTGACACAAGAGGTTCCTATTTATAGATTAGGAAAGACAAAGCAAATTTGGGAAGAGATCCTCTTAAAAACGGCAACAGGGACGCAATCTGCGTGTTCTGCGCTTCAAGCTGCGCTACAGTGCAGGCTGTAGCGCAGGTTCCAGAGAGTTGCGCTTCACTTGCGCTATAGCGCGGGGTGAAGCGCAGCTAGCGTCCTGCAGCTTCAACTTTCCTCTTTTATTTGTTGATCTCTCCCCGAGACTGGTTTTCACGCGTTTGTCTTTCCTTGTTTCCCCTTATTTTCTGATATCTTTATATTTATTGTGCCATCCTTGTTTATTTGGGGAGCTTGTCTGCAATATCTTTAATTGATTGGCTCTATCTCCTCATTAATGATTCAAATCTTCTTCAAATCTTTGATTAATTGTCCTCAATCAATCTCCAATCTTGCATGAATCCTCTACATTTAATGCCATTTAATCTCTGAATTGAATCTTTGCAAGAATCTTGCAAAATTCAGCAATAAATCTATTAAAATAGCATCAAATTCACAACTAGGATTAATAAATATAAATTATTAAATATTAAATAAAAAGGGATAAAAATGAGGCAAAATTACCATTTTGTCCTTGATAAGTGAAATAAAATATATACTAATTTATCAACTATTTTTAACTTATCAAATTCCCCCCAACTTGAATTCTTGCTTGTCCTCAAGCAAGAGACCTCTTTGCATTCACAATCAATTCTAACCCCTAGTGTATTTTACAAAAATTAATTCTAATTCAAGGTAATCATCCCTTAACTTCTTCCTAAGTAGAAGTCACTTCCCAAATATAAGAAAAAATCATAATCAAGAGATATTACCAATCAGCAGTTAGGATAGAAATACAAACATCAATTAAACTTTCTCAATAATAGTAATTAAAGCAGTAAATGATAAACCAAGGAAATCTCTCATTCTCACGGGCAAGTGTTTCCCTCAATCATTTTCACCCACTGTTGAACAACTAGAATTGATAGTCGTTTCCAAGGTCTGAACCTGCAAGCAGTTAGTATAGATCAAAAGGTCTTTCTTAGGTTGTAATGAGGCTAGGCTATCAAGAAATCATGGTTTTTCTGGATATTCAAAGAACACTTTGAATAGAGAGCATCTTGTGGTTGTGCTTTGGGAATTCTCTCAATTCACCTGATGATTCTTGAATGGTCACCCTTTTTCAGCTTTGGCCTCTTCTTTTGAAGAATTTTCCGCCAACTTATTTATTTTCCACACTTTGTGCAGAATTTTTTTTTAAAATAAATTAAAAATATTAAATATATTTTTTTTAAAATAATAATAATAATAAATTTTTTAAAAAAGATAATAATTAAAATAAAATAATTAAAATAAAATATTTTGTTTCCTTCTCGACATCTCCCTTGTCTCCTTTCCTTGTTTCTACTTTTGTTCTTCCTGGATGCCCTTCCTATTTCTGCTTCAATTTGTAGTTGATTTGGGGATACCTGGCTTCTCAAAAGCATAAACACAAAGCTTGAAACAGGGTAAGTGTTGAAGATATTTTTAAATTTTTTTAAATAAAAGAAAATAATAAAATTCCTAAAAATATAAATCCTAAAAAATAAATAAATAAATAAGTAAAATAAATCTTGATAAATAGACCTCAGGGTTCTACACAAATTAGAACCGTTCCCCGGCAACGGCGCCAAAAATACTTGATGGGTTTCTGGCAAGCGAACCACAAATCCAACAGTATAATAGTAAGAAAGAGTATCGTATCCACAGGGAACGGTTATTTATGTAGACCGAAATCGTATTTATCAAGAGAAAGCACAGTTTAGAGAGTATGATTGCAGAATGGTAAAAAGAGTAGATAATTAATTGGAATTAGAAAGGTAGAGTTAAAGACACTTTACTTGGATCAGGATTGGATTTCATCTCATCACACCCATTGTGCATATAAAGACTACTTATTATTTGGTATACTCTTGTTTTGTGGTGAAAAATTCAAATTCGAAAAGAATGAATTTAATCACTTTGATTCTACGAGCAATCTGGGGATTAGAATCAAATCCTCTTACGGGACTCTTTTAAAAAAGTAGGTTTATGTGTTCAAATGATCAAAAGAATGAATTTTCTGGAAACTTAGATTAAATGGTTCAGAATTCACAATTTAGTTTTCTAAACGTTAGAAATCCAGAAACAATAAGTTCTAAAAAGATTTGATTCAGAATTTCATCAAAGAACTTAATTTCCATAAAATTTCTTGATTCAGAATTCTATCAAGTTTAAAACATGAGTTTTCAGAAACTGATTTTGAGAAACTTCAGTAAAAGTTATGAGTAAGAAATTGTACAAGAAATGAATTGCAGAATGTAAATTGCAGAATGTAAACAAAGGAAAAGAAAAATTGAATTGTAAGAACAATTGCATTAAGATAAATTTGGATGGGTTCATCACATACTGTTTTTCTCCTTGTAACCTGTTTGTCGCTGTGAGTTCGGACGTTAAGGTGTTTCAGAGAATTTGAGTGAGTGATTTTTCCAACCCTTATTACATCAAGAGTTTACCTATTTATAGATTCCTAATTCTAACGGCTAACTAATGTCTATGTGACACGTCATCTAGCCCTATGTGTTGGCAACATGTATGCTTGCCACGTTTTCTGCTCACCAGAAAACTGATTACAATTTTCAAAATAAACCACTAACTGATTGACACCTGTCTTTGTCTTTGTAACTTCCATTAACTGCTCTTCTAGTGTCTTCTGTTTTCTCGAAATCTTGCTCCTTGATTTCTCGAAATCTCTTTTCTGCTTTCTCGAATTCTGCCTTCTGATTTCTCGAAATCTTCTTTATCTTGACTCTGTACCTTTCAAGCTTTTCGAATTCAAAGATGTTGATTCGAATTTTGAATTTCTCTTTCTTTTATGCTATGTGGCATATTTCTATTAGTCATTCCAAAGGTTGTGAAGACCACCGGCCACCGTCCTTTCATTTACATGTGCTTTTTCTTATTGGACGTTACAGTGGCACATTAACGGCTCTTAGCTCTTTTAACTCCTATAAATGGGAGTTCATTTCACACTTCATTCATTCAAACTTCTTCATTCTTCTCTTTTTCTCTTCTCTTCATCTTTTCGAAATCCTTCATAGAATTTCTTCAAAGAATATGAAGAAGTTAATTTCTTTGGCTGTTACGTTCAATCTAATCTGGAATGACTTCATTTTTATAAGATTGACGTAATAGCCAAAGTTATTGGCTTTTTTCAATCTTTCTCCTTGAAAGTTTTATATTGGATTGAACGTAATAGCCAAAATAGATTCATTTTTATTCTCCATGCTGACTTCGATCTTCCTCCTCAGGTTCAAGGAGATTCTAGGTTTTATCAGACCTGTGCTGGATGAAAGAAGAAGAAAAGACATGGAAGACCAGAATGAAGTATTTAGTATACCTTAGGATAGTTTCTTTTCTAATATTCTAGGTGTTTAGGACAGTTTCCTATCTAAGTGTATTTCCAATGTATTCGAACAACATGTAATTCGAATTTTGGACTTGAATAAAAGAATTGTCCTTTACCTGATTTGGAATACCTTTCATCTACATTCTCTTTACATTTTCGAATTCACAATATATCTTTTCTTCCGAATTTCCAAAGTTTCTATATTAACTCTGCTTCAAGTATTTTCTAAGTTAATAAGATTTTCAATCAAAATTCGAAATAAGATCATATTGTTCTTCTTCTGAAAATTCGAAATGGCATTAGTTTGTCATCATTTGAGGGATTCGAAATAATTGAAAATCAAATCCCTAACAGATGCCCCCCCAAAAATAGTCTCTTTCAAATAATAATTTATTTTTTTATAGAAAGAGATATTTTTGGAACAAACCTTGGTATTCCTCATAACAGTTATTTAAAATTTAAATGGAAATTTAAATATCAGTTTCAGATAAACTTTTTATTTTCCAATTAAATTAAACTTGCAGTTGCTTTTCAAAGTTAACTGACTTTCCACTTTTTTGGGGTTACTGGCTCACGTCCCAAAACTGTGTAATCATGATTACCTTTTGCAATCATATCTTTTCTCTCTCATATAAATACCAAGTGAAACACTTCATCTTCACTTTTCATCATCTTCAACCTTGAAAAAGAAAAAACCTCTGTTCTCTCTCTTCACGGTGTTTTTCTTTCTTCTCCAAGGTAAGATCTTTACTCACTTTAATCCATTTTTCTTAAGTTTAAGCTTGAATTTCACCGTTTAAATGTCTTAAAGTTTCTAACTTTATCTTTTTAACGCATTTTCAGCTTCTTTCACACTGTTACATTGTGATTCTTTTCTTTCTCTCAAGAACTTTAAGAAAAGAAAAATTTCATTAATGGCTGCTGAAGGTCAAACTACTGTTCCTCTTGCAATCTGCAAAGGTGACCTCCTTGCTAGGGACGATCAAGTTTACGTCCCTGATCCTGAAAACGCTGAAGAAAAACTTGCTATCTGGAAATCCCAGGTACTCATTCCTTATTCCATTAGAAAGAAAAACTTTGCTTTCTTAGGACCATATACACCTTCTTCTTCATTGAGTCAGTATGAGGAATTTTTTCCAAGTTTTCCTGAAGAAAAAATTCGAATTTTTAGATCTTGCATTCGATACAATCATGTTGAAAATCTGAATGATGTCTTTCGAGCATCTCCTCCTGCTCGAAAGGACTCTTATATCATGTGGCTGAATAGGGTTGAAAATACCATGGGGAATGTTTGGAAGCAACTTGGTATTTTCGATCTTATTCAGTTGAGTAAGTTTGATCTTAGTCATGATCCTTCTCTCATTCTTTCCTCTTTGCTTTTCTGGGAAAGATCTACCAATTCTTTTCATCTGCCTTATGGCATGATTACACCTACTCTTTTCGATATTGCTGCAATCACTGGCCTTCGACCTGAAGGCCAAATAATTTTTCCATTCATGAAAGTTCCTAAACCTCATGTCAGTCCAAATTTCGAAAAATTAACTTACTCGAATTTTATCCAATATAATGCAAAATCTGGCAAAGTTCATGAGGAAGAACATGTTGCTTTTCTTTTATATTGGTTATCTGCCTTTGTTTTTTGTTCAAGGTCGAACCAAATTCCAAAGTCTTATCTTCCTATGGCTCAGATGTTGGCTAAAGGTATTCGAATTGACCTTAATAGATGTCTTTTGGCTCATGTGTATTGTATGCTTTCTGAAGCTATACATGCACTTAAACTAAAAAGTCCAGTTCGAAACCTTTGTGGCCCTTATTGGTTTCTCCAACTTTGGCTGAATGCCATTTTTCAAAATAAACTTGAGAGTTCTGAGCCTCTTCAATCTGATCTTTCTTCCTCCATTGAAGGGTTTAGGTTGTCTTATTTTACTCCTTCTTCGAAAAAAGAACGTGTTGAAAACTTCAAATCCTATATTTCTTCCTTCCTCGAAATCAAACAACACTCTCCAAACCTTGCACCTTTTGCATCTCGAACTCGAGGACCAAGTTGGTTTACTCGAAAGTTCCCATGTGAAAATCCAGAAGAAGAAACAGAGAGTTTAGAACTTTGGAAACAATTTTTGTCTCCAGACCTTTTATATTGTGGCTTCCAACCAAAAGATTTTAAAGTCTTTCATTACCAACCACAACTGGTGGCTCGTCAATTTGGGTTGAGCCAATTTCGTCCTACACCCTTCTACACCACCAAAGACCAAATTTTAATTGAAGATTTAGTGGATGGTGAAGAGGGTTTCGAGAAGTTGCAACTCAAAAAGGCTAAGAAGCCTCTTTCCCTTGTGCCAGTCTCCTTCGAACTTTCTTATTACTGCACTCTTGGTTTTAAAGAATGGTGGTCTCGATACTTTTCTAGTATTCAAGTAGATGAAGCTACTTGTTTTTCAAGACTAACCAAAGATCCTGCGCAGAAACTCATCAAGAAGACAAAAGGTACGCACATCAAAGAAATTGAAGCTTTCGAGAAATATTTTCATGTGTTCTATGTTCCCAATAAAATAAATAGAACTATTTCTGAAGCAGCCTCTTCTTTAAAAGAAAAGATTTCTTCGAACAAACAGATTTTTAAACTTGCAAATCCTAAAGGTCTCACTGATTTCGAAAAATATTGTCCAAAGTTTCCCTCTTTACCAACAGCAAAATTTGGTTTAGCAAAGAGTTTATATGGTCCAGAATGGACTAAGCCTGCGAGTCTTGATTTTCTTTTTAATAGCCTAAAACCTCTTTCAAAAAGAGTTACTTTAACTAAGTATACTTTGGACAATTATCCTTTTATACCCCATGTGAGTATAGAACATGTGAGAATACTTTCTAAGGATTTTATAGCTCAAGGTAACTATGACTTATTCATTGATTTTCTCTCTTATTTCCATTTTATATTTCTAACTTTCTTCCTTTTTATTCAAGCTCAAGAGTGTAAACTCTCAAAAGAAACTGAGGAAGACTGGGAAAGTGATGAGGAAGAAGTCCTCGAGAAAAAATCCAAGAAAAGGAAAACTCCATCTTCTTCTCAAAAACCTCCCGTAAGTTCTTTTTCTCGAAATCTAAATTTATCTCATTTCGAGATTTCACATTACAGATTATTCTTTTCTTTTTATTTTATGCTAGGCTACTGCTTCGAAGTCTAGAAAAAAGACTACTTCTGGTAAGGCCGAAAAGAATGACGAGCCTTCTGAGAAGAGTCAATCTGCTTCAGTAGGAAAGAAAGAAAAAGCAGATACTCCAAAACTTACTTCGAAGAAACCGGTAGCACAAGGTGAAAAGAAGAAGAAGAGAAAAGTTGAAACTTCTGAAGAAGAATCTCTCTCAGAGGTAATCTTTCGAATTTACTTTATCCATTTCAAATTCTTATTCTCCTCATGAAAAACTGATAATCCATTTTTCTTTTAACAGGAAAGTACCCAAGAAAAACAAATTACTCCTTTGAGAGAGGAAGCTTCGAAGAAAGAAAAGAAGAAAACCCCAAAATCAAAAGTCTTAACAGTGATTCCACCAGGAAAAACCATTGGAGCAGTAAGTTCTTCATTCTTTTTATCTTTCGAATCTAATTTTAAAAACTTTTTCTTCTTTTTCTTTTGATTTTGAAAATTATTTTCTTTATACAAAATGTCAGAGAGTTGGCCAAAGGTTTAAGACTAAGGCATATAAGGAACAAATCCCAAGTGGGATTGTTGAGCAAGTAAACCTTTCAACTCTCTTTTTGGAAAGAAAAAAATCTTTGCATGGTTATTTTCTTTCTTCTGCTTATCTAACTTAGAATATTTTCTAATTTCAGATAATCCTCTCTTCGAGTTCTCAAGCTGAAAGTGGCGGTATTGAAGATCAAACTATTGAAAGCCCACTTCAAGTTACTTCTTCGAAAAAATCTCAAACAAAAAATAATCAATTAGAGAATATCGAAGAAAGTAATGAAGAACAAGAAGAAGAAGAAGAAGAAATAAAAGGAGAGGAAGAAGAAGTTCAATCTCCTCCTGGTCCTATGAATGAAGATCTTCAAGAAGAAGAAAACAAGAAAGATGATCCCACTATTTCTCAAAGTCTAAATTCTGAAAAGACAAAGGATTCTGCCTCGAAGGAGATACAAATCACCCGAACTGCATCAGAGACTCCTGAAAAGGCCCCTGGGTTTTCGAGGGATTCATCCAGATCTACACCAATATATAATGCGAAAAGCTTGGATGATTGCCTCAATGACTTGGATGAGAATCCTTTTCTGATTCTGGATGTAATTTCAGGGGAAGTCTCTTTGTCATCTGCCCATTCTGAAGCTACCATTCAAAATCCTTTAAGCGAAGAAGATTCAGTGGATCAAGTCCTTCAGAATTTTAAGAAACTGGTCTTCGAGAAGCAGATGATGAAAGAGATTCCAAGGGATCGTCTTTACAGAGAAGAAATTGAGAGTTTTCTCATTTACTTCGACAAAAAAGAATCTCAACTTTCCGAGCCTCAAAAGACCTGGGTGAAGAATTTTGCTGAGCTTTATCAGAATAGCATCAAGACTGTTAACCAAATTGAGCAAACCAAGTCAAAGTTGGTTATTCAGAAAAGTGAAGAAGCTGAACTGGTTGACAAGATGCGACACAGCAAACTTATAGTGAATAAACATGAGCAGTCTATTAAGCAAAATTCTTCAAGAATTGAAGAATTAGAAAAGGAAAGATTGAGGCTCGCAAATTTAGTAAAAGAATATCAAGAAAGACTTGAGGAAACTGAGAAGGCTAAAAGTGAAGTCGAATTTACTCTTTCGAAGCAAAGGTCTACTCGAATGGAGGTCATCAATTCTGTTAAAGGTATTTCAAGAGATGTCGTTCGAGTTTTAAAAGATATTGAAAATCTGGAGAAAGAAGACATAAGTCTTAAGACTTATTATGAAGACCTTCGACACGACTTCGCAAAATTGAAGAATGAAGCTCCCTTTTAGCTTCCTCTGGTTTCTTTTTGTTTTGACCTTCCTTTTTTTTTATATTTCGAGCATAGGGCTCGAACTCTGGTTGTTATTCAAACTTTATTTTCTTTTATGCACAATTCTTATTTCCTGCAAGTTTGGTTTATATTCTTTTAAGTATTTTCCATTTATTGATAGTATGCGCATATCCCCAACTAATTCTCGAATTGAGTATGCATTACTGGAAAACACTTTTTCAATTTCAAAAGGTCCTTCCCAATTGGGTGACCATTTACCAAACTTCTTTGACTTTTTATCAATTGGCAAAATCAACTTCCAAACATAATCACCAACTTGGAATTCTTTTTTCTTAACTTTTCTATTATAACAACGAGTTATTTGCTCTTTTTGTCTAATTATATTTTCAAGAGCAGTCAATCTTTCTTCATCAAGTTGATTTAATTCATCGAACATCAAATTCCAATAATCTTGAGAAGGTAACTCATATTGTTTTTGAACTCTTAATGATTGTAAGTTCACCTCAACTGGTAACACAGCATCATGACCATATACCAATCTATAAGGAGTAGTTCGAGTTGCTTCTCTTGGAGAATTTCTATAAGCCCAAAGAATTTGATTCAAAGTCTCATGCCAATTTCGAGGACGTTGTCCAATATGTCTTTTAATCAAAGCAATAATGGTTTTATTAACTGCTTCAACTTGACCATTTGCTTGTGCATAATAAGGTGTAGAAGAAAGTAATCTTATTCCTTTTGATTCAGCAAACCTAACCATTTTCCTCCCTGTGAACATTGTTCCTTGATCTGTAGTAATGGTTTCCGGTAAGCCAAATCGAAATATAATATTTTCTTCAATAAAACGAATGATATCTTCCTGAGTAACTTCTCTTAAAGGAATTGCTTCTACCCATTTGGTAAAATAATCAACTCCCACCAAAATAAACTTATGGTTTTTTGAAGAAGCTGGATGTATCATTCCAATTAAATCTAAAGCCCATCCTCTGAAAGGCCAAGGCTTTATGATTGAATGTAATTCACTTGCAGGAACTTGTTGTACATTTCCATGCTTTTGACATTCCTCACAAGATTTTGCAAAATTATGACAATCTTTAGACATTGAAGGCCAAAAGAATAATTTTCTTTTCAAAATCCATTCCATTTTTCTTCCTGCCTGGTGAGCACCACAAGCTCCTTCATGAACTTCTACTAAAGCTAAATAAGCTTCAGTTTCTCCCAAACATCGAAGTAAGTTTCCATCAACGGATTTCTTATAAAGTTCTTCACCTAAAATACAATAATTTAGAATTTTGTATTTCAAATGCTTTCTATTTATCAGGGAAGGATTTTGGATAAGAGTCACAATTTCGCTTCTCCAATCATTCTGATCTAAGAGATTTACATTATGAATATCGAAACCTTCCATTGGAAATCTTCTTCGAATATCACTAATCTTCCTAAGAGTTCCAATGGAAATTCTATATCCAGAAGCTATTTGAGCTAACTCATTGGCTTCGAAATTTTGACCTCTTGGAATATGTTCAATCTTTACCTCGTCAAACATTTCCAAAAGCTTATTGGCTCGAACTAAATACTTAGCCAATTTTGGATCTAAACATTTATACTCTTTAGTTACCTGTTTGATAACTAATTGAGAGTCTCCTCGAATATGAACATTTCTCGAATTCAGAGAAACTAATATTTCGAGACCAGCAATAAGAGCTTCATACTCTACTGCATTATTCGAACAATGATGTTTTATTTCAAACATCATTCGAGTTGGAAATCCCTTGGGTGAGATTAATAAAATTCCAATTCCTGATCCATTCTTATGTTTGGACCCATCAAAATATAATTTCCAAGGTTCTAAACCAACATAAACTGATTCTTCAATTGGAATTGGTGGGTGTTCAACTAAGAAATCAGCAACTACTTGTCCTTTCATAGCTTTTAAAGGAACAAATTTTAAGGAAAACTCAGTTAAAGCCAAAGCCCATTTTCCAACTCTACTATGCAATATAGGTTTTAACAACATGTGCTTTATTACATCAAAGTGTGAGATTACAAATACATCATGTGGTTTCACATAGTACTTAAGTTTAGTACAAGAGAAATACAAACACAAACACAACTTTTCAATAGCACAATATCTAGTTTCTGCATCATTAAGGACTCTACTCAAATAGTAAATAGCTCTTTCGACACCATTTTCGTCCTCTTGAGCCAACATACTTCCTATTGTGGCTTCTGAAGCAGAAATATACAACTTTAAGGGTTTTCCTGGCAAGGGAGGAGTCATAATCGGAGGAGTTGTTAAATACTTCTTGATTTCCTCAAAGACTTGTTGGTGTTCATCTTCCCATTTGAAATTTTCTTCTTTCTTCAATTTCAGCAAAGGGGAAAACACTCTTGTCTTTCCTGATAAATTCGAAATGAACCTTCGAAGAAAATTAACTTTTCCTAGAAAAGACTGTAATTGTTTCTTGGTTGTTGGTGGAGATGCTTCTAGAATAGCTTTAGCCTTATTCTTGTCAATCTCAACACCTTTCTTATGGACAAGAAATCCTAAGAAATTGCCTGCAGATACACCAAAAGCACATTTAATAGGATTCATTTTCAAACCATGCTTTCTCATTTTTTCGAAAGCTTGTCTTAAATGATTCAAATGCAAGTCTTTTGATTCAGATTTAACTACAACATCATCAATATACACTTGCATGAATTTTCCTATTAAATCATGGAAAATCGAATTCATGGCTCTTTGATAAGTTGCACCAGCATTTTTTAAGCCAAAGGGCATCATTACCCATTCATAAGTACCTATTGCACCAGGACATCGAAAAGCTGTTTTCGAAATATCCTCTTCAGCAATAAAAATTTGATTATATCCTGAATACCCATCTAACATACTTAATAATTCATTTCCTGCTGCCGAATCAATTAACATATCAGCAACTGGCATTGGGTATTCATCTTTAGGAGTTGCATTATTAAGATCTCGAAAATCAATACATACTCTTAAAGATCCATTTTTCTTAATAACAGGTACTATGTTAGAAATCCAATCAACATACCTGGCAGTTCGAATGAACTTAGCCTTTAGAAGACGCTCAATTTCTTCTTTGATTTTCGAAACAATTTCTGGAGCGAATCTTCTTGGAGCCTGTTTCACTGGTCTCTTTCTCTGGAAACGTTGGAAGCTTATGCTCTACCAGTTCTCGACTCAAACCAGGCATTTCATGGTAATCCCAAGCAAAACAATCTTTATACTCTTTTAACAAGTCAATGATTTTCTCTTTAAACTCACCTTCGAGATTCTGACTAATAAACGTGGGTCTCCTTTCATTTGCATCACCCAAGTTTATTTCTTCTAAAGGGTCTTGAGCTTCCATCTTCTTGATACCTTGAGACAAAAATCCTTCGAAACCCAAGGGAGAGTCATCATATATGCAATCTAATTTTTCGAACTCAGACTCTTGAGTTTCCTGAACATAAGTCTCAACTCTTTTCATCATTTGCTCAAAGCACTTCTTTTCAGAATCTTTGTTTTTCTCAACAGAAGTTTTAACCTTTTGAGAAGAATCATTTTTTGTTTCGAGTGAATTTTCCTCTTCTATTATTTCCTCTATGATTATCCTTCCTTCTTGCCACTCGGCCTTAGGGGCCGTTTCTTCTTCATTTTGTTTATTTTCATTGAATTCGGCTTCGAAAGCCGCTTCAACCCTTTTTTCGGCCATATAGGCCGAAATTCGAGCCCAGAAGCTCGAATCTATTCCTGGATCTGACCATTCAGCTATTTCTGCGGCCTCACAGGGGCCAACATCACATTGTATCATAAATCCATAATTTGGATTTATCCTCAAGGAATATGGTACCTTGGTAGGCATCAATGAATACTTATCAACAACTTCATAAGGTCTAGTTTTCATAACTTTTTTCTCAGTGCTCCTAACATCCACTGCATCTTCCTCCACCTTGAAATAATTTTTATCACCATCTACATAAATGGGAATTCCTTCTTTGGTCCACATGCAGAGTTTCTGATGCATTGATGAAGGAACAGCACCCACACCATGAATCCATTCTCTTCCAAGTAGCAAATTATAATTTGCTTTCGAATCCACCACCACAAACATGGTAGGTCTCATAATTGTTCCAACGGTTAATTCTAAACATAGAACACCTTCAGACTTGGAAGTTCTACCACTGAAATCGGTAATCACCATTTGGTGTGGCAACTAAGTCAAACTTAGTTTTCATCAACTTCTTCATCATAAACTTCGGCATTAAGTTCACTGCCGCTCCTGAATCCACCAGAACTTTACCAATATTCACATCTTCAACCATAGCTCTGATAAACAGAGGTTTCATGTGGAGTTGCATTTCTTCCACTGGCCTTTCGAATACTGCTGATGTGTTCTGACAGATTTGTTTGCCTATATAGGTGTAGCAAACTGGGTCTTCTCCGATTTCATCATCCTCGAAATCTTCATCTTCTAAACCTCTTTCAAGCTCTTCAGCATATTCTGCAGGCAAAACAGAAACAACTGCACAGATGTCGTCCAGACCATCTGCAAATCCAGTTTCGAAATTTTCTGTTAACAAGTCATCTTCACTCTCATTGAAACCTCCAATTACTTGGAACGAAGGCTTCTTCTTGACCATCTGAGCGTAAGATGGATTACTTGTATTTGCCTGCACCTGAATGACTTGGGCATTCTTTGCTTGAATGGGTTTGGATTGCTGCTTATTTCCTTCAGTATCAATGTTCCTTTTTGCTTGATTTTCGAAAGCTGTCTTCCTCATCCTCTGTGCCCTTCTCCATTGAGTCTTAGTCATTTGTTGCCTATTCCCAAAGTAAGGTTTCTGATACTGACTTTGGAAATGATTGTGCTGCTTCACAAAACCTGGTCGAATCCATTGATTCGGAGGTACAGATGATGGAGGAACAAAAGTCCTTGGCTTCGAATTTTCTTGGAACCTTTGAGTCATAGGTTGCTTTCCCTTATCAAACCTACTCCTACTCACAGGAGTATTTCCCCCAGAAATGGATTCGGATCTCGAAATCCACCCTCCATATGAAGGATGAGGCTTCTTCTGCCTTTTCTCCGCCTGCTTCTGATGGGAAGTAACCTGTTGATAATGTACTTTCATGTCTGAATTTCGGAAAACCTTTGCTGCAGACTTGTCAAACACAGCATGACATCTTGGGCAAAGATCTATTGAGGCATCTTCTGCCTTCTTTCTGTTCAGAAATTCCAAAAGAGACTCTCCTCCTTTTGGATAAACATCATGTATTTCTTGGTCTCCGTCTAAGGCCATTTCCACAGCCTGACCCACAGAATTCGAGTCTTCAACTTCAACCATGTTAATACTAACTGGCTCAGCATAATTGGCATTCACCTGAAGAGGATCTGAATCAATCTTCATCGCCATTGGTGCTTTTTCCTCAAATTTCAATCTCCCTTGTTTAATCGCTTCTTGGATAATATCCCTGAAACGAACACAACTATTAGTCCTAATGACCATAAGTATGATGATATTTACAGTATTTCCTACCTCTTCTCTGTTCTTGAGAAGGGATTTTATGATCATCACTTAGAGTTATTTGTTTGTCTTTTACTAAAGTATCAAAGATTTGATCTGCTTTCGAAATATCGAAACCATAGTTTTTTCTAGGAAATCTATCTTTGTTATCATTACTAGTGTTTCCACTAGGTTTCAAAGATTGACAAACATAAGGAGGTCCAGGCTTAAGTTCTGCTATATGAACATCATTATCCTCCATATCATATTCGAAATCACTATCATCAGATACTTGCAAATATGCTACTTTGTCTTTTCGAAAAAGTTTATCAGGTTTTCGAAATCTCTCTTTTTCTTTTTTCAGGTGTTCAATTTGCCTAACTTTATCAGCCAATTGGGCCATATCTCTAAGTTGTTGATTAATCAATTTCTTTCGAATTGAATAATCTAGTCCTCCTGCAGCCATTTGGACTAACTCATATTCAGGAATTTGAGTAAAGCATCTAGCTTTCATTTCCTGAATCTATTCAAATAGTCATCAATGGATTCGTTCGAAGACCTTTTAATATTCACTAAGTCCATTAAAGTAACTTTGGTTTCCCCACTAAAGAATTGTTCATGAAAACTTCTTTCCAATTGATTCCATGAATGAATCGAATTTGGGGGAAGTGTTGTAAACCAAGTGAAAGCATTCTTGGTTAAAGAACTAGGAAAATACTTCATTTTAAGTTCTTCATTATTTGCCAAATCACCTGCTTCGATTTGATATCGAGCAATGTGTTCGACAGTGGATTCACCTACTTCTCTAGCAAACTTAGTAAATTTGGGAACTTTCCATCCCCTTGGTAATTCAGTTTGCAAAACCATTTGGGTAAAAGGAGAAACTACATAAGGATGATTTGCGAATCCTACATTAATGTCTATTCAGGACTTGTTCAACTATTCCAACAACATTTTGTTGCCCCCCCTAAGTTATTTGCTCTCAACCTTTCGAGAATTTCATCAGCATTCTGATTTCTATTCAGAATAACTCTAGGAGCATTGTTTTCTCTATTTCAACAGGATTCACAGGATTCGGTATTTGGTTATTCTGATCCCCTTGATTTATAGGAGGATTCATATTAGCCACTTGTCTTACTATAGGATCTGTGGGTGCTCCAAACACATCCGCAATCCTTTCCATTTGCCTAGCCAACAAGTTATAATTTGCATTTGTTGTTTGTACTAGGGGATCAAACGCTGTGGCCATTTGAGTTGTCAACATGTTCACCATTTCATGGTTACTTTCATCCATTTGTTGCCTTAGAGTTTGCAACGTTGAATTTGTAATAGATGTAGAAGAATTTCCTAAAAAGGATTAAACATGGGTCCTCGAACAACTGAAGGACCCGTTGTTGATATAACTTGTGGGGCTGTTTAGAATTTGGAACAAACCCAAATGGTAAACCATATTGTGGTTGTCCATTTTGAGGCATAGACATAAAACTGGGCATAGGGATAGTAGAACCAATTTGACTAACCACTGGATCTGTCACAGCGTTTGTGATTGTAGTCCCATTTGTTGATGGGTTTCTATGAACACTATTATTCCCATCGACCCCATTATCATTATTATTCACAGACTCATTCCTTGGAGGAGAAGAATTCTCAGAATTTGTGATATTAGCATTATCCCTATTGTTATTTCCATTTGCATTTTGTCTACCACTATTAGCCATTTGAACGGAAATTGTCCTTCCACTTCTCAAACGCATACAAGAACAAGAACAAATCTACTCAGAAAATCGTAACACACTACTTTTTGGCAATTGGTCCCACCGGGCGTGCCAATTTGTTTGTGGTGAAAAATTCAAATTCGAAAAGAATGAATTTAATCACTTTGATTCTACGAGCAATCTGGGGATTAGAATCAAATCCTCTTACGGACTCTTTTAAAAAGTAGGTTTATGTGTTCAAATGATCAAAAGAATGAATTTTCTGGAAACTTAGATTAAATGGTTCAGAATCAATTTGTTTTCTAAACGTTAGAAATCCAGAAACAATAAGTTCTAAAAAGATTTGATTCAGAATTTCATCAAAGAACTTAATTTCCATAAAATTTCTTGATTCAGAATTCTATCAAGTTTAAAACATGAGTTTTCAGAAACTGATTTTGAGAAACTTCAGAAAAAGTTTTGAGTAAGAAATTGTACAAGAAATGAATTGCAGAATGTAAATTGCAGAATGTAAACAAAGGAAAAGAAAAATTGAATTGTAAGAACAATTGCGTTAAGATAAATTTGGATGGGTTCATCACATACTGTTTTTCTCCTTGTAACCTGTTTGTCGCTGTGAGTTCGGACGTTAAGGTATTTCAGAGAATTTGAGTGAGTGATTTTTCCAACCCTTATTACATCAAGAGTTTACCTATTTATAGATTCCTAATTCTAACGGCTAACTAATGTCTATGTGACACGTCATCTAGCCCTATGTGTTGGCAACATGTATGCTTGCCACGTTTCTGCTCACCAGAAAACTGATTACAATTTTCAAAATAAACCACTAACTGATTGACACCTGTCTTTGTCTTTGTAACTTCCATTAACTGCTTTCTAGTGTCTTCTGTTTTCTCGAAATCTTGCTCCTTGATTTCTCGAAATCTCTTTTCTGCTTTCTCGAATTCTGCCTTCTGATTTCTCGAAATCTTCTTTATCTTGACTCTGTACCTTTCAAGCTTTTCGAATTCAAAGATGTTGATTTGAATTTTGAATTTCTCTTTCTTTTATGCTATGTAGCATATTTCTATTAGTCATTCCAAAGGTTGTGAAGACCACCGGCCACCGTCCTTTCATTTCATATGTGCTTTTTCTTATTGGACGTTATAGTGGCACATTAACGGCTCTTAGCTCTTTTAGCTCCTATAAATGGGAGTTCATTTCACACTTCATTCATTCAAACTTCTTTATTCTTCTCTTTTTCTCTTCTCTTCATCTTTTCGAAATCCCTTCATAGAATTTCTTCAAAGAGTATGAAGAAGTTAATTTCTTTGGCTGTTACGTTCAATCTAATCTGGAATGACTTCATTTTTGATAAGATTGACGTAATAGCCAAAGTTATTGGCTTTTTCAATCTTTCTCCTTGAAAGTTTTATATTGGATTGAACGTAATAGCCAAAATAGATTCATTTTTATTCTCCATGCTGACTTCGATCTTCCTCCTCAGGTGCAAGGAGATTCTAGGTTTTATCAAACCTGTGTTGGATGAAAGAAGAAGAAAAGACATGGAAGACCAGAATGAAGTATTTAGTATACCTTAGGATAGTTTCTTTTCTAATATTCTAGGTGTTTAGGACAGTTTCCTATCTAAGGGTATTTCCAATGTATTCGAACAACATGTAATTCGAATTTTGGACTTGAATAAAAGAATTGTCCTTTACCTGATTTGGAATACCTTTCATCTATTTCTCTTTACATTTTCGAATTCATAATATATCTTTTTCTTCCGAATTTCCAAAGTTTCTATATTAACTCTGCTTCAAGTATTTTCTAAGTTAATAAGATTTTCAATCAAAAATCAAAATAAGATCATATTGTTCTTCTTCTGGAAATTCGAAATGGCATTATTTGTCATCATTTGAGGAATTCGAAATAATTCAAAATCAAAACCTAACAACTCTATGAAATATGTAGACAAACTTTATTGCTAAAGCCCCTACCCAGCGACCTTAACACTCAAGGATAAATTGTGCGGGCTCTCCCAGGCGACAGATTTATCTCGGCTTATTTTGCTCTCTTTGTTCAGTTTGTAAGAGTTAGACGATAACGAGGCCTATTGGTAGACGCATCCTTCGCTCCAGTACTGTCACTACCTTATGCTAATTAGAATACGCCCATGTTCGTACTCCTGGAATTACAACCCCCTAACTCTTTGTTATCGGCTATCAAGTCCTATTTGGCAACTGCTCCTTCACTTAGAGTACTCACACTACCCCTCACTCATTAAAAACAGTCCCTTTCAGCCGTCAGTAATAACCGAGTAATCTTATTCAATCAGAGGTTGAGTTTCCTATGTCTAGGCTCCCCCAAACTCAATCCTAGCTGTAACGTTAATTACAAACTAGCCTATAACTCCAGACGCAAGCGTGGGAATTTGGAATAAGCACAGAATAAGACTACCACCATTATAGATAGGGACCTTATTGAAATAATAATATAGCATTTGTATACACTCAAGGATAGAATCGATTACATCCAATCCTACTGGAGAGTTAACTACATGAAGTAGCCATACAAACCATTGAAGACGTTGTCACCATCTTCAATCCTCGTGAAGCGCTCCTCCTCTCCTACTCTAAACTTAGCTCTGGTACATAATCAATGAATTACAATGACTATCTACTGACTAACCAACTAACTGTCTAACTCCTTGGACTGACGCAAGAGGTTCCTATTTATAGATTAGGAAAGACAAAGCAAATTTGGGAAGAGATCCTCTTAAAAACGGCAACAGGGATGCAATCTGCGTGTTCTGCGCTTCAAGCTGCACTACAGCGCAGGCTGTAGCGCAGGTTCCAGAGAGTTGCGCTTCACCTGCGCTATAGCGCGGGGTGAAGCGCAGCTAGCGTCCAGCAGCTTCAACTTTCCTCTTTTATTTGTTGATCTCTCCCCGAGACTGGTTTTCACGCGTTTGTCTTTCCTTGTTTCCCCTTATTTTCTGATATCTTTATATTTATTGTGTCATCCTTGTTTATTTGGGAAGCTTGTCTGCAATATCTTTGATTGATTGGCTCTATCTCCTCATTAATGATTCAAATCTTCTTCAAATCTTTGATTAATTGTCCTCAATCAATCTCCAATCTTGCATGAATCCTCCACATTTAATGCCATTTAATCTCTGAATTGAATCTTTGCAAGAATCCTGCAAAATTCAGCAATAAATCTATTAAAATAGCATCAAATTCACAACTAGGATTAATAAATACAAATTATTAAATATTAAATAAAAATGGATAAAAATGGGGCAAAATTACCATTTTGTCCTTGATAAGTGAAATAAAATATATACTAATTTATCAACTATTTTTCACTTATCAGCTACCTTGTGTAGTTAACTCTCCATTAGGATTGGTGATGGGTTTCTGGCAAGCGAACCACAAATCCAGCAGTATAATAGTAAGAAGAGTATCGTATCCACAGGGAACGGTTAATCTATGTAGACTGTGATCTATTTATCAAGAGAAAGCACGGTTTAGAGAGTATAGTTGCGGAATTATAAATAGGAAGTCGATATCAATTGGAATTAGAAAGGAAGAGTTAGAGACACTTTACTTGGATTAGGATTGAACTTCATCTCATCGCACCCCTCATGTATGTCGAGACTACCTACTACTTATAGGCTTTGAATTATAACGCTGTAGACAAACTATATTGCTAATGACCCCGAGTTACCGGGCGCCCCTCACACTCAAAGGTAATCCATGCGGGCTCTCCCAAGCGACAGACTTGCCCTCGGCTTATTTTGCTCTCTTTTATTCCGTTTGTTAAAGAACTAATTGATAAACGAGGCCTAATGCTGTAGACGCACCTTCGCTCAAGTACTGTCACTACCCTCACTCATCAAGATACATCTATGTTCGGATCCTGGATTCACAATCAACTAACTCTTTGCTATCGGTTTATCAATACCAAGCTTAATGGTCGGATGCTCTTCATTATGGTACTCACACCACCCATCAATCATCAGTAAACACCATGTTTCATCAGTGGTTAACCGAGTATTCTAATTCACTCAGAGGTTGAGTTTCCTATGTCTAGGCTCCCCCAAACTCAATCCTAGTCGTAACGTAAATTAAAAACTAGCCTATAACTCCGGCGCAAGCACGGGAAGTTAGGAATAAGCACAGAACGAGACTACCAGCACTATAATTAGGGAACTGCATAAATAAAATAGATAGAGTTCAACATACACTTGGGAATGGAATCGATTACATTCAATCCTAATGGAGAGTTAACTACACGAGGTAGCCATACAAACCACCGAAGATGTTGTCACCATCTTCGGTCCTTGTGAAGCGCTCCTCCTCTCCTACTCTAAACTTAGCTTTGGTACATTATCACTGAAATATAGACTGGATTACAATGATCGTGCACTGTCCAGCCTCCCGGGATTGGTGCAAGAGGTTCCTATTTATAGACTAAGGAAAGACAAAGCAATTTGGGGAGAAATCTATCTAAAAACGGCAACAGGGAGCAAATCAACGTGACCTGCGCTCCAGGCTGCGCTACAGCGCAGGATGGGGCGCAACTTCTAGAGAGTCTGCGCTTCACCCTGCACTATAGCACAGGTAGCGTCCTGCAGCTCCAACTTTCTCTTTTTAATCTTGATCTCTCCCCGAGACTGGTTTTGGCAGATTTGTCTTTCCTTGTTTCCCTTTCTTGATGATATCTTGTATTTATTGAGCAATCTTTGATTTATTTGGGAAGCTTGTCTGCAGAATCCTTGATTGATTGGCAGTGATCTCCTCATTAATTGTATTATATCTTCTTCAAATCTTCATTAAATGTCTTCAATCAATCTATAATCTTGCAGATATCTCCTTCATTTAATGCTATTTATTCTTCAAATCAAATCTTTGCAATATCCTGCAAAAATCAGCAATATTTCTATCAAAATAGCATCAAATTCAAATCTCAGATTAATAAATACAATTTCTCTAATATTTAATAAAAGGGATTAAACTGGGGAAAAATTACCATTTTATCCTTGATATGTGAAATAAAAAGTGCTCTAATTTATCAACTAATTTTCACTTATCAAAATCCCCCCAACTTAACTTCTTGCTTGTCCTCAAGCAAGAGACCTCTTTGCAATCAAAAATCAATTCTATTCCCAGTGTATTCCTAATAATTAAAAACAAATTCAAGGAACTATCCCTCAACTCTTTCCTAAGTAGCAGTCACTTTCCAAACATAAGAAAAACTCAGGATCAGGGGATGTTACCATACATCAATCAGGATAGAAATACAAGCATCAGTTAAACTTTCTCAATAATAGCAATTAAAGCAGTAAGTGATAAACCAAGGAAATCTCTCATTCTCACGGGTAAGTGTTTCCCTCAATCTTCTTCACCACTGTTGAACAACTAGAATTGATAGTCATTTCCAAGATCTGAACCTGCAAGCAGTTAATATGGATCAAAAGGTCTTTATTAGGTTGTAATGAGGCAGGGCTATCAAGAAATTATGGTTTTTCTGGATATTCAAGGAACACTTTGAACAGAGAGCATCTTGTGATTGTGCTTGGAACTTCTCTCAATTCACCTGGTCATTCTTGAATGGTCACCCTTTTTCAGCTTGGCCTCATTGTTTGAAGAAATTCTCCCCCCAACTTATTCAATTTCCCCACTTTTGTGCAGAATTTTTTTTTGACAGGAAAACATAACATAGAAATTTTTTTGTGGGGGAGGATCCTTCTTTTGTGATTTCTTGTGCCTTCTCTTGAGCCTCTTGTGACCAACCTCTTGTCCCATATTGTTGTGGTGCATCTTTCTCTCTATCCCAAGTGTTAAGGGACAGATGATATTCAATGAATATGGTTAGGGTGCATCAAAGAAAATATTCAAGCTCAAATGGGCAATCAATAAATGGAAATATTAAATCAGGGTTGGCTTTTTGGCACTGAGCACAATATTATAATCACAAAATATGCCTTTGTCACTTCCATATCTTCTTCAAGCAAGCAAAAATTTAAAAACTCGAGCAATAACAGTTGACAAGCAGCGGTGAAAAGTTCTCAATATCAATGTTTAGGCTCTCATCTCACCGGTTATGGCTAAAATTCCTTGATAAAGCACTTAATGGATTTAATTAACTACCTTGATAGGTTCTCTTGAGAAGTACCCTCATCCTAACTGATTATGGAATTAATCACAATACTGATAGGTTCTCTTGAGAAGTACCCTAATCCTAATAGATTGATTATGGAATTAATCATAAGGATAAGAATTAATCACAAGACTCTCTCATCTCACCAGAGAGTCTGCGCTTCACAGCGCAGGTGAAGCGCAGGTAGCGTCCTGCAGCTCCAACTTTCTCTTTTTAATCTTGATCTCTCCTCAAGACTGGTTTTGGCAGATTTGTCATTCCTTGTTTCCCTTTTTATGATGATATCTTTGTATTTATTGAGCAATCTTTGATTTATTTGGGAAGCTTGTCTGCAGAATCCTTGATTGATTGGCAGTGATCTCCTCATTAATTGTATTATATCTTCTCCAAATCTTCACTAAATGTCTTCAATCAATCTCAAATCTTGCAGATATCTCCCTCATTTAATGTTATTTATTCTTCAAATCAATCTTTGCAATATCCTGCAAAAATCAGCAATATTTCTATCAAAATAGCATCAAATTCAAATCTCATATTAATAAATATAATTTCTCTAATATTTAATAAAAAGGGATTAAACTGGGGCAAAATTACCATTTTATCCTTGATAAGTGAAATAAAAGTTCTCTAATTTATCAACTAATTTTCACTTATCAATTGGATGTAATTGATTCTATCCCCAAGTGTATGTAAACTCTATATTATTATTATTTCTGTGCTCTCTGTCTATAATATTGGTAATCTTATTTTGTACTCAATTCCTAATTCCCGCGCTTGCGCCTGGAGTTATAGTGTAACATCCCAATCTTTTGATAGGTTAATTGTGTAGTTAGAACATTAGGGACTAAGTGAAAAGAGTAAGGATGGGTAAGGTTAAGTCAAGTAACTCATTTGAACTAAACCTTTGAGTTTGGGCCACTGGTAATCGATTACGGAGAGATGGTAATCGATTACCAGAGAGTTTGGATCATGGTAATCGATTACAGGAGCTTAGTAATCGATTACCAGAAGGTCTGGCCCCTGGTAATCGATTACATAACCCTTGTAATCGATTACCAGCAACCTGGGTTCTTAGTAATCGATTACCAAAGGTGGTAATCGATTACCAGGTTCCCAGAATGGGTTCTTAGGCTAATTTTGCCTTCAGTAATCGATTACCAGGGTTTGGTAATCGATTACTGAGCGAAATTATATATACCCAGGACGCGAAATTCATCAGAATTTTGGAGAGAAACTCAATTTTAGAGAGAGGGAGAGAGGGTCTAGAGAGATAAAGTACCGGATCGACGTAGAAACACCGGAACGAAGCTAGGAATCACAATCCTTCCCTCTAAACTACTTGGATTGCTACTTTGTGGTGAGTAATTCTCACTTAATTGTTAGAATTAGGAATTGGTCTCCAACCCATGAACCCCCTCCTTTCTCTTCCAATTCTCTGATTTTATTTGATAATATTGTTGTTTGTGATTGTGTATGATTGTTTGAACAATGGGAGTGAATTTAATCGGTTAGAAACGGATCGATTCTTGAGGATCGTTAGTTTCGAAACTTTCGAAACTCTCGAAAGTTTCGAAACTCTCGAAACGTCGAAACGCTCCGTTCTTTTCGATTAAACTTGTTCCGGAATGATAAACTAAGGATTGGAAATCACTTTGGATATCGGAATTGATGAGTATACCTTGGAATTGTCGTTCGACATCGAATCTCCTTGGTTTCGAAAGGTTCGAAGTGTCGAAATTGTCGAAACCAACGAGATTACTATATTTATCAATTCCGAGTGTCTAAATTGGTTGTTCGATTTAAGTTTAAAGATTCAAGGGCTTCGGTCAAATAAGGGGCTTCGGCCTGTGTGAGGGTGGGATTCGTCCCCGGGGGAGATATCCCCTGTAGTTCGAGCTCGAGTCTAACTCTGGAACGTGATGTGTACATGGCCTAGTGGCAAAGCATACAAGAGCATCCTTATGCATTTGTTAAGTTATGATTTATGAATGGAATGTATTAATTGTCATGAATAACTGTCCGGCATACATGCATAGAGATTTATTCACTGAGATTTTTATCTCACCACGCGTTATGTGGGTTATAGATGTCCAGGTGCCTCCTCCTCCTCCGGATGCACAACCTTGAAAGGGGTTATTGGATGTTGAAGAAGATGAGCGTGTTCTTGTTGCTTGTGAATTGCGAAAATAGATAATGAATGATGTAATTATTTTCTTATGACTTGAGTAACGTAGCTTAGTTTTTAGTTGGAATTATGATATAAAGGAGTATGTAATCAGATATTGGGTACTTTTGGTTTGAGAGAGGCTCTATAGGTAGCTTGTATCCTTGGTGTGTAAGGGACTTGTAGAAGTCATTCTAACTTGGTTGTAAAATGGATTGTTATGTGAAGTGAATGGGTAGAATGTTATTTAGTTAAAAGACTCAAATTTATCTATTGTTTACTTTAAATTATCTCGATTTGTTGGGATTGTGGATGATTTATAGAACAGGTCGATATTGAAATGAAACATTCTAAATTCGAAGTCAAGAATTTGGTTTCCAACGGATCAAATTCTTGCTTATGAAATTTAAGGTGTGACATTTTGGTATCAGAGCAGTTCAATCCAATTGGACTGTGAGTTTAGGGTATTCTGTGGTCTGTTGATAATTTTTTATGTATTATTTGGTGAATTGAGAGACTGATCACCTCGACATTTGCTTTATGATATGTAGAGAATTATGGCAGGCAACAGGAGGGGTAAGTCAAGGGTTAATCGTTCTTCTCCACCTCCAACTTCTTCTTCTCAAGGATCTACACCGGATCCTATTGTGTTAGCACTCCAAGCCTTTACTCAGATGATGGAGAATCAGGCGACTACCAACACTGCGATACTAAAAGAATTAGTTAGGCAACGCCAAGCAAGGGAAAGAGAAAGGTAAGTAGGGTTAGTCAGGGTAAGAATTTTAGACCTAAGTGGCAAGGTAGACCCTCCGTGGCAGTTCAGACTTCTCAGCCTAAGACTACTAGGGAGTGTTTGGTATGTGGGAAGGAACATCTAGGGGAGTGTCTAACCAGGAAGAACGTTTGCTATTTTTGCAAACAAGCGGGTCACTTTAGGAAGGATTGTTCCAGACTTAAGAAACGCCAGGAATCTCAAGCAACTAAGAGAGTTTTTACACTCAACTGTCAAGTAGCAACTTCTTCTGATAATCTCATAAGAGGTAATTGTACCCTAGGAGCCTTATAGAATGTGACCTTAAAAACCTAATAAAAGTTAGACACCCTTAAACTAGTAGTTGAGAATGATTTAATATTCGAAGGATAGTTGTTTTTGTACCAAGAACCTTGTATATTATGTTATGGGTAGTTAAATTTGTTGAGTAAAAGATTTATTTTACCTATGTTTGTTTAAATTATCACAGGAGACTTTAATTGTATAGTATAATTCAGGAGCATCACATTCTTTTGTGTCCTTTGATTGTGTAAATAGACTGAGATTGTCCACCACTTCTTTACCTTATGTTCTCAATGTTGTTACTCCTGCTAAAGAATCCATATCCACTTCTCTTGTATGTATGAATTGTTCATTAATCATTCAAGAAAGAGTTTTTAGTGTGGACTTAATATGTTTGCCTTTGACTGGTATGGATATTATTCTGGAAATGAACTGGTTATCTTCCAATCAGGTGTTATTAGATTGCTTTAATAAAAATGTTGTGTTTCCTGATTGTCCTGTTGTTCATAAAGAAAAGTTGTCTATTCTGTTGTCTAGTGTTCCCAATTTTCCCAAAGTATCAATGACGGGAGTGAGTGTTTTCTTTGTTGCTTTCCTCAACTTTAGAAGCAAAATCTGATTTGAATAATGTAGCTACGGTTCGGGAGTTTCAAGACGTGTTTCCTAATGAGATCCTATCCTTACCACCTAAGAGAGAGGTAGAGTTTACCATAGACTTGTTGCCAGGTTCAGGACCCATTTCTAAGGCACCCTATAGAATGTCCCCCTTAGAGCTTAGTGAACTTAAGAAACAATTAGAAGAATTGTTAGGTAAAGGGTTCATTAGGCCTAGTGTCTCTCCTTGGGGGGCTCCAGTGTTGTTGGTAAAGAAAAAGGATGGGAGTATGAGGTTATGTGTAGATTTTAGGCAGTTGAACAAGATTACAATTAAAACAAATGCCCATTGCCTAGAATAGATGATCTTTTGGATCAACTTAGAGGTGTTTCTGTATTTTCCAAAATAGATTTGAGATCAGGATATCATCAATTAGGATAAGGAAGGAAGATATTCATTAAACCGCTTTTCGAACTAGATATGGACACTACGAGTACTTAGTAATGCCATTCGGTGTTACTAATGCTCCAGCAGTGTTTATGGATTACATGAATCGAATCTTCCGACCTTTCCTAGATAAATTTATGGTTGTGTTCATTGATGATATCTTAATCTACTCTTCTAGTTTGGAAGATCATGAAAAACACTTGAGGTTGGTGTTAGAAGTTTTAAGGGAAAGGAAATTGTTTGCCAATCCTAACAAATGTGAATTTTGGCTAAACAAAGTCCATTTCCTAGGCCATGTCATTTCTGGAGAGGGAGTGTCAGTTGACCCTAGTAAGGTAGAGTCAGTTCTTGAGTGGGAAAGACCTAGGACTGTTACGGAGATTAGGAGTTTTCTAGTGTTAGCCGGTTATTATAGGAGATTCATTAAGGGCTACTCTCGCTTAGCTTTACCCCTCACCAAGTTAACTAGGAAGGACCAAGCCTTTGTGTGGGGTAGTGATTGTGAGCATAGTTTTCTGGAACTAAAACATAGATTGACCAGTGCCCCGGTGTTAGCATTACCTGATGTGTCTAGAACCTTTGAGGTGTTTTGTGATGCCTCTGGGAAGGGACTAGGAGGTGTCTTAATGCAGGATAGGAGAGTGGTAGCTTATGCATCTAGGCAGTTGAGGCCTCATGAGGAAAATTATCCTACCCATGACTTAGAATTAGCTGTTGTGGTTTTTGCCCTAAAAATTTGGAGGCATTACCTGTTTGGTGTAAGGTTTGAGGTCTTTAGTGATCATAAGAGTTTGAAATACCTCTTTGATCAAAAGGAACTCAACATGAGGCAAAGAAGATGGATGGAGTTTTTGAAAGATTTTGATTTTGAGTTAAAATATCACCCAGGTAAGGCCAATGTAGTGGCTGATGCTCTTAGCAGGAATCCCTGCATGTGTCATCATTGATGATACAAGAGATGAGTTTCCTAGCGAAGTTTAGAGATTTGGACTTAAGTGTGGAGTTTGGGGTAGGTAGCATTCGGATGTACAGATTAGAAATTTCCAGTGAGTTTCGAACTCTAATTAAGGAGGCTCAGGGTTTGGATCCTGATCTTCAGGGTAAGATGAGGCAAGTAGGATTTTCCAAGTCAGGTGAGGGATTAATTCTTTTCAGGGAAGAATTTGTATCCCTAAAGGGAGTAGAGTTAAACAGCAGGTGTTAAAGGAAGTTCATAAGGGTAAGATGTCTATACATCCTGGTTCTACCAAGATGTATCAGGATTTGAAGAGGGAAATAGCTGAGTTTGTGTCTAAGTGCCTACTTGTCAACAAGTGAAGGTGGAACATCAGAAACCATCTGGAGTTTTGTTATCCTTAGAAATTCTTGAGTGGAAGTGGGAAAGCATAGCCATGGACTTTGTGGTGGGTTTACCTCGAGTCCAAGCAAGGTTTGATACCATTTGGGTCATAGTGGACCGTTTAACTAAGTCAACCCATTTTCTTCCAGTTAAGAACACTTTCTCCTTGAATAAGTTAGCTGAGTTGTATGTTAGAGAGATTGTCAGGTTACATGGTATTCCTTCTAGCATAATCTCTGATAGGGACCCCAGGTTCACTTCAAGGTTCTGGAATGCACTACACCAGTCATTCGGGACTAAACTTAGGTTTAGCACCGCTTATCATCCTCAGACTGATGGTCAGTCTGAGAGAACTATCCAACCTTAGAAGACATGTTAAGGACTTGTTCACTAGAAGAGTCGGGCAGTGGGGATAAGTATCTACCACTGGTAGAGTTGGCTTACAATAACAGTTATCACAGTAGTATAGGCATGGCTCCATATGAAGCTTTGTATGGTAGGAAGTGTAGGTCCCCTGTTTGTTGGCATGAGGTGGGAGAGAAAGCTTTGTTAGGTCCAGATTTGGTCCAAGAAACTTCTGATAAGATTAGGATGATTAGGGAAAAACTTGTAACCGCCCAGAGCCGTCAGAAAAGTTATGCTGATAAAAGAAGAAAAGAACTAGAGTTTGAGGAAGGGGAACATGTGTTTCTGAAAATAACTCCTGTCATTGGCTTAGGGAAATCTGTGAAATCTAAAAAGTTAAGTCCCAGATACATCGGTCCCTTTCAGATCTTGTTAAGAATTGGTTCTCTTGCATACAAATCGGCTCTTCCACTCCATCTCCCCAAATACATAATGTGTTTCATGTGTCTAAACTAAGAAAATATGTATTTGGATTCTTCTCATATCTTTTCTTCTGAACCAATACAATTAAAGGACAACCTCACCCTACCTGCCAAACCAATTCAGATTATTGACAGAAGTGCCAAGACTCTGAGGAATAGAAACATTCCTTTGGTTAAGGTAGTTTGGGAAGGTTTATCCATAGATGAAACTACTTGGGAGAAAGAAAATGTGGTCAGGCATCACTTCCCTAATCTCTTTGAGTTGTGGTAAGATTTAATACTTGTATTAGTGAAATTTTGGGGGCAAAATTTCTTTAAGGGGGGTAGAATGTAACATCCCAGTCTTTTGATAGGTTAATTGTGAGATTTATAGGTTAATTGTGTAGTTAGAACATTAGGGACTAAGTGAAAAGAGTAAGGATGGGTAAGGTTAAGTCAAGTAACTCATTTTGAACTAAACCTTTGAGTTTGGGCCACTGGTAATCGATTACGGAGAGATGGTAATCGATTACCAGAGAGTTTGGATCATGGTAATCGATTACCAGAAGGTCTGCCCCTGGTAATCGATTACATAACCCTTGTAATCGATTACCCGGCAACCTGGGTTCTTAGTTATCGATTACCAAAGGTGGTAATCGATTACCAGGTTCTCAGAATGGGTTCTTAGGCTAATTTTGCCTTCAGTAATCGATTACCAGGGTTTGGTAATCGATTACTGAGCGAAATTATATATACCCAGGACGCGAAATTCATCAGAATTTTGGAGAGAAACTCAATTTTAGAGAGAGGGAGAGAGGATCTAGAGAGATAAAGTACCGGATCGACGTAGAAACACCGGAACGAAGCTAGGAATCACAATCCTTCCCTCTAAACTACTTGGATTGCTACTTTGTGTGAGTAATTCTCACTTAATTGTTAGAATTAGGAATTGGTCTCCAACCCATGAACCCCCTCCTTTCTCTTCCAATTCTCTGATTTTATTTGATAATATTGTTTGTTTGTGATTGTGTATGATTGTTTGAACAATGGGAGTGAATTTAATCGGTTAGAAACGGATCGATTCTTGAGGATCGTTAGTTTCGAAACTTTCGAAACTCTCGAAAGTTTCGAAACTCTCGAAACGTCGAAACGCTCCGTTCTTTTCGATTAAACTTGTTCCGGAATGATAAACTAAGGATTGGAAATCACTTTGGATATCGGAATTGATGAGTATACCTTGGAATTGTCGTTCGACATCGAATCTCCTTGGTTTCGAAAGGTTCGAAGTGTCGAAATTGTCGAAACCAACGAGATTACTATATTTATCAATTCCGAGTGTCTAAATTGGTTGTTCGATTTAAGTTTAAAGATTCAAGGGCTTCGGTCAAATAAGGGGCTTCGGCCTGTGTGAGGGTGGGATTCGTCCCCGGGGGAGATATCCCCTGTAGTTCGAGCTCGAGTCTAACTCTGGAACGTGATGTGTACATGGCCTAGTGGCAAAGCATACAAGAGCATCCGTATGCATTTGTTAAGTTATGATTTATGAATGGAATGTATTAATTGTCATGAATAACTGTCCGGCATACATGCATAGAGATTTATTCACTGAGATTTTATCTCACCACGCGTTATGTGGGTTATAGATGTCCAGGTGCCTCCTCCTCCTCCGGATGCACAACCTTGAAAGGGGTTATTGGATGTTGAAGAAGATGAGCGTGTTCTTGTTGCTTGTGAATTGCGAAAATAGATAATGAATGATGTAATTATTTTCTTATGACTTGAGTAACGTAGCTTAGTTTTAGTTGGAATTATGATATAAAGGAGTATGTAATCAGATATTGGGTACTTTTGGTTTGAGAGAGGCTCTATAGGTAGCTTGTATCCTTGGTGTGTAAGGGACTTGTAGAAGTCATTCTAACTTGGTTGTAAAATGGATTGTTAGGTGAAGTGAATGGGTAGAATGTTATTTAGTTTAAAAGACTCAAATTTATCTATTGTTTACTTTAAAATTATCTCGATTTGTTGGGATTGTGGATGATTTATAGAACAGGTCGATATTGAAATGAAACATTCTAAATTCGAAGTCAAGAATTTGGTTTCCAACGGATCAAATTCTTGCTTATGAAATTTAAGGTGTGACATATAGGCTAGTCTTAACTAAGTTAGTTTTGATTAGGACTGAGAGTGGGGGAGCGGATTTTGAAGAAAATCATTCTCTGATTGAATAGAATACTCGGTTAACCATTGACTGAACATGGGTGTTTACTATGATTGATGGGTAGTGTGAGTACCATAATGAAGGGCAATCCGACCATTAAGCTTGGTATTGATAACCGATAGCAAAGAGTTAGTTGATTGTGAATCCAGGACCGAACATAGGCGTGTCCTAATGAGTGATGGTAGTGACAGTACTGGAGCGAAGGTGCGTCTACAGCATTAGGCCTCGTTTATCAACTAGTTCTTTTACAAACTGACTAAAAAAGAGGCAAAATAAGCCGAGGGTAAGTCTGTCGCTTGGGAGAGCCCGCATGGATTATCTTTGAGTGTGTTAGGCCGCTGGTAACTCGGGGTCTTAGCAATAAAGTTTGTCTAGGATATTATAGAGTAAACCTAAAATAATAGATAGTTTTTACATACATAAATGGTGTGATGATATGAAGTTCAATCCTAATCCAAGTAAAGTGTCTCTACTCTTCCTTTCTCTTCCATTGATTATTACTTTGTTATTTACAATTTCGCAAACAATACTCTCTAAACCATTGCTTTCCCTTGATAAATAGATCACAGTCTACGTAAATTGATCGTTCCTGTGGATTCGATACTCTCTTACTATTATACTGCTGGATTTGTGGTTCGCTTGCCAGAAACCCATCAGTTACTAAAAAGGGAGGAGGAAAGTTAGTACCAAAATGAAGGGGGTTTACTATGGTCAGTGCAGTGAGATTTGTGGAACTAATCATGCCTTTACGCCTATCGTCGTAGAAGCAGTTCCTAGTAAAGATTGTTGCCTTGTTCGCATTAATGATGGCCTTTTTATTCTATTTGTTTTCCAACTTTCCCCTTTTGAAAGGCGTAGTCTCTCCTACCTGAGGAAGAGGACGAGGCCACCCCTACTGGGGTGGGAAGAGGAGTGGGCCTGGGGCCTCTTCAAAAAATCTGCGAAAAATATACCGATTACGGACACTGTAACTCTTGCTAGTTAAACCATAATAAGAACCTAATGAGAAATTCATTCTTTTTTTCCCCACCTTAACACGGAACACCGACCTAATCTCGATTAAAGTACAAGCAACTACATAAAAAAAAACCTCTATTCTTGACGTGAACGAACGCTTTCTCATTAGACTGTTAGAACCAGAGAAATGTTCTCAAGCGAATCAAAACGTTCTTTCTTTTCTACGCTACGATCTTTCTTCTCTTATGAAATTCTTTATATTTATATATGTTGATCCTCCCTGAACCCTTAAAGACATCAGCTTAGACAATAGCAACTAGAGTAGGAGAAGAGGGATAAAAACCAGCATGCATTGTGAACAGCATTAATAGTCACCGTTTAATCCTTTCATCAAAGACATTCACTGACCCACTGTGGAAAAGAACTTCTCTTGGCCAAAGACAAACCAATCAGATAGTTGTGTTCGCAGCTACAGGCCAATGAACATCGAGAGAATAGCGAACCCTATTCAGTAAGTCAAAGAGGAAGGAGTGGATTTTCTCTCTATTGTATGAGTATGATAATACCAACAAGAAAGCCAGGCCATAAGAAGAAGGTCTTCCATCAATATCAATCATACAAACTTCAGTAGCCTAATACCAGCACAAGTAGAAGGGCGTAAGCGTTTACCTGTTTAATCAAACCCCTGGGATACTAGGCCCACTCTTTAGCCCGAGGGAGAAGGGGTCCCAGATCTAGTTGTGATTGCCAATTAGCTTATCTCATTCGATGGAGGAGTGTTAACTCTGCGAAGATTGGATTTCGTCCCCTGGTCTACAACCCTTATACATTAAAGGGGTGGTCTTTCTTAAGTAGTTCAAGTAAAGATCTCATCATAGACCAATGGCTAGTTTAGGAAACCAGTAAGGTCACTCTCTTCTCATGATTCACATTCATGCATATGAAACCGTTGCGACCCATTTATTCGCCGTTGGCACCAAACTTTCTTAAGGCGCTAAAGCATTTAACAATGGTAAAAGCCAACCTCTGCTTCTCTATTTTGACATTGGTGAGGGCGCCCTCCTATATTTCTTGGTGTACCTCAGCTCGTAAACTAGCTCCTCAGTCTGCTTTAGGTGAGATTCCCTCTGATTCTTGTAATCAAACTCAAGCTCTTCTCATACTTATGTTCAAAAGTGGCTTCCTCCTCCCGGCATTAAAGGTACGAAAGCCCTTCTCTGAGATTGAGACTTTTTAGGCTTAAACCGGCCCTAGAGCTAGATCATAGAGGGCAAGTCCTCTTTAGTAGTAGTCAAAAAGGAAAAGAACTCTCGTTCTGCTCCTGAGTGAGAATACTCTCTAAGCCGTGTAAGAAGATCTGATGATTAGGTAAAGCTAGGGCAAAAGATCAATTTCCATGTTCCAAAGAACCCCAGCAAGCTAAGGAAGCCTAGGTGAGTTACAGGAAAGGCAAGCTAGAAAGCAAGGAACAACTGTCTAATCAGTGAGTGCGGACATTGTTCTAGTAAGTTGGTGCCGAGACTGCGCTTGTTGTGCCTGCTCTCGCGCCTTAGTCGCAATGGAAAGCCTAAACCTTCGTTATCTGATTCCTTCTCAGTAAGAAAGGTAAGCACTTTGCCGCCTATGAAGATCAAGCCGTGGTGAAAACAAGTAGGCAGTAGGCGATAAAGGAGTAGATTCAAAGTCCTCGGTATGAGGTAGTCTGTCTTGAAGGCAGGTTTGTTTCCGCCAAGTCATCTCATCTGCTGAGCTTACCTTTGAAGCAAGCGAATCTTCCCACCTAAAGTCAGTCTGAAGCCACTCGACAAGAGGCTCTTCTTCCTGACCATTTTCGATGTATTCAAACATTTCGAATCTGAATTCTTCCGTGGTTCCCTTCTAAAAAATCTCTATAGAAGAATCTTCTTAGAAATGTTGTGACCCAAATAGGAATGGTTTTATGGCGTTAGCCATGCAAGCAGCACCTGTCAATGATAATGGGAATTGACGAAGGCACAAAGCCTCACCTCTGGCTCTATCTCCACATTGAAGAGTACCAAATGTTCGTATTCCTTCTTCGTCGTACCCTTGAAAATAGGGAATTACATATCCTAGTGGATAAGAGATGTTGTTAACCCAATCAGGATGTGAAATGGGTAACCATACTTAAAGAGAGGAAAAGCAGGCCTTGTTTGGTTCTCTGGAGTTGTTCGGAATCTGATTCTTGTGCATCGTTGGATGTATCATGTGCCCTGTGAAGATATCAGCTAGTTGATTTTTGTATCAACAAAAATGATTTCCACATTTCCTTTTTGCACATGGTCTCTTATAAATGATGCTTAATGTCTATGTGTTTAGACCTTGAATGATGAATTGGATTTTTTGCAAGATTTATAGCACTTGTGTTATCACAGTAAATGGGAATTTTAGTGTACCTGAGAGCATAGTCTTGCATCTGAGACTTGATCCACAACATCTGTGTGCAGCATGCAGCTGCTGAGACATACTCAGCTTCAGTTGTGGACAAGGCTTATTTAATTGTGTTTCTTGCAAGACCAGGATATAAGACATTCCCAAGGAATTGACAAGTGCCACTTGTGCTTTTCCTATCCATTTTGTCTCCATCAAAGTCAGCATCACTATATCCTATAAGATCAAAGCTTGAACCTTTCTCATACCAGAGGCCAAGATCAGTGGTTCCTATCAAGTATCTAAAAATTCTTTTGACAAGCAGTAGATGAGATTCTTTAGGATCAGATTGGTACCTTGCACAGATGCCTACAGCATACTGAATATCAGGTCTGCTTGTCGTTAGGGTACATGAGGGATCCGATCATTCCTCTGTAGAGCTTGTCTGAGACAGCTTTGCCAGTCTCATCTTTGTCTAGTTGAGTTGAGGGGTGCATTGGAGTCTTCATTGGCTTTGCCTCACTCATTTTGGAACTTTGTCAGTAGATCTTTTGCATACTTTTCTTGACAAATGAAGATCCCATCTGACAATTGCTTTATTTGCAATCAGAGAAAAAACCTTAATTCACCCATCATGCTCATCTCAAATTCTCCCTGCATGAGACTTGAGAATTCTTGACAAAGAAACTCATTAGTGGATCCAAAAATATATCATCCACATAGATTTGAACAATCAATAAATCTTCCTTCCTCAACTACTCTTTTAAACAATGTGGTATCAATCTGAACTCTGGTGAAGCCATTTTTAATTAAAAAAGAACTTAACACCTGTCATACCAGCCCTTGGAGCTTGCTTGAGAACCATACAAGGCCTTTTTGAGTCTGAGAACATATTCTGGATGATGAGGATCTTCAAAACCTGTGGTTGCCTCACATAGACTTCCTCTTCAATAATTCCATTTAAGAATGCACTTTCACATCCATTGTAGAGTTTGAAGTTTTGTGAGCAGCAAAAGCCAAAAATATTCTGATTGCTATCAAGTCTGGCAACAGAAGCAAAAGTCTCATCATAGTCAATTCTTCCATTGATTGTATCCTTGTGCCACAGTCTTGCTTTATTTCTCATGACTTTGCCTTTCTCATTTAGCTTATTTCTGAATACCCATCTGGTTTCCTATGATTTTTTTATAGGAGGGAGGAGGAACCAGATCCCAGACTTTACTTTTTTCAAATTGGCTCAGCTCTTCTTCCATGGCGTTAATCATGATTTATCATTCAAAGCTTCATGAACATCTTTGGGTTCTATATCAGATAGGAGAGCTACTAAATTTTCAGTATCTCTGAAGGAAGATCTGGTTCTGACTCTATCTGAGGTTTCTCCAATTATTTGTTCTCTGGGATGAGATCTCACTATCTCCAGCTTCTGGGCAGTTGAGAGGCATGCTCATTCTAGATCTCTAGACCTTCTTGTCTTGATTTCCTAATTTCATCAGGTTGTTCTTCTGGTTTATCTTCTTCTTCTTGAAGTGCATGAGATGAATTAGGGTGGATATTTCCTTGAGGCATTCTTTCAGACTGAGCTTCTCTTCTTTGCTCAGGTTGAGATGATCTCATCAGTTTCTGTTCAGGTGAGGGGTCTCTCTTCAGCTTCCTGAGTTGAGATTCTCATTCTCCCATCATTTTCTTCAATTTCTTCATCTATTCCTTTCTGAGAGCTGCCCTGTATCTCATTAAAGACTACATGCATAGATTTTTTCAGTAGTTTTAATTTTTAGATTGTGTACTCTATATGCTTTTGAAGTTTGTGAATATCCTAAGAAAATTCCTTTATCAGATTTTATATCAAACTTGCCTAATTGATCTTTAGTGTTCAGGATGTAACAATCACAACCAAAAACATGAAAATATGAAATTGAGGGTTTCTTTCTTCCTTTCCACAACTCATATGGAGTTTATTCAAGATCTTTCTTATAGTGGACTCTGTTTATGATGTAGCAGGTGATAAGTGTAAAATTAGCGTTAATTTCATATAGTTTTATTACACTTATCAAGGATTAATAGTAATTTATGCCCCAAATATCCCTTTTGTTATATTTATAATAATTGTATTTATTTGATACAAATTTGAATATGATGCTATTTTAAATAGAAATTTGCTATTTTATGCAGAATTATGCAGATTTTGGGACAAGAGTGGAAAAAGCATTAGAATGGAGGAAATTGCAGATTCAGAAACTAAATAAATAAAAGAAAATCAGAGAATCCTGCAAAGAATCTTTCAAATTCAAATACAAGCAGATAAATACAATAATAATTCGGATAAAGGGATAAAGGAAAACCAATAAGATCATAAAGGAATCAAGAGGTTAGATCCACGAATCAAGGAAAGGCTGCAGCGTGTCACAACGCTCCACATACGCCTAGCGCGCGTGGAGCGCATGAATAAAGTGGCCAGGCTTCATGTGCGCTAAGCGCACATGAAGCGCGTGTCCTGATTAATGAAGCCGCGCGCATGTGACGTCATTTATGAAGGGGAAGCTCTGATTGGTCAAGCTTCACAACAGTGACGTCAATTAATGAAAAGGCAGCTCTGATTGGATTAAAACACTCACCAGTGACATCACAACCTGGTCCCTTGAAGGTTTTCCAAGTCTATAAATAGAGCCCTTGGCAAAGGTCACAAATGGATACACATAGAGAGAGAGAGTAGTATAGAAAATAGAAAAGTGACAGATTTCTTAGTGGTTTGTAATGGCTACTATTGTAGCTAAACTCTCCAGTAGGATTTGATGTAGTAGATTCAATCCCCTTGTGTATAGAATTCTTTTCTTTATTATGATTCTATGCTTGTAATTTATCAGTATCTTTATGCTGTTTGTAATGCATCACCTCCGCGCGTGCGCCGGGGTGGTAGGGCTAGTGCTCTGGATACAAAAAAGTGGAACTCCGGCTAGTATCAGAGGTAGGTGAGCATGGAGTTGTTTATGAAGCTTATTCTTCTCGGATTGCTAAGGTACTCTAACTCGGTTTAGTCATATCGTAGTAAGGATTGTATTCTAACGATTGGAGGTTCAGTGAGTGACACACCCCTCCATAGGTGCCTTATATGAAAGTATGGCTAAATCGATAACGCTGATTGCAAAATACGGGGAATGTTCGGGGGTCGCCAAATGCCACTTTGAATGCCTGTAGAGAATAGCTTGTGGCGTTTATTTATGATGTTATAGGGGAATTTGCGGGTACAATAATTACCAGGCATGACTTTATAATTATTGTAAATAAAACAATGCTAAGGTGATTACAAGTACGATCATAATAAGGGAAGGGATTCGCGTGCACAAGGGGGGAGATGAAACGAAGTCAAATCCTAGTCCAAACCACTATTCTTCTTCGCGTTTATCTTTGTTTAATTTATTCTATTTTATTATTTTATTTTTTACAATCAAACTCTTTTGAAAACCGTGTGTATTGGAAGTACAATCACTATCAATATATAAATTACAACTGCTCCCTGTGGATACGATATCTCACTTACTCTAAAACTACTGGACTACTGGTAAACTTGCCAGGAAACCCATCATGCAGGAAGTATTGACTGCTTCTGCCCAAAAATATTTTTCAATTCTAGAGTCACATAACAAGTTCTTGCCATCTCTTGAAGGGTCCTGTTCTTTCTCTCAACTACTCCATTCTGCTGAGGAGTTCTTGGACATGAGAAGTTATGAGTAATGCCATTTTTATCAAAAAAATCTTTTAAACTTAGCATTCTCAAACTCTCCTCCATGATCACTCCTTACAGCACCAATTCCATATCCTTTCTCAGACTGAATCTTTTTGCAGAAGGTTTTGAAGGAATCATAAGACTCATCCTTCTGAGAGAGGAATAGAACCCAAGTGAACCTAGAGAAATCATCCACAATTACAAACCCATACTTTTTACCACTGAGACTTGCAGTCTTAGTTGGGCCAAATAAGTCAATGTGGAGGATCTCAAGAGGTCTGGTGGTTAAGACATGAGTCTTGGACTTAAAACTTGATTTGTTGTGCTTGCTTTTTACACAAGACTCACATATCAGTCTTTTGTCAAATTTTACTTTAGGTAAGGCCTTTGACAAGAGACTAACTTTGCAAGTTGATTTATGGTTCTCATGTTAATATGTCCAACTCTCTTGTGCCAAAGCCACTTCTCATGGTAATGAGTCATGAGACATGTGAGGTCAGATAGGCTCTCAAGTGAGAGACTGAGTTGAGATTTTTGTTCCTTTTTCCAGAAAAATGATTTTCCCAGTCTTAGAGTCTATGACCCTCACAATAAGTGGGTTGGAAATTTTATATGATACCATTGTCACACAACTGGCTTATACTCAGCAAATTATGTTCAATCCTTCAACAAAATAACATTCTCTATTTGAGCTGAGTTTGTCTTACCAATTTACCTATGGCCCTTGATTTGAGCCTTGTTGTTGTCTCCAAAGGAGACACTCCTGTTCTTTCTCTTCAAGTTACAAGAACTTGCTTTTGTCTCTCGTCATGTGCCTTGAACATCCACTGTCCAGCACCCACATTTTCTTTGACCTTGCTGCTGCCAGGCACATCTGTTACAACACAAGATTTAGCTTTAGGTACCCATTTATAGTTGGGTCCTTCATGGTTAGTTACCTTTCTCTTGGATGTTGTATGTCTCAAATAGCATTCAGTGGCCTTGTGCCCAAACTTTCTACAGCAAGAACTCTTTCTTTCTTCCTTTTTCTTGCAGGAATGAAGAAATCCTTATACCATATCTCACTGGAATACTTCTCATAGCCCAATCCAGCTTTAATCAAAAATTCCCTTTTGAGATCCAATGAGTCTCTCAAGGTTTTTTGTTCCTTTTACAAACTTTGGCGAGATCATCTATGAGAGTTCTATTTTTTTTTTGAGCTTTTGGTTTTCTTCAGAAAGATTTTCAGTTCTTGATTATCATGTGGTTGACTCTTGGTTTTAACAAGTTCAGACAGTCTCATGTGAGACAGCATGAGACTGTTGTTTTTATGATTCAAACTTTCATTTCTTTTTCTAAAATTTTACTTTTTCAAGAGCAGTGTCTAAATCAGATTTTAAAAGTGAGCTCTTTGAAGCAAGAAGGTTTGAATCATAAAGAAGTATTGAAGCTGTCTAAAGCAACGAAGCTGTCTGAAAAGACTTGAGCTGTCTGAAGTCATCAACCTGTCTTAAGTGTTGAAGCCGTCTGAAGACTCGAACCCGTCTGAAGACTGAAACCTGTCTGAAGACTGGAACCCGTCTGAAGGTTGGAAGCTGTCTGAAGCTTTAGTAATGACGTGGCATCTTTGCTGAAACCTTGCGTGAAGACTTTTCTAAGTCTCTGCTGCTCGTACGTTTTGAAACACATTTGTGGCAACAAACACAGAGACCTTTCCTGGTGCATTTGAACTTCATACACCACTGAGGAAATCTCTGCAACGCAGCATTCGCAGCAACAACAGTAGCAGCTTTACTGCAGCACCAACGTTGTACTATGTCAGAACCTTCAAGAAGCGTGTCTCACAACGGATTAAAAGAAGACTATTTGCTGTCTCTAAACGATAGTATTCAACGAGACATTTCTTCATTTGTGCAATCTGGAACAAAGCAGAAGAAAAGCTCAGGAGACTAAGCAGAAGCAACAAGGAAGATGTTTGAATAAAATATATTCAATTCAACATCTTTATCTAAATATCAAAAGAGGAATCTGCAAACAACGACTATTGATCAAGACATCTCATTCAAAGAAGTAATGGTGTCAGGAGCAAATGAAAAAGGAGTATATGCAGAATAAGCAAAAAGGGAAAATTCAACGGATACATACTCTCAAGAGATCAGAGGAAATCTGAAAGCAAGCAGATACAAGATAATGCAAGCTGGATAAAGCAGATAAAGCAGATGCAAGCAGATGCAAGATAATGCAAGCTGGAGCAAGCAGATGCAAGCTGGATAAAACAGATGCAAGAAAGCAAAAGAATTCAAGAGAGAGAATACACATAATCATCACATCTCTCAAAAACAGAGCTCATCAACAGAAGTGTCAGAAACGGGAGTATTCTGAACACCCAATATGCTTAAGGAGAAGCAACCGTTTGAGAAGCTATTACACAACGGCTATATGAGCCACATCATCAAAAGCTCAACGGTATTATGAATCATCTTCAACGGCTATATTCAAGAAGAACATATAAATAGCCTCAAGAAAGAAGTTGAAGATGTTGTTGTTGAAAACAACCATGCAGCTGCTGTTGCAACCAAGTTGGTCAGAAATGATCAACCAAGATAGATCAATTGGGATTGTTTTTCAAGAAGGTTCTTGAAATCAATCAGGATGAAAATTGTTAACTAGGCTGAGTGTCTTACAGTTAACAAGAGTTGACTCGAGCTCAAATACATCATGAAAAAGTCAACAACAATTGATCAGAGAGTTAATTCTCAATTGGGCTACTAATCAGCTGGTCAGTTAGTTATATTGTACAGTTGGTCTGTTGATCAAGTGAGTTGGTTGTCGGGAAGGCAATCATGATGTACAAATGACTATCAAACCGGGTACGGTTTGAAGCTTTGAAGATACCTTGGTATTCCAATGATACGGGTGAGAATGTAGCCCATGGAAACCAATGGTTGGAGAATAAGGCTGAAGCTTAATTTCATATCTTAGTTAGCCTACTCTCAGAGGATGTATTCCTCATAGAAAAGACAGGGATTGTACTTATATTCAAACACTTGTATCACTGTCTATCCTTGTATTTAGTTTTGTAATGACTGTATCCTGAGTATGTACTCAGTAATCTCTATGTACAAGAAGAATCTGAGTTGAGAGGTTCTAGCGAACATCTAGCTTAGATTGAGTAGTAATACTCAACACTTAGTTAAGTGTCTGAGAGCCTGGAGAGGCTTGGTGAAAGAAAGAATACTCGTGGTAGAGCCTGGAGAGGCTTGATAGAAAAGAATACTTGTTGTGTTGGCCTGGAGAGGTTAACATGTGTATCTGTGGTTTCAGATAGTGTGACATATATGTGGCTGCAAAGGGTCTGGGGATTCGGAGTGGCACATATGTGTTGTTGTTATTGTGATTAAAAGCTAGTGGTGGTTTGCCACTAGGACTGGATGTAGCTCACAGGGTTTGTGGGTGAACCAGGATAAATTCTGTGTCTAAGTTTTCTTTCCCTTAATCTCTTTTATTTACAGTCTTTACATTTACGATGGGGATTGAAAAGTATTTTTCATAACAAGCTTAACTCAAGGATTTCAATAAAACAAGTTTTCATACAAACATAACGTTAAAACGTCTCTAGTGTAGGTTGAAGTATTATAGAAGAATATATTCAGAGGGATGTCTGAAATACTGTCTGAAGTGAGCCCAACAGGAACTCAGTTCAGACACATGATATAGATGTCTCTGATCATCTAAAGTATTTCAGAAACAGTTCTGAAGGTACTCTTAGTAATATTCTTCAGAAGACACTAAGAGAAGTTTGTTTAAAATCAAAACAATCTTAAGTGTAAGAAAAAGTTTTTAATCTAAATCTTTCATATATTCCGCATGTTTTTAAAATAACTCTGATCTTAAGATTGGTTTTGTACAATGATCACTTAACCTGATTGTTTATTTTAAAGATTACCAAAAATTGTCTTAAAATGTCTAAAACACTATTCAACCCCCCCCTTCTAGTGTTGCCTGTGGTTCTAACAACCCAGACCCCAAGGTCACACAGACCTAATACACAGGGTCACCCAGACCCCAAGGCCACCCAGACCTTACCGAGTAGTCTTTTCTATCAAGCCTCTCCAAGCTCTACCGAGTATTCTTTCTTCCACCAAGCCTCTCTAGGCTCTCAAACACTTATCCAAGTGTAGAGTATTTTACTACTCAACCTAAGCTAGAAGTTCTCTAGAACCTCTCAACCCAGATTCTTCTTGTACATAGGGATTACTGAGTACACACTCAGGATACAGACATTACAAGCTAAGTACAAGGATAGACAGTGATACAAGTGTTTGAAATTAAGTACAATCCCTGTTCTTATCTATGAGGAATACCATTCTCTGAGAGTAGGCTAACAAAGATATGAATTTAAGCTACAGCCTTATTCTCCATCCATTGGTTTCCATGGGCTACATTTTCACCCATATCATTGGAACACCAAGGTATGTTCAGGGCTTCAAACCACTCCAGGTTGATAGTCAGTTTGCTCAGCATGGTTGTCTTCAGACCAACAACCAACTTGATTGATCTAACAGATCAACTGACAAACATGACTAACTGACCAACAGGTCAGTAGCCTGGTTGATCTAACCGACCAACATGGTAGGTTGTTCAACCGAACAACTACCACAGCCAATGTCTCTTTCACTCTGGTTGTGTTATAAACAACAACATCTTCAAATTCATTCTTGGGGCTATTTATATGTTCTTCTTGAATATAGCCGTTTGAAGATGATTCATAATACCGTTGAGTTGATGATGATGTGGCTCATATAGCCGTTGTGTAATACCTCCTCAAACGGTTGCTTCTTCATAAGCGAATAGGTGTTCAGACGATCCCGTTATAACACTCGTTATGTGCTTCTTTATGAGAGATATTCTAATATTTTATGCTTGCTTTCTCTCTTGATCTGTTTTTGCTTTCTTCTGCTTTTCTTCTGCTTGCATATGATTACTTCTGCTTTCTTCAGATTTCTTCTGATTTCTTCGGAGTGTATATGAGGAAATATCCGTTGGATTTGTCCCTTTGCATATTCTGCATATACTCCTTTTTCCACATGCTTCCTGATACCATTTCTTCTTTCCTCTTTGAGTGAGGTGTCTAGTCCAAAAGTTGTTGTTTGCCGTTTCTTCTTTGGATAAAGATATATGATATTATAAGCATTTAATCATATAATCTTTTCTCCTATGTTGAGAACTGTTTCATGCATTCAGAGAGTTGATATGTTCAGATGATTGATCTCTTGAATCTTCACATATACTCTGATATTGTTAGTTCGTCAGCTTCAACAAATGCTCATAATTGTTTCAAGCTTATTTCAATTCTCCAGCTTGAAGTGCTTTCAATTCTTTGATATTAGCTTCATTCTTCTTCTTCTTCTTATGAGATATGCCTTCTGATCTTCAGATGATTACAACTTCATTTTTCTTCTTCTTCTTATGATATATGCATTCTGATCTTCAGATGATTGCAGCTTCATTCTTCTTCTTCTTCTGATATGAGTAAAGATGTTGAATTACATGTATTTTATTCAAACATCTTTCTTGTGGCTTTTACTTGGTCTTTTGTCCCGTTCTGATTGATGGCAGACACTGGTATAGTAGGTCTGCGCACGCAGATACCTTTTGTTGCAGGAGCGGCAGCATTGCAGAAAGTCTTTGCAGTGTTTCCTTATTTGTGCAAGACTTTGGTCGAGGTCGAAAAGTATGTCTGACTTTTGTATATTGTCCATCTGATGGAGTGAGCCATACTCTTTGTAACGTCTCCAAGAGATTATTTCTGGATTCTGATACGTTCAGTCTTCAGATACATAAACTGCTTCATATTGTCTTCATTTCTTCAGATGATAGTTGTTCTTCAGTTGATTGCTTCAACCTGTTGAGAATTACTCTTCTTCAGATTCTGCACTTTGTTCTTCTGATTCTGATCTTCTGATTTTGATTCTTCTTGATTCTGATACTATTCTTCTGATTCTGATCTTCTGATTTTGATTCTTCTTGATTCTGATACTGTTCTTCTGATTCCGATCTTTTGATTTTGATTCTTCTTGATTCTGATACTGTTCTTCTGATTCCGATCTTCTGATTTTGATTTTGTTCTTCTTCTGTTGTGATCTTCTACTCTTCTTCAGATAAATATTCTAACCTGAAACACAATCAACAAACAAATACCTTTCTCAGTAGAACCTGTTCACTTAATCTTATGAAGTTCTTATATAAACTTATTTGTCCTTAATATAATCTTATTTGTTAATCATTAAAACTTAAGGATGTTAAGTCTTATAGTCATGTTTAAATACTTAAACTGATTTATAGACTTCACAATCTCCCCCTTTTTAATGATGACAAATAAGTTACATATTACTGACAAAATGTATATAGAAAAGAGAAACGAAAGATGATAAACAAATTAATTAATTGTATTACTCCCCCTGAGACAGGCATAGATATTTTTAATTATGTTAATTAAATCTTTTAGCTATCAATTGTTAATTAAATCTTTACCAATTGTTAGATATTACTTTTTCTGATTACATCTTTTAGATACCAAATGTTAATCTTACTCTTAATCTTTTAGATACTAATTGTTACTATGTTACTCTTATAGGTTAAATCTTTCAGCTACCTATGTTACTGAGAACCTAAAACTCTGTTATTACCTTATTTTACTTATTGTTGTTCTTATCAGATGTTATGACTTTTAGTTTGTTATCTTCTGAGTTTTCTTACTGTATTTTATATTTCTTTCCTATTTATGTTTCTTCCTATATTTCTCCCTTTTTGTTACATTCTTTTTAGCATTTTGTTAGTTTATATTTCTCCCCCTTTTGTCATTGATTAAAAAGGTATGGTGATTAGTTTCTCCCTCTTTTGATTTTAATAGCTTGTTATATTTCTTCCCCTTTTATCTTGCACAAGCAGAATAAACATTTTAAACTACTTGTTATGTTATAAACCGAAAAAAAATAGTAACCAAAAATTTTTTTATTAGATTGAATTGATACAGTTACTCAGATACAAGGTTTTTGAAGAAAAACAAAACATAAAAAGAAAAACCAAAAAACAGAAAGTTCAAAAGAAATTTTTTTAAGATCTGCTCCTCTGGCTACTTCCAAGTCCCAACAGCTTCCTCTGTAGCCCTGCCAATCCTCTTCACCTCCAAGCTTCTTTTAACACTAGGAATAGAAGAAGTGCATCACACCACATATCGAACACCACCCTTGATATTGGGTGTTCTGGTGTTCACCAGTGCCTCTTTAATAGACTGGTGATGCAGCATGATCTCCATGTCTGGAACGTTGTAGGGAAAGTTCTGAAGGGGAACTTCGGCCCTTCTTCTCATTCCATACATCATCCAAAGGAGATCAATCTTCTTCAGGACTTCATTGAAACCAATGAGAGTTTGTTCCTGTGCCCCTTCTTTCATTCTTTATTGTTCTTCTTGTTCTATGGTTTTCTTACTTAGTTCTCAAGACTAGCCTTGTGATAAGTGAGGTTGCCTTAAGATCTCATAAGGAGTGTATAGAACCTTGAGTAATAAAGAGAAGCAAGAGTTCTGAGTCTTTTCGCTGGGGACAAGCTAAGATTGCTTTTATAGGCTATTTTCATTGGAAGTGACGTGATGTCCATTGTGGACTGAACATGTGAAGTCCCGGCTGTCATAGGAGGCATTTATAAAAGCTTATTTGAGAAAACTCTTTAGAAGAGCAAACAATACAGATTTTCGAAATACCTTTTCGAAGAGAAGAATTGAAAATCTTTTAAAGAAAATATAAAAAAAAATCTTTTTGACAAGAAAAGCAAAGAAGTTAAATAGAGAAAAGAAAGAAGATAGAGAATTTTGTAAAAGCAAGTATCTGAGAAACTATTATGGTGTGATTATCTTAGGTTTTTACTCCTTAAAGAATTAAAGGTTTGTTATCAGATTTTAAGGGTTTTACTAAAAGACAATTTTCAAAGATATTTAGTTTTAAGGTGAAGTGATGTTACCGCTGGTCTGATTATTGTTCTCTGGATGAAGAGGTGCTTTTCTGACACTGCTCCTTTCTTTGAAGACTTTTTCTCCTTCTAAGGTTTCTTGATGTCTGCACGTTCCAGTATATTTTTGTCTTTTGTGCTCCCAGAGAATCTTTGAACAATCATCTTAACCTATACTCGAGGATTGAGTTAGGCTAGATGTATAGAGTGTTAATCATCTGAACATTGTTTGACCCATGGTTTCAGTGAGTTCATTTCGAACTTTCTGAACATGGTTCAGACAATGGAAATGTTATCACACTATCCATCCTCTTAGATGATGTTACTTCGATTCATCCTTTCAGAAGCTATTTCCTTGTGATGATCTTCTTTAGAAAACTTTCTTTAAAACCTATTTTTTGAAACACAAACTAAGAATACCTTTTAGTAGCACCTGATTATAGTTTGTTATTTATTAAATTAAGTATTTTAAATTACAGATAACATTTTATCAAATTTAAAAATTATCTTATGAGGTTAATTAAGTTTATCTTTTTACGAAATCAATTTATTAATCGATTAAGAAAGAATTATGTTCATGATTTAACTAATTATGCACAGATATTAAAACAAAGGAATCAAAACAGAGAGACTTCAAACAAAATAGAATTTCAATATCATTAAAAATATAAACACAAAGACATAGAAACAAAGACTCTGAAACAGGACACAAGTATATCATTGATCATTAGATTGATTCTCATCAGTCTTTTCCTTTTCAGCCCTAAGCTTTTGAAGCTCTTTTTTCTGCAGCTCTCAATTTCTTTGCCAGCTGAATTACTCTATCATTCACCTTCTTCAGACTATATGCACCCAATGTCATCCTTTCCTTTTACAAGACTTCAAGTTGGTATCTTCAGTTCCTTCTTCAATGCGTGGAGAAAAAAGAGGAGGAATGACCACTTGATTCTCAGGAGCTTCTTCTCTTTCAATAAAAGTCTGGTCTAACTCAGCATATTCAGCCGGAGTGAATAAGTCAGGAGACGGTTGGTTAAAGAGACTTTCCATAGGAAATCCCTTGTGCAATAGAATTTTCATAATCAAGATGTTGTGAAGATAGAGGTCTTCATTTCCCATCTCATCTCTGAAACACATTTGATACAACAGTACCCAAGGGAGATTGATTTTCTTCTTTGTCATCAAGAGTCCCAATACGAACCTCTCCATCATGCTTAAGATCAAATTATTTCTTCCTCTGGGAAGAATGCAACAGTTTAGTACAGCAAGGAGGGCTCTGGGTGTGCTCAGAAGTTGAGAGGGTCTGAAAGGGGCAATCCTTCTTCTTCCAAATAGATGTTGCTCAAGAACGAATGTTCCACCATGAAGAGATTCCCATCTTTGGAAGTATTGTTCCCCGCTGTCAGAAACACCTATAACTTCAGCAATAAGTTTGGTGTCCATAGACAGTGATCTTCCCATCACCTTCGTCTCAATCCCGGTTCTATTGGGTTCAGATATGATCATGATGTTGTCCCAAAACTCCATTACACTTTCCTTATGCCAGGAGGAGGAAATGTTATTGAAGTATGGAGTCCATCCAACAGCATTAAAATATTCAGAAATCTTGTAATCTGCCTCGTCAAATTCTGAGAGTTTTACCATCTTACATGGGATGATTCTCTCATCAAAAACTGAGGGAGCAGAGTTACTTGATGATACTAAAGTATTTTCCATGAATACTATAGGACAGTTTATCTTTCTGAGATGAGAGTACTTGAAGAACCTTGGCCTTTTCAGAGAAAGAATTTGAATGAAGTGTAATTTCCATGTTGATCATCCAATCCTTTTATATAAGCAAGAGAGCATGCTTCAGGCATTAATGAGAGACGGTTAAGTGCACTGAACCAGTGTGGAGAGTAGTGCATCGTCCCGATTGAGAGAAACAGTTAATGATTCAATGATTCCTATTGCGCCGTTTCACATTTATCCACAACATGATTAACATACATGACTCTTCATCTACTTAAATGAATATACACATATATTCATACAAATGATGTAGATAATATGCAACAAATATACACACAAAACAAATAATTAATATCAATTAATTTTTATATACATATGCATATAGGGAACTTAGCATTCAATGATTTATTTTCACACAAATACATATATATATATATATATATACAAGAATTAATGATTTCAATCAAACAAATCATGCAACACATTTTTATACTATATTTACCAAACAATTTCAACAAAACACACGACAGTTAAGTAAATATATTTAAATTTAAATTTAAAATTTAGATAGGAAAGGTGTTACCCATTTGTGATCCAGAGATAGATACACTTTCCTTTTCTAGTTACGTCCTGCGCTTCAGTTTCATGAATAATGAGTTTTAGAAAAATAATTTTCTTATTCTCATTATCATTCTTCAGAGTTGCTTCAGCTTGTGAGATTTCCATCTTCTGAGGATCTACTCCTTCTGCATTTGTTAGATGCTCAACCCGAATGTGAGCTCTGATACCACTTGTTAGAACCACAGGCAACACTAGAAGGGGGGTTGAATAGTGTTTTAATCTTTTTAAACTATTTTGGAAATCTTTGATTAAATCAATCACGTAAGGTGATCAACGTGCAAAATGAATCTTAAGATCAGAGTTACTTTAAAAAACTTGCGGAACATATGAAAGAAAAGGATAGAAAATCTTTCTCTTAAACTTAAGATTGTTTTGATTGAAAAGCTTCTCTAAGTACCTTCTGAAGATTATTACTAAGAGTACCTTCAGAACTGTTTCTGAAATACTTCAGATGATCAGAGATCATCTGTTTCTAACTTCTGAACTGAGCTCCTTTTGAACTCACCTCAGACAGTTATTTCAGAGGTTCTTCAACATACATTCTTTGTAATGCTTCAAACGATATAAGAGATGTTTTATGTTATGTTTGTTTGAAAACTTGTTTTATTGAAATCGTTATGTTAAGATTATTATGAAAAATACTTTTCAATCCCCAACGTAAATGTAAAGACTATAAATAAAAGAGATTAAGGGATGAGAAAACTTAGGCACAGAATTTATCCTGGTTCACCCACAAACCCGTGAGCTACATCCAGTCCCAGAGGCAATCCACCACTGGATTTTCCACTAACCAAATATCAACATCCACAGCTGTCAGACAGAGTCACACAGACCCCATCATACAGGTCACACAGACCCAAGGTCACCCAGACCTAATACACAGGGTCACCCAGACCCAAGGTCACACAGACCTAACACACAGGGTCACCCAGACCCCAAGGTCACACGGACCTAACACACAGGGTCACCCAGACCCCAAGGTCACCCAGACCTTACCGAATAGTCTTTTCTATCAAGCCTCTCCAAGCTCTACCGAGTATTCTTTCTCCCACCAAGCCTCTCTAGGCTCTCAAACACTTATCCAAGTGTAGAGTATTTTACTACTCAACCTAAGCTAGAAGTTCGCTAGAACCTCTCAACTCAGATTCTTCTTGTACTAGGGATTACTGACTACACACTCAGGATACAGATATTACAAGCTAACTACAAGAATAGACAGTGATACAAGTGTTTGAAATTAAGTACAATCCATGTCTTTTCTATGGGGAATACCATCCTCTGAGAGTAGGCTAACTAAGATATGAATTTAAGCTCCAGCCTTATTCTCCATCCATTGGTTTCCATGGACTACATTCTCATCCGTATCATTGGAACACCAAGGTATGTTCAGGGATTCAAACCACTCCAGGTTTGATAGTCAGTTTGCTCAGCATGGTTGTCTTCAGACCAACAACCAACTTGATTGATCTAACAGATCAACTGACAAACATGACTAACTGACCAACAGGTCAGTAGCCTGATTGATCTAACCGACCAACATGGTAGGTTGTTCAACCGAACAACTACCACAGCCAATGTCTCTTTCACTCTGGTTGTGTTATAAACAACAACATCTTCAAATTCATTCTTGGGGCTATTTATATGTTCTGCTTGAATATAGCTGTTGATGATGATTCATAATACCGTTGAGTTGATGATGATGTGGCTCATATAGCTGTTGTTTAATACCTCCTCAAACGGTTGCTTCTTCATAAGTGAATAGGTGTTCAGACGATCCCGTTCTAACACTCGTTATGTGCTTCTTTATGAGAGATATTTTGATATGTTTATGCTTGCTTTCTCTCTTGATCTGTTTTTGCTTTCTTCTGCTTGCATCTGATTACTTCTGCTTTCTTCAGATTTCTTCTGATTTTCTTTGAAGTGTATATGAGGAAATATCCGTTGGATTTGTCCCTTTCCATATTCTGCGTATACACCATTTCTTCTTTCCTCTTTGAGTGAGGTGTCTAGTCCAAAAGTTGTTGTTGTCGTTTCTTCTTTGGATAAAGATATATGATATTATAAGCATTTCATCATATAATCTTTTCTCCTGTGTTGAGAGTTGTTTCATGCATTCAGAGAGTTGATATGTTCAAATGATTGATCTCTTCAATCTTCACATATACTCTGATATTGTTAGTTCGTCAGCTTCAACAAGTGCTCATAATTGTTTCAAGCTTATTTCAATTCTCCAGCTTGAAGTGCTTTCAATTCTTTGATATTAGCTTCATTCTTCTTCTTTTTCTTATGTGATATGCCTTTTGATCTTCAGATGATTACAGCTTCATTTTTCTTCTTCTTCTTATGATATGTGCCTTCTGATCTTCAGATGATTGCAGCTTCATTCTTCTTCTTCTTCTTCTGATATGAGTAAAGATGTTGAATTCCATGTATTTTATTCAAACATCTTTCTTGTGGCTTTTACTTGGTCTTCTGTCACGTTCTGATTGATGGCAGACACTGGTATAGTAGGTCTGCGCACGCAGATACCTTTTGTTGCAGGAGCGGCAGCATTGCAGAAAGTCTTTGCAGTGTTTCCTTATTTGTGCAAGACTTTGGTCGAGGTCGAAAAGTATGTCTGACTTTGTATATTGTCCATCTGATGTAGTGAGCCATACTCTTTGTAACGTCTCCAAGAGATTATTTCTGGATTCTAATACGTTCAGTCTTCAGATACATAAACTGCTTCATATTGTCTTCATTTCTTCAGATGATAGTTGTTCTTCAGTTGATTGCTTCTTCAATTGCTTCAACCTTGTTGAGAATTACTCTTCTTCAGATTCTGCACTTCGTTCTTCTGATTCTGATCTTCTGATTTTGATTCTTCTTGATTCTGATTCCGATCTTCTGATTTTGATTCTTCTTGATTCTGATATTGTTCTTCTGATTCCGATCTTTTGATTTTGATTCTTCTTGATTCTGATACTGGTCTTCTGATTCCAATCTTCTGATTTTGATTTTGTTCTTCTTTTGTTGTGATCTTCTACTCTTCTTCTTCAGATAAATATTCTAACCTGAAACACAATCAACAAACAAATACCTTTCTCAGTAGAACCTGTTTACTTAATCTTATGAAGTTCTTATATAAACTTATTTGTCCTTAATATAATCTTATTTGTTAATCATTAAAACTTAAGGATGTTAAGTCTTATAGTCATGTTTAAATACTTAAACTGTTTTATAGACTTCACACTTCCTAAGGACTTGAGATCATTTGTAATAACAGTGAATCTTCTAACCATGTCCTCAATGCCTTCATCTTCATTCATTTTGAAGAGTTCATACTGTCTAACAAATATATTGATTTTAGCTTCTTTCACTTGATTTATCCCCTCATGTTCTATCTCGAGAGCATCCCATATTTCCTTAGTTGTGGCACATCCATCTACCTTGTCATATTCACTCCTGCTCAAAGCACAGGTGAGTAAATATTTGGCTCTTGAGTTGAGTACATATCTTGCTTTCTCAGCATCTGTCCATGTTTCTCTGGGCTTAGCTGCCCTGAGCCCAAGCTCATCTGTAATATAGGGCATATAAGGTCCCATTTCAATAATTTCCCATAGATCAGCATGTTGAGATTCAATGAACAGTCTCATCCTATCTTTCCAGTAGTAGTAGTCAGTTCCATCAAAGGTAGGTGGTCTATTGGTAGATGCTCTTTCAGGAATGAACAGGCTTGCACTTGGTCCAGCCATGGATCTTTTCCTTTTCACACGCAGGTATGCTCAACCCCAGAGAGGCCGAGCTCTGATACCAACTGAAGTTGGATGAACGTCTCTAGAAGGGGGGTTGAATAGAGACTTTGTGAAAATTGTTCCTGAAAATTCTTAGAGCACTGAATTTTAAAGTTGAGACGTGATCTTAAGTCTGGTGACTTGGTATCTCTGTTAAGACAAGTTGTAAAGCTATTTCAAGTTTAAAGTTCTGTTTCAAGTTTTAGATATCTCAAGATCGTTAAATCAATTTGAAATGATTCTATAAACAATTTCACAGTTGTCAACAAAGTTGAGATAAGTAAGATAGAGAGCAGAGTAAAGAAGAGATGGCACAGGGATCTTATCCTGGTTCACCCACACCTTGGGCTACGTCCAGTCCTCACAACAAGTGAGATTTCCACTATTGACAGCCATTCAAATACAAGTATTCTTACAGGCTCTTCAGAACGTCTCTCACACCAAGCCTAGGCACCTCCTATCATGGCTGAGTCACAAGTATTCTTACAGCCTTGATAAGTGAAAATTAGTTCATAAATTAGAGCACTTTTTATTTCACTTATCAAGGATAAAATGATAATTTTGCCCCAATTTAATCCATTTTTATTGAATATTAGATAAATTGTATTTATTAATCTAAGATTTGAATTTGATGCTATTTTTATGGAAATATTGTTGATTTTTGCACGATATTGCAAAGATTTGATTTGAAGGATAGATAACATTAAATGAGGGAGATGTCTGCAAGATTTGAGATTGATTGAAGATATTTAATGAAGATTTAAAGAAGATTTGAAGCCATTAATGAGGAGATCACTGCCAATCAATCAAGGATACTGCAGACAAGCTTCCCAAATAAATCAAAGATTGCTCAATAAATACAAAGATATCATCAAGAAAAGGGAAATAAGGAAAGACAAATCTGCTAAAACCAGTCTCGGGGAGAGATCAAGATTAAAAAGAGAAAGTTGGAGCTACAGGACGCTACTTGCGCTATAGCACAGGGTGAAGCGCAGACTCTCTGGAAGTTGCGCTCCATCCTGCGTTGTAGCGCAGCCTGGAGCGCAGCTCACGCTGATTTATTCCCTGTTGCCGTTTTTAGATGGATTTCTCCCCAAATTTGCTTTGTCTTTCCTAGTCTATAAATAGGAACCTCTTGCACCAAGTCCGGTAGTGACAGTACTCTAGCGACACATGAGCGTTACTAATGAGCGATGGGTAGTGACAGTACTCTAGCGAAGGGTGTTCACAGGATTAGGCCGTTTTATCGATAGCAAAGGGTTAGTTGATTGTGAATCCAGGATTCGAACATAGGCGTATCCTAATGAGTGAGGGTAGTGACAGTACTTGAGTGAAGGTGAGTCTACAGAGTTGGCCTCGTTTATCAACTAAGTTCCTTTACAAACTGACTAAAAAAAGAGAGCAAAATAAGTCGAGGGTAAGTCTGTCGCTTGGGAGAGCCCGCATGGATTATCTTTGAGTGTGTGAGGCCGCTGGTAACTCGGGGTCTTAGCAATAAAGTTTGTCTAGGATATTATAGAGTAAACCTAAAATAATAGATAGTTTTTACATGCACAAGGGGTGAGATGATATGAAGTCCAATCCTAATCCAAGTAAAGTGTCTCTAACTCTTCCTTTCTAATTCCAATTGAATATTTACTTTCTATTTACAATTCCGCAACTATACTCTCTAAACCGTGCTTTCTCTTGATAAAGAGATCACAATCTACATAAATTAACCATTCCCTGTGGATACGATACTCTTCTTACTATTAGGGCCCATTTGGTGCACAGGATAAGAGACAGAATATGATAACTTTATCCTATCCTATCACTTATCATGTGTTTGTTGCACCAATATGATATGATAACTTTATCCTGTTGCTTATCCCATCCTATCCTTCTAGTGTAATTCTTATCCTGAGGGGGGAGCTGGGTTAGGGAGTGACAGGATAGGATAGGGTAAGATAAAAAATTTCTTCCTCATTTATCCTCTCTTTCTCTCTCCTCTCTCCCCCTCTTTCTCTCTCCTATCTCTTTACTCTCTCTCTCATCTCTCTTTCCTCCCCCCTCTTTCTCTCTCCTCCCTCTCTCTTCCTCTCTCTCTCCTATCTCTCTTATCTCTTTCCTCTCTCTCTCTTCTCCCTCTTTCTCCTCTTTCTCATCCTCCTCCTCCTCCCTCTCTCTCTCCTCTCTCTTCTCTCTCCTCTCTCCCACTCTTGTTCTCTCCTCCCTCTATCTCCTATCTCTTTCCTCTCTCTCCCCTCTCTCTCATTGTTCTCTCTCCTCTCTCCTCTCTCTCTATTTCCTCTTTCTCTCTCATCTCTCTCCTGCTCTCTCTTGCTTCCCTTCTCTCTCCTCTCTTTCCTCTATCCCCACTCTTTCTCTCTCCTCTCTCTCTCTTGCTCCCCTCGATCTCCTCTTTCTTTCCTCTCTCTCCTCCTCTCTCTCTAAACTAACATTTTTTTGTAATTTTAATATTAATTTTAATATTTTTAACAATTTTTTTTTTGTAAAATAAATTTAAATATTTTCTAATAAAAAATAAATTTTTTTATGTGTGCTTGTTGAAAAGCAAAAAAAATAATTTAAATTTGTAATAAGGGTAATTTTGTTATTTTAATATTCTTTATATTCTATCCTACCATAATTTGTCCATCTCAAACGTAGGATAGGATAAAACAATCATATATGTCTTTTTATTCTGGTGTACATCAAACATAGGATAAGATAAGAGCTTATCCTGCTCTTATCCTATCATGTCACTATCCAACTCTCATATCCTATCCTATCATATCCTATCATGTGCACCAAACGGGTCCTTATACTGTTGGATTTGTGGTTCGCTTGCCAGAAACCCATCAAGTATTTTTGGCTCCGTTGCCGGGGAACGGTTTTCAATTTGTGTAGACTTTGGCGGTCTAGTTATCAAGCTTTTTTTATTATCTTAGGAATTTATTATTTATTTTTCTTTTTTTTTAGGATTACTATTTATTATATTAATTTTATTATCATAATTAAAAAAAATCACTTCAACACTTACCTTTTTTTCTTGTTTATGCTTCTGAGAGGTCAGGCGTCTCTTAATCAACTTCAGTTCGACCCAAAAATCGAAAGGACGTCGCGAAGGAACAGAGGTAGAAACTCGAGGAGGAGAAGAAGGAGATTATTTCTTGAAGAACCCAAAAACATGGCCGAAGAAGAAACTCCAAGAAGGAGGACACTAGGAGACTACATCTCCCATAAAGGACCACGTCACTTCTCCAGCATTGTATTACCACCCAATGCAAGAGCTTTGGAGTTGAAGACTGCACATCTTAATCTCATTAGTGCTCATCAATTCGCTTGATTGGACCATGAAAATCCAAATAATCATCTCTCTAATTTTTATGAATTGATTGGTACTATGGGTTTCGATGAAGGTAATTTGGAATCTGTTTACTTACGCTTGTTTCCTTTCTCTTTGATAGGTAAAGCTAAGGAATGGCTGCAATCACACCCAAATCAAAGTCTAACCAATTGGGGTGTGGTTGAGGAGAAATTCTTATCAAGATTCTTCCCACCAGGGAAGCAAATTGAAGCCAAAGCAGATATTTCCACCTTCAGAAAAGGGAATAATGAACCACTTTGTGAAGCTTGGGAGAGATTCAAATCTTTTCTGAGCAAGTGTCCCAACCATGGCTTTGAAGACATAGCCCAACTTAATATGTTTTGCAAGGGACTGCGTTCAGACTCCAAATCATTCATAGATGCTGCAGCAGGAGGAACAATCTTATCCGCAGAAGTTGATCAAGCTCTAGAAATTATCAACAATTTCGCACAGAATGATCAACAAGCTCAAAGTGGAAGACAGCCTGCACAATTACCAAAGAAAGGGATGCTCAAACTCAATCAAAGTGATGCTCTACTAGCAGAGAACAAGCTCATCAAACGTCAGATAGAAGCACTCACTGAGACATTGAAGGCACTCCCTCAACAACTCAAAGCTGTCTACTCGCAACCCGTCCAAGCCCAACCATTGATTTGCGACTTCTGTGGAGGTGACCATCAGAATGGTCAATGTGCTATACAAGAAACATAGCAAGAGCAAGTCAACTACATGGGTAACCAGGGAAGGCAAGGGAATTTCTCTAACAATAACAACAATTACTCTCAAGGTTGGAGAAATATCCAAACCAACTCTGGTTGGAATCAGAATGGAGGAAGGCAACCACCTTACCAACAGCAGCCCTCAACATATGACAAATTGAATTCTTTGGAAGGTAAGATTGATGACTTGGTACAAGGATTTAGTGGATTCAAGATGATCACCGAGGCATCAATCAAAACTCTAGAGAATCAAGTGGGTCAGTTAGCTACTGAGATGGCAAAGCACAGGCAGCAACACTTCTCAGCTGTGACCCAAACTAATCCAAAGGAGCAATGAAACTTGGTTGCTACTGATGGCAACAAGTCATAGGAGGAGGAACCTGATGAGGAAGAAGAAATCATCTTCGAAGAACAATTGCTTCAAGAGGAAGCTGTTCATCAAGATGAAGAAAAAGCGGCCCCACAAAAAGAAGAGCATCATGAAGAGAAGGTCTTGGTTACAGGTAAGTCACTTGACCCAAGTAGGTTTACTATACCCATCTCTATTGGTAATCTACCCTCTACTCATGCGTTATTGGATCTTGGATCGAGCATCAATTTAATGCCGCTATCTTATTTTAACAAGTTGAGTAATGTGAAGGTCAAGCCTGCTAATGTGGGATTGCTTCTTGCAAATAAATCTGCTCAAAGCCTACATGGAATAGTAGAGGACATTCAAATAAGAGTGGATAAATTTGCATATGAGGTAAATTTCTACATTGCAGAGACAGAAGAGGAGGATACTGAAGTCCCCCTGATTTTAGGAAGAAATTCATGAAGGCTGCTAAAATGATCATTGATGTTGATCGAGGGAAATATGCATTGAGCTCAAAGGATGAAACCATTGTGTTTCATATTGACAGGGGTGTACCCCAGTTACAACAAACTGATGCTATTTCCAAAAACTCTTCACAACTGCCAGGCTCCGGATTTCTGAGGAAGCCTAGGATGAGGATAAAACACCCAGAGTCAATTTGGGAGTTCAAGTTCAAAAGGAGAAAGAGATCAACATCTGATACTGAGGAAGATGGTCACAATGAGGGAAGAGTCACAGATTGGCATGGAGGATGGAAACTCAAAGGTAGAACTGGTATGGAGTCAAACATCATCCTCCACTTGAGGCCACCATAAAGAGGTTGCAAAACCAGGCGTCGAGCTAAAAGACGTTAAACAAGCGCTTCCTGGGAGGCAACCCAGTGTTTGTGAGTTTTGTTTTCATTTTTATTTTTCTTTTTGTTAATTTTTAGTTTTAGGAATTACCTGTGTAATTAGGAGATTGCTAAATTGGGGATATAAATTTAAAAGGATTGCATGGAATCAAGTAGGAGTAGCAGAAGCAGAGAGAATACTGCACATAGCGTAGGATGAAGCACAGAATTTACTGGAAATACAATACTCTCTGGTTTTTGCGCTTCACCCTACGCTATAGCGCAAGGTGAAGCGCAGCGGCACGCTTCAACTTCTGAAGCAGTGCGCGCTCAACCCTGCGCTATAGCGCAGGGTGAAACACAGGGAACGCTATTTAAATTTCGAAATTTTGGAACGAGGGAGTTCATTGCGAACTTCCCTCCGATTCCTTCCCTTGCTTTTTCTCTAATATTCTCGACCCTTTCCTTGCCTGTTTCTCACTCATATAGCCTCATTTTCAGTTTCCGACTTCACACCAGGTATGTTTTTATAGTTTTCTTCCGTTCTAACCGATTGGAATTTTGATTTTTTATTTTATTTGAGCATAGCCTTAGGATAGGAATGTTAGGAGTTGTAGGACCCTTTAGGAAAGAAATAATTGTTATAAATGTTTAAAAATAGTTTGCATGTGGTTAGGATCTTTTGTTAGATATTCCTGTTTGCTTAGATGGTAGTTTTCAAAGTGCTCAATAATTTCTGCAAAATTATTTTGGTTAGTGCATGTATGATTAATTTCTCTGATATTTTTGCATGTCCTTACAAAAATAATTATGCCCTATTGCATGTTACTGATGACATGATTTTTCAGCATGAGTTCAATTCTCACTTTTGCCTGATTAGGATTGTTTAGGACTTGCTTTAACTGATCACTCTAGCATGTCTTAATTAGTTAATTGGCATTATTGGGTAAGAATTAAAATCAAATTTTTATGCACAATTGTTTGATTGATTGCTCTAATTTTTTTTAAACTAAATTGGCCATTTATTTCATAATTATGAATAGTTAAATATTATGATGCATAAATAATTTTGATTTGCTTCTCTTTTGCAGATGGTTCGAACAAAGAATGTCAGTGCTCCCAGTTCCTCCAGAAAGAACACAGGGGGTGCCAAGAGGAAGGCCCCCCAGAGGGCACCTGACTTTGACCCCCAGCGCTTCAGGGACCTCAAGTCCTTTGAAGCATATACTGATATCTCCGATTGCAAGTTCATCCTAGAGAGACCAGTCCAGCTCGAGGAGGGAGAGTATGAGGACTTTGCTATTGAGATCCATAGGAGAGGATGGGATTGCCTTAGTCGCCCTGATGACTATTTCGATCCAGATATTGTGAGGGAGTTATATGCCAACGCTATAAGAGAGCACGGTGTTAACCCCAGTAGGGAGTCCTATGTTCGAGGACAAGTTATCAGGTTTGATTGCGATGCAATCAACGCATACCTAGGACATCCCATTGAGGGGGATCAAGACCTCGTGGAGTGCGAGTTCCACGAGAGGACAGCTGCTGTGGGGCTGCAGGGTAATGACCCCCTTGACCTTGAGACTGCTCAGCTCTTATGCTTACCAGGGCGTTCCTTTGAGAGGAATGCACAGGGGGAGGCTGCCCGGATACACAGGCATGACATGAGGAGTATTACTAGGATGTGGAAAGTACTGACGCTGGCCAACATACATCCCACTGGGCATATTTCTGACATCATTATGCTAGTGGCCCACCTCATATATTGCATCCTCACTGGCGCCACAGTAGATATCTCGCGGGTCATCACCAGCAGGATAGTATACTTTTCATCTGCTGTGTCAAACAGGACCCCTAACTCCAAGATCAGACTCGGCTTCACCTTTCTAATCACCTCTCTCTGTAGATCTAGGGGTGTGGAGGTGAACCCCAGGGTTCGCATCTTACCACCTATGACCAGAGCATACATTGACGCCTACTGCATCCCACCTGAGGAATTAGAGGGTGGAGGGCAGCCACCACCACCACCACTAGCAAACATGGATGCTCTAGTCTGGGCTCAGAGACTTGAGGCCCAGAACACTCACATGATGGCTCAGATGTCCACTCTCAACCGAGCCGCTATTCACTTTCAGAGTACTCACTATCAGGCTAGTGTGGACCCCATGCTCCCTGCATACTTTCATGACTATTTACAGTGGCCTGGGGACAGACCTATTTTCCCAGGGGGGATGGAGCAGCCGGAGCTGAGGATGGAGCAGCTCACATGGATCAGGACCACGAGGACTGATTTTTCTTTCCTATTTGGTGCTTTTCCTTCTTTTTCTTTTCCTTTTGCTTCTTTTTATTTTTCTTCTTTTATTTTATTATTTTCTTTTTCTTTTCTTTTGATTTGTACTGTATCTAATTCTCACTGATACTTATATATTATGCAGAACTTATCCAGTTATTTTTTTTTTGTTTTTCTGTTAAATTTTTAAAATTTTTAGGATTTAGGACCTTAGGAAATTAGGAATCAAGGTAATTTTTTTCAATTCTCTGTAAATAAGTAGTTTAACTAACCAGATTAGGAAAGATAATAGGGTCTTGTGATTAATTCCATAAGCAGTTAGGATTAGGGTACTTCTCAAGAGAACCTATCAGGATAGTTAATTAAAACCATTAAGTGCTTTATCAAGGAATTTTAGCCAATAACCGGTGAGATGAGAGCCCAAACACTGAAATTGACAGCTTTTCACCGCTGCTTGTCAACTGTTATTGCTTGAGTTTTTAAATTTTGCTTGCTTGAAGAGATATGGAAGTGACAAAGGCATATTTTGTGATTATATTATTGTGCTCAGTGCCAAATCGCCAACCCTGTTTTAATATTTCCATTTATTGTTTGCCCATTTGAGCTTGAATGTTTTATTTGATGCACCCTAACCATATTCATTGAATATCACCTGTCCCTTAACACTTGGGATAGAGAGCAAGGTGCACCACAACAAAATGGGATAAGAGGTTGGTCACAGAGACTCAAAAGAAGGCACAAGAAATAACAAAAGAAGGATCCTCCCCCACAAATAAAGTTTTATGCTATTCTTTATGTTAAAAAAAATTGCACAAAAGTGTGGAATTGAATAAGTTGGGGGGAGAATTTCTTCAAAACAATGAGGCCAAGCTGAAAAAGGGTGACCATTCAAGAATGACCAGGTGAATTGAGAGAAGTCCCAAGCACAATCACAAGATGCTCTCTATTCAAAGTGTTCCTTGAATATCCAGAAAAACCATGATTTCTTGATAGCCCAGCCTCATTACAACCTAATAAAGACCTTTTGATCCATATTAATTTCTTGCAGGTTCAGATTTTGGAAACGACTATCAATTCTAGTTGTTCAACAGTGGTGACAAAGATTGAGAGAAACACTTACCCGTGAGAATGAGAGATTTCCTTGGTTTATCACTTACTGCTTTAATTGCCATTATTGAGAAAGTTTAATTGATGTTTGTATTCTTATTCTGATTGATATGTGGTAACATCCCCTGATCCTAAATTTTTCTTATGATTGGAAAGTGACTTCTACTTAGGAAAGAGTTTGAGGAATAGTTCCTTGAATTTGTTTTTAATTGTTGAGATAAACTGAGAATAGAATTGATTTTTGATTGCAAGGAGGTCTCTTGCTTGAGGACAAACAAGAAGTTAAGTTGGGAGGATTTTGATAAGTGAAAATTAGTTGATAAATTAGAGCACTTTTTATTTTACTTATCAAGGATAAAATGATAATTTTGCCCCAATTTAATCCCTTTTTATTAAATATTAGATAAATTGTATTTATTAATCTAAGATTTGAATTTGATGCTATTTTGATGGAAATATTGCTGATTTTTGCAGGATATTGCAAAGATTTGATTTGAAGGATAGATAGCATTAAATGAGGGAGATGTCTGCAAGATTTGAGATTGATTGAAGATATTTAATGAAGATTTAAAGAAGATTTGAAGCCATTAATGAGGAGATCACTGCCAATCAATCAAGGATTCTGCAGATAAGCTTCCCAAATAAATCAAAGATTGCTCAATAAATACAAAGATATCATCAAGAAAAGGGAAATAAGGAAAGACAAATCTGCTAAAACCAGTCTCGGGGAGAGATCAAGATTAAAAAGAGAAAGTTGGAGCTGCAGGACGCTACCTGCGCTATAGCGCAGGGTGAAGCGCAGACTCTGGAAGTTGCGCTCCATCCTGCGCTGTAGTGCAGCCTGGAGCGTAGCTCACGCTGATTTATTCCCTGTTGCCGTTTTTAGATGGATTTCTCCCTAAATTTGCTTTGTCTTTCCTAGTCTATAAATAGGAACCTCTTGCATCAAGTCTGGTGTGCACGATTATTGTAATCAGTCTATATTTCAGTGATAATGCACCAGAGCTAAGTTAAGAGTAGGAGAGGAGGAGCGCTTCACAAGGATTGAAGATGGTGACATCATCTTGGTGGTTTGTATGGCTACCTCGTGTAGTTAACTCTCCATTAGGATTGGATGTAATTGATTCTATCCCCAAGTGTATGTAAACTCTATATTATTATTTCTGAGATCTCTGCCTATAATATTGGTAATCTTATTCTGTACTTAATCCCTAATTCCACGCTTGCGTCTGGAGTTATAGGCTAGTCTCAACTAACTAGGTTAGTTTTGATTAGGACTGAGAGTTGAGAAGTGGCTTCCAAAGAAACTCACTCTCTGATTGAATAAGAGGACTCGATATCAGAAAACCGACACATGAGCGTTACTAATGAGCGATGGGTAGTGACAGTACTCTAGCGAAGGGTGTTCACAGGATTAGGTCGTTTTATCGATAGCAAAGGGTTAGTTGATTGTGAATCCAGGATTTGAACATAGGCGTATCCTAATGAGTGAGGGTAGTGACAGTACTTGAGTGAAGGTGAGTCTACAGAGTTGGCCTCGTTTATCAACTAAGTTCCTTTACAAACTGACTAAAAAAAGAGAGCAAAATAAGCCGAGGGTAAGTCTGTCGCTTGGGAGAGCCCGCATGGATTATCTTTGAGTGTGTGAGGCCGCTGGTAACTCGGGGTCTTAGCAATAAAGTTTGTCTAGGATATTATAGAGTAAACCTAAAATAATAGATAGTTTTTACATGCACAAGGGGTGAGATGATATGAAGTCCAATCCTAATCCAAGTAAAGTGTCTCTAACTCTTCCTTTCTAATTCCAATTGAATATTTACTTTCCATTTACAATTCCGCAACTATACTCTCTAAACCGTGCTTTCTCTTGATAAATAGATCACAATCTACATAAATCAATCGTTCCCTGTGGATACGATACTCTTCTTACTATTATACTGCTGGATTTGTGGTTCGCTTGCCAGAAACCCATCATTCTCACACTAAGACTTGGCACACTCCTATCTTAGATGAGACAGGTTACAAGAGAATGATGTTTTGAGATGGATCTAGCTTACACACAATGTGTGGATAGGCAATAGATTTAAGCTAGTGGTTCTCTCTTCTAAATGATAATAATACAACTTATAACAGGAGAGAGATGGAGACTAAATGGAATTCTCAAGTTGAGATAAGCTCTGAATATGAACTGCTTGAGATAGGCACTTGAGATGTCACTTGAGATGAGTTAAGATGCAGTGTATTTTCAATGATTGATGTAGTTTCTCAGTTTTTCTACTATAGCCTTCAGCTTTTATATCAGAGAGTGGTTGGCCGTTTATGACCGTTGGAGAGCCGTTAGAATAAGTCAGTCCATGCTTTCTAGATGTGACCAATTGCTTTCCTAGTACAGAAGTCATTTTTTACAGTTGCACAGTGTACTGGTCTTTCACTTTATTCTGACTTGACAGTTTGACCATTTTTAGATTGTACTTGAGCCTTTTTACAGGATCTGACTCTTTCTTCTTCATTGCACCTAACTCTTCTCGTCTGAACCTGAGACAACATCTGACCTTGAGATAGCGTCTGATCATGAGACAGCGTCTCAAGATGCTCTTGCATCTGTTCTTTACTTGGGCTGATCTCTTGCTTATTTCTTATTTCAAGTCTCATGGTTCTTGTTTGACACTCTTAATGTAGTTCATACTGTACTGTTAGACCTATCTCTTTACCTTGAGATAGTCTCATGGCCTTGCATTTGTTCTTGAGACAAGTCTCAAGTTGTTGATGAATCTGTGATTTATCCGATACTTTAGGATTTTCATCTCTTTCTTGTTTTCTTTCACATGGTGCTTCCCTTTATGATTTTAAAATCTGCAATATAAGTTCTAACAATGTTCTGCCACAAGCTTGAGCAAACAGTTAGTAACAACAAGGAAGCATATCATATATTTTAAACTTTAGTGGTTTGACATATTAAAAACTTTCTTGGAGGTGAGTTTGTCTCAACAAGACCCTGCGACTACCATTTTCCCTCGATTTTCCACCCGCGAGATGTTTTCCGCGTATCTCCCTCTGTCGAATGAATCCGGCCGCCAAATTTCACGTGGAACTAGCCCAGTCTGTCAGGAGTATTTTTGCGCCGGTTTCACAGAAATCGGAGTCTCGGCTGGTTCCGCACAAACCTTTTACTGCGAGGAGGTCGGCGAAGTCCTCAGTCCGGACATAAAACTGTGTTGGTCATATCTCCTTTTGCTGATCGAATTCGATCGTTAAAATTTGCAGGCGGCTGGCCCGATCTGTCAGGAGTATTTTGGCGCCAACTTCACAGAAAACGGAGTCTCGTGTGACTTTTAGTGAATTTTTTACTGCGAGCTGCTCCGTGAGACCCTGCAACTACCGTTTTTCCTCGATTTTCCACCCGCGAGATGCTTTGCGTGTATCTCCCTCTGTCGAATGAATCCGGCCGTCAAATTTCGCGTGGTACTACCCCAGTCTGTCAGAAGTATTTTCGTGCCGGTTTCATAAAAATCGGAGTCTCGGCTGGTTCCGCACGAACCTTTTGCTGCGAGGAGGTCGACGAAGTCCTCAGTCCGGACATAAAACTATTTTGGTCATATCTCCTTTTGCCGATCGAATTCGATCGTTAAAATTTGCAGGCGGCTGGCCCGATCTGTCAGGAGTATTTTGGCGCCAACTTCACAGAAAACGGAGTCTCGTGTGACTTTTAGTGAATTTTTTACTGCGAGCTGCTCCGTGAGACCCTGCAACTACCGTTTTTCCTCGATTTTCCACCCGCGAGATGTTTTGCATGTATCTCCCTCTGTCGAATGAATCTGGTCGCCAACTTTCGCGTGGTACTACCCTAGTTTGTCAGGAGTATTTTCCCGTCGATTTCACAAAAATCGGAGTCTCGGCTGGTTCGGCATGAACCTTTTACTGCGAGGAGGTCGGCGAAGTCCTCAGTCCCAACAAAAAACTATTTTGGAGATATCTCCCTGTGCCGATCGAATTCGACCGTGAAAATTCAAAGGCGGTTGGCCCGGTCTGTCTGGAGTATTTTGGCGCCGGCTTCACAGAAAACGGAATCTCGTGTGATTTTTATTGAATTTTTTACTACGAGCTGCTCCGTGAGACCCTGCGACTACCGTTTTCCCTCGATTTTCAACCCGCGAGATGTTTTGCACGTATCTCCCTCTGTCGAATGAATCCGACCGCCAAATTTTGCGTGGTACTACCCTAGTCTGATAGGAGTATTTTCGCGTTGGTTTCACAGAAATCGGAGTTTCGGCTGGTTCCACACGAACCTTTTACTGCGAGGAGGTCGGCGAAGTCCTCAGTCTGGACAGAAAACTGTTTTGGTCATATCTCCCTGTGTCGATCGGATTCGACCGTGAAAATTCGCAGGCGGCCGGCCCGGTCTGTCAGGAGTATTTTTGAACCGGATTCACAGAAAACGGAGTCTCGTGTGATTTTTATTGAATTTTTTCTGCGAGGTGCTCCGTGAGACCCTGCGACTACCGTTTTCCCTCGACTTTCCACCCGAGAGATGTTTTGCGCGTATCTCCCTCTGTCGAATGAATTCGGCCGTTAAATTTCGTGTGATACTACCCTAGTCTGTCAGGAGTATTTTCGTGCCGATTTCACAAAAATCGGAGTCTAAGCTGGTTCCGCACGAACCTTTTACTGCGAGGAGGTCGGTGTAGTCCTTAGTCCGAACAGAAAACTGTTTTGGTCATATCTCCCTATGCCGATCGGATTCGACCGTGAAAATTTTGTTAGGAATATGCACTAGAGACTTATATATTTGTGAACATCCATCACTTGTATCATGTTATTTTATAAAGGCAAACTTATTCTTTTAGAATATAATTATTGTCCTTAGAATAGTAAGCTTAAACTTCATAAGGAATCAAGTAGATGACTTGATCGTGAGAGCTTATGAAGAACTATTCTTAAATAGTCCCTAGTCAATTATCATCTTAGGATAAAGATGCATTTAGACTAGTATGTGAGTTCATTGATGATCACATCTCACAGATCATGGATATGAGATATCATGTGCTCACATAGGTACACATTAAGAGTAATGGTGTACTGGATAGACCCACCTTAAGAACGTTTCATGGGTTGTTACATAAGTGTCATGAACGTTTCTTAAATTAATAAATGTTATATGAAGTCCTTCGACCTGAAATCACTACGATTCCTACATAAGGAATTATATGTTTTAATTATCATCAAACGTTACATGTAACAAGGTAATCATAAAGTTGGTTTTTGGACATATAATAAATTATGTGGTGGAATGTGAGTGCCCTAGATGGAATTTGTCCCTCCTATGTAACAGGAGTTATATCTTTAGGCATCTTGATAAAGTGAGACTGCAAAATGCATGGCCATGCTCAGGAGGATAAATATGAGATATTTATTTTCTGTACAGTCTACTTGGGGATCAAGAAAATATATATTGAACTATACAAGGTTGACACAATTCATGCCCTTGTGTTCAATTAGATATTTGGACAAAGGGACAGAGCATATAAATTATTATAATAAAATAGGATTTATCAAAGTTATTGATAATCTCAATATTTGGATAGTGATGTGTTGCCAGATACCGCTCACTATTTATGATATTAAATATAAAAGGGTTTTATTTTAATATTATAACCAAATATTAAAATCCTATTGGGTCACACGCATACAACATGCCACTAGGAAAGGATAATAATTCTAATTAAATTAAATTAGAATTATTACATAATGGGCCAGGCCCATAAGTGTGAGGGTTAAGTGAGTGAGGGGGTAAACCCCTAGCCACCACTCTATAAATAGAGCATAAGATGCACTACCCCATACACATGAGCAATCACTTCTTACTTTCTAAGGCTACTAGCAGAGCTGAGGAGGGTATCCAAGTTCGGCTGTTGGCGTGGATACCAATAGAGACGTGGCTACACTTGCCTCGTTTATAATCCTAATAAGGTACGACCTTTCATTTCAATACCTTTTATGCCTTGATTCGTGTTTTCGCAAAACAATTATAACAAGGGAGGGAATCCATTTTTTCCGCTGCACCCTGACCACATGCTTGATTCCCTTCAAATTCGTAGGCGGCCGGCCCGGTCTGTTAGGAGTATTTTTGAACCGGATTCACAGAAAACGGAGTCTCATGAGATTTTTATTGATTTTTTTACTACGAGCTGCTTCGTGAGACCCTGCGACTACCGTTTTCCCTCGATTTTCCACCTGCGAGATGTTTTGCGTGTATCTCCCTCTGTCGAATTAATTCGGCTGCCAAATTTCGTGTGGTACTACCCCGGTCTGTCAGGAGTATTTTCGCGCCGGTTTCACAGAAATCGGAGTCTCAGCTGGTTCCGCATGAACCTTTTACTGCGAGGAGGTCGGAGAAGTCCTCAGTCCGGACAAAAAACTATTTTTGTTATATCTCCCTGTGTCGATCGGATTCGACCGTGAAAATTCGCAAGCTGCTAGCCCGGTCTGTCAGGAGTATTTTGGCGTCGGTTTCACAGAAAACGAAGTCTCGTGTGATTTTTAGTGAATTTTTTATTGCGATCTACTCCGTGAGACCCTGCGTGATAGCAGGGTGGTTGTAGGATCTAGAATTGAGCAAAATAACCGGTTAGAATCAATAAAATGCACTTGAATTGTGAATATTAGGGGCTGGAACAACAACTAATTTCACGCATGAAATGTTAGAAAATGAGAGAAAGTGAAAGAAAAAGTGGAGAGGAAGAGATGGTAGGGATGCCACTGAAGCAGGAATCCACCCACAGCAGATAAGTCCAACGCCAAACGCCACTAATTCAGGAGAACTAGATAAGTCTCAGTATGGTTTAAGCAAGAACCACCAAGCCTTACTCTCAACACACCAAGAGGAGAAAAATGGGCATAATGCCTTTACTATTTCATAAGAGTTGTGAATACAAAGAGAGGAATCTCCTCTTTATAGGAGAGGAGGGGGCGGCCAAGTGGGGAATAAATGGGGAAAAATAAAAGATGGTAGTTTTTATTGGTGTATTTTTCCTTTCTTACCTTAGGTAGTTTTGGTACTTAGGCTTTGAATTTTGTTCTGAAATTTTTTGTGGTTGTTTCCTATGCTAATATAGTGTTTTCCATGTACCCAGTTCATTGGTTTCTGCTCTTTTGATATATGCTGCCTTTATATGCTAACATGTTGTTGTATGCCTCTTTTTGTGCATTTTTGTGTGCATTTGGTGTATGACTAGAGCAAACCCAGGTATCCTACATTCATTTGATCCAGAAATTGATAAGTCATATCATAGGTTAGTTAGAGAGTCCCGGAGTCCAGCTGTGCATAATTCTGTTAGTGATAGTGAGTCTTTGTCTGATAGTGTGTATTCTGTTGTTTCTATTAGTGATAGTGATTCTGTTTCTGTTTTTTCTTCTACTTTTCTTGATTCTGATTCTAATTCTGATATCATGGCTAAGAGGACCTTGAGAGTGCTTGCAGCACCTTATGTTAATATTCAGACTTTATGCATTCAATATCCTGATTTAGATGTACCTTGTGAGCTAAAGTCTGGATTGATTCATTTGTTGCCCAAGTTTCATGGTCTTGCAAGTGAGGATCCACATAAACACCTCAAGGAGTTCCATATTGTTTGTACCACCATGAGACCACCTGGAGTTCCTGTGGATCACATTAAGTTGAAGGCATTTCCATTCTCTCTGCAAGATATAGCAAAAGACTGGTTGTACTACCTTCCACCTGGATCTATTACTAGCTGGGACAATTTGAAGAGGATGTTTCTTGAGAAATTTTTCCCAGCATCCAGAGTGACTTCAATTAGGAAGGAGATCTGTGGTATAAGGCAGATGGACAGAGAGTCTATATGAGTATTGGGAGAGGTTTAAGAGGCTTTGTGCTAGCTGTCCACATCATCAGATTCATGAGCAACTTCTCATCCAGTATTTCTATGAGGGCCTATTAAACAATGACAGACAGATGATAGATGCAGCCAGTGGAGGAGCTCTTGCAGATAAAACTTTAGTTGCAGCAAGGCAGTTGATTGAGAATATGGCTTCTAATAACCAACAGTTCAGTACCAGAAGCAATTCAGTAGCCTTGACCAGAGGAGTTCATGAGATGGAGACCACTTATGCTGCTAATCATAGAAAGTTGGAAAGCAAGCTTGATGATTTGGCTTCCTTGGTTAAGCAGTTAGCAGTGTCTCAGAAGTAGGGATGTCAAAAAAACCTGCACCTGCGGATACCCGCGGATATACCCGCAATGGGTACCCAGATATTTATTAAATGGGTGGGGGCGGATATTATACTACCCGCTCCGCGGATACCCGCATACTCATTAAAACATATTTTTCTATTAAATATATTTGAATATTAAGATTTTTTATTATTTTATGATGAGATATAATTTATTTTATATTAGTTTTTTATAATATTTTTAATATATTAACATGTAATGGTATTATATAATGATTGTTTATATATATAGTATGATATTAAAATTTATTATATAACATCTCCTCTATTTTTTTAATAAATTTAAATTCTTAAACATTAATGGGTACCCGTGAATACCCACGGATACCCATTACCCGCATGGGTACCCGTTAATTTTAGCGGGTACCTATACGGGTAGGTACTACCCGCACCCGCCCCGCCCCGTTGACATCCCTACTCAGAAGGTTGCTAAGCTATGTGGGATTTGTACTTCTGCTGATCATCCCACTGATGCATGCCCCACCTTACATGAGCCTGAAGGAGATGTTGTTCCTGTTCCTCCTCAGGCTTATGCAGCAAATATATATCGTTCTGGCAGACCCCCTCAGCAGCAACAATATAATCAGGATCTTTCTTCCAACAGGTATAATCCAAGTTGGAGGAATCATCCAAATTTGAGATGGGGGAATTCTTCTCAGCAGCATCAGCAGCCACCACAACAGTCTTATGTCCCCTATCAGTCACATGTTGCCGGTCCTAGTAGACCCTACCAGCCTCCACACTTGCAGCAACAACAACCTCCACCATTGCACCTTCCAAGAGTGAGCCTTCCTTTGAAGAGTTAATGAGGCAGATGGCAGTCAACAATCTGAATTTTCAGCAGAGGACAAAGGCAACTATTCAGAGCCTGGAAAATCAGATTGGGCAGATGGCTACCACTATTAATCAGCTGCAATCCCAGGGTTCAGACAAGCTTCCTGCTCAGACAGTTGTCAACCCTCAGCAGAATGTTAGTGCAATCACCTTGAGATCAGGTAAGAGTCTGCAAGTGTCTGAAAGGCAACAGTCTGAACAAGAAATTGAGATTATTACAGTTTCAGACAGTGCAGCTTCAGCAGGTCCTGCTTCAGACAACCTTGTACATGAGAAAGCTTGTCCTAGTACTTTGAGCAGCCCTAGTTCTTCAAGCAGTGTGCAGCCTTCTATTCCTCTTCCATTCCCTCAGAGAGTTGTGCAGAAGAGTTTAAAAATGGAAGAGGCTGACAAGGAAATCTTGGAAACTTTTACAAAAGTGGAGGTTAATATACCTCTACTTGAGGCCATAAAGCAAATTCCAAGATATGCCAAGTTTCTGAAGGATTTGTGCACCCATAGGAGGCGGCTGAAAGGCAATGAGAGGATCAGTATGGGAAGGAATGTCTCTGCACTCATTGAGAGACCTATTACTCTTATTCCAGAAAAATGGAAAGACCCAAGGACATTTTCTATTTCGTGTGTTATAGGCAGTAACAAGTTTGATAATGCTATGCTTGATTTAGGAGCATCTATTAATGTTATGCCTTTATCTGTTTTCACCTCCTTGTCCCTTGGTCCTTTGCAGGCTACAGGTGTTGTCATTTAGCTGGCAAATAGGAGCACTGCCCACCCTGCAGGTCTTATAGAGGATGTACTGGTTCGAGTGAATTACCTCATCTTCCCTGCTGATTTTTACATATTGGATATGGAGGGAGGAGATTAACTCACTGGTGCAGCCCCCATCATCTTAGGCAGGCCTTTCCTAAAAACAGCTAGGACCAAGATTGATGTTCATGCAGGCACATTTACTATGGAGTTTGGAGATAGTGTGGTTCAGTTTAACATTTTAGATGCTATGAAGCATCCCATTGAGGACCATTCTGTTTTCCACATTGATATGCTTATTGAATTTGTAGATGATAGTTTATCTGAGTTTATAGGAGAATTGGATTTTCCTGACTTGTCTGATTTCAGTGATGTCTACACTTGTGATTTATGTTATGATTCTTCTAAGTGTAGTACATGTACTGAGATAGATGAGTTCATATTTGCTGATAGTACTGATTGTGTAGATTATGTTGATATTTCAGCAGGTTCTGGTATTGATGCACCAGCAGAGCAAATTGAGTCAGAATGCACAGGCTTGATTACAGCAATTACAGACACATCTGACTTGGTTGATTTGCAGGTTGCAGAGGTTTCCACCAATACCAGATTGCTGCCTTCTATTATCCAGCCACCATCATAGAAAAGGTGAAAACCAAAGAAAAACAAAAAAAAGGGAAGCAATGTTACTACTTCATCAATTTAAAACTGCTGACCTTAGTTGTTTTGAAGGAGATCAAGAAGAGGAGCTACTGATCAAGGAAGGAGGAAGTAGCAACACTACAAGGGAGTTTCCTCCACCCTTTTCTCCTTTTTCTTCTTCTTCTTCCTCTTCTCTTCTTTCTTTTACTACTCTTTCTTCTCCAAAAACTCCCTACATGATTCCCAAATATTATTTTTATGAACATTAGAAGATAAATGCTTGGGAATAATGAGTCTTCTTTTGTTGGCTAGGATTTGCGTAAGGATGTCCATGGTTGAAGACCTAGCAAGGACTTACAAGTTCAAAAGGGGAAGTCTCCACCTTCTCTTCTTGTCATCCATTCCTATTTCTTTCTTCTACCCCTTATACTTTTCTATTCTCAGATTTGAGAACAAATGCTTCTCAAGGGGGGGGGGAATGATGGCACCTGTCAGTAGAACTCTGGGCTGACAGGTGGAGGCTAGGATCAAGCATGGAGCTGCTAGAATTTCTTGGAGTTGAACCAAGCATGAGTCATCCTCAACATGGTCAACCCATTGACCATTGACCTTGGATTCGAGTCAACACTCAAGACTCAATTTAATTTTAGGAATTATGATGTTATTAGGAAAATATGATGTAATTAGGATTTAACTGTAATTTCCCTATTTCTCCTAGTTTGGGGCGCTAATTTGTGGGTTTAATGGCTTAAGTCTTAGCTTAGCTACATAGCCTTGGGGACATGGGTTCAAGACCCATTAGGATAGCTTTTCCTACAATCTTTTATTTTTCCCCATTTATTCCCCACTTGGCCGCCCCCCTCCTCTCCTATAAATAGGAGACTCCTCTCTTTGTATTCTTACAACTTTCATGAATAGTAAAGGCATAATGCCCATTTTCCTCCTCATAAGTGAGTTGAGAGTAGGCTTGGTGGTTCTTGCTTAAACCAACCTAAGACTTATCTGGCTCTCCTGAGTTAGTGGCGTCTATCACTGGACTTATCTGCTGTGGGTGGATTCCTGCTTCAGTGTCGTCCCAACCATCTCTTCCTCTCCACTTTTTCTTTCACTTTCTCTTATTTTCTTTCATTTTCTCGCCCAAAATAGTTGCTGCCCTGCACCCATTTTGCCCATTTTAATTGTTTGTAAGTGATTCTAACCAGTTGTTTTGCTCAATTCTAGATCCTACAACTATCCTGCTATCACCTTCTCCTCTCAATTCAATCAACTTTCTAAACTTGATCCCATCTATTCCAATCTAATTCCTTTGTTCCATAGGCTATACTTTCCTTCCAGCATTCATACCTTATTTGTCTCTAAACCTCAGAGTGTGATCTCGCCTAGGTTTCATCTACAGCTGTGTTGGGTCTAACACCTGGTTTTTCTTCTAAATTCCCCTTAACACTCATAAATTCTCCGTGAATTCCCTATCTCTTATTTAAATCTACCCTCAGACTCTTAGGTTCCCCTTCGAGCCTAGCTTCCTTCTCTTAGGTGGAATTCACCACCAAGGCTCCTTCTATCTTTTCGAGGTCCAAATTTTGGGATGTTACAACCTGCTCAAGCACATCCTGCGCGGGTGTTAGGTCATCATGTTGTTGTACATGCTGCTTTACCTGACGTGTCCTCTGCTATCGGTCAAATGCAATAGGTCGAACACGCTCAGCTGGGGCAGATGCATCTCGATTAGTGCTTTGTGAACCACTAGCTTGACCTATTCCTCATTTAGTTTTCACCATGTTGTAGAAGATGAGCTAAGAAAAAGTTGCAAAAAACAATAAAAAACAAAAAAATTCAGTACCTACAGACAAGCTCGTCCGAGAACACACAATCACTGTTTGTCCGTGTGTCTATGGACAAGTATGTTCGTAAGCTACGTATTAACAGATTTAAATAATTGTTGATACATAGCTTACGGACATACTTGTCCGTAGACACACGGACAAACAGTGGTCGTCTGTTCCCGGAGAAGCTTGCCCGTAGGGGAAACATAATTTTTTGAAAAAATTTACGCTTCCAGATTCATGATGTCCGTAGCACTACGGACATGGATGTCCGCAAACCATCCTCACAAGTTTACAGACAAAAGTTTGATCGAAAAAGTTTACGGACACGTGTCCGTAGCTTTATAAAAAAATTGTTTCCGAACAGGTTTTCCCGTGTACATTTATGGACAGGTTTCTCTGTGAAGTTCGAAAACTTCATTTCTTAACATTCTTTCGTAGAAAAATTGCAGAGAATAACAGTGGTGGGGTGAGCTTACCTGGAAGGAGGAGATGAGAAAGGTGATGGCGGCGATGGAGGCAGCGGCACAACCGATGATGGCGTCCGTGAGAGAGGGGAGTGAGTTTGAGAGAGTGACAGAGGGAAGTGACAGAGGGGAGGGTTTTAATTTTTAAAACATTTACTAAGGGCACTTTGGGGTTTTCAAATTTTTACAAAAAATAAGGGGTGGGAATAGCAAAAACTACGATGCTAAAAGCAATGGCCCTAAAAATGCTAAAAAGAAAGGAAACTATCAAAGCTAAGTCTTGAATGCTAGACCAAGCTAAAATAATGTCTTCTTCCTATGAAAAGACTAAAGGAAAATTAAAAACATCAAACTAGAGTTTTGAGGTCAAGACAAGCTACAAGCTCCTCTTAGGAAAAATAAAAGTATCAATCCAAGGCTTTGTGGCCATGAGACCGTGTCCTTAGAAGAGGAATTATAAAATTTTACAACTTAAAAGTCTAATACAAATTAAATTAATGTCTTGAGTTAACTTCTAAGTTTACTCTTGAAGCTTGGCCCTTGTTTGACCTTTGACCTTTTTTTGCAATTATGGATTGAGTCATTCTTTAGTCTTCTTGATCCATTTGTCATCAAGGTGTGTCTCCACTATACCTGATCGGCTTTGATCTAATTAAGTTTAATAACTTGAGTTACGAGTCATTAAATCAGATGAGACTTGTCTCAAATGAAAGCTAATACATTTATGTATCTACAGTGAAAATTTCATGGATAACAAAAATCAGGCTTGTCCTTGTTTAAATCTAAGTCCACTACAAGAGGTGTTTTCACTATACCTGACCAACTCAAATTTAATTAAGTTGAATAAGTTGAGTTGCGAGTCATGAAATCAAATGGTACTTGTCCCAATTGAAAGCTAATATGAATGCGTATCTACAATAAACATTTCGTGGAAGACAAAAACTGGTGGTTTCCCGATTTAAATCTGAATCCACTGTAACGGGTGTCTCTATGAACAATAATTATGAACTAGTCATTCTTAAGAAGTTATATTAGTTAATTGATTGTAGGCAAACATATCATAATTAATTATTAATCAATAGAATTATAAAGTAATCAAGATTAGGGATTACGAATTATAAATGAATGAAGTTGTGATTTCTCTTCTTTCAATCTAATTAGTCCATTAATAATAAAGTAAGTTTAAAAAATTTAAATTGTGAATGTGATGAAAACATACAGCCTATTAAGTTCTTAAATTAATTTTACCATTTGAAATTACAAGTAAAAAAAAATACAACCAATATCAAGGATCAATATTTAAGAAACATACTTGAGCATGTGTCCAAGAAAAATGATATTCCATGCCATAAAAATATTCGAACAAATTCTGGTGAATGTTATAACTTAAACAACTTAATACTTCACCGAACAACATGATAGTGGATACAGAACCATGATTCTCGTTGCCATATAAACGATTTAAACAAATCAACCAGCCATATACATGGTAAATGTTATAACTTATTAACAATGTAATACTTCACCAAACAACATGGCTGTATATACTATATACACACCCCGTATCAATAAAAACCATGTAAAGCCTGTACAAAAAAGAATATATTCCAACTTATGATGAAAAAGAGAAGATAACCAACAGATTTAAATGTTCTTCCATTTGCTGTTAGCAAGCCAGAGAAATCAATAATGCAATTTATTTTAAATTTTTAATTAATAATTTATCAAGAAACTCAGAGATTCAATCAGATTATAGTATTAAAAAATACATAAGCACAATTATTAATTTACATAACAAGCTAATGGGAATCAAAATGGACAAATAAGCACACCTTAAACCCATGACAATAAAAGCAGTCACTCTTTCAAACTAAGTCTTGCATTTTGGACCTTCACGGATAGCTTTAACTTCTGTTCTTCCATATCCCTTAGCACAGCCAGCAAGTTTGCCCTATAAACCTCACATCGTTGATTTGTAATCTCTAACTCAGCAGTCAACTCTTGGATTTTCTTTTGCTTCTCTGCCTGTTACACAAGATCCAAAGGGAAATTTTTGTATCATACGACATGTTTTAACAAACCTAAAAGCCAAACATAAGATGAGGTTCATAGTTCTTACTGCAGCATGCACACATAGACAAACATAAATTCGGTGCCATAATTCTACTAAACTATTGGTAAAAAATGAAACTGTATATGTATAGCATAATAATAAAAGCTTAACAAGAACAAATACAAGGTGGAATTAAGATCATGTCCCTCGTCAAGCACTATGGAAGAATGATCTCAACATTTGCCCAATTTCAAGTTAACAGTCTCAATTTAAGAAGCTCAATTTAACTTTACTGGATACCAATGCAATTTCAGCTTCTTACAATATTAAAAGAAGGGAAAAGAAGATCACCATAGTCATAGAATAAAAAGAAGATAAAAGGTTAATCACCAACCAACGAACATGTTATAACCAAAACATATGGAATACAGATTCTTCAAATAAAATCATATAAATAGCATACTTCTTTTTAAGTACAAAGTATATTCACCCCCCCCCCCCCCCAACACACCAAAGCTTGACCCTTTAACTAAATGACACCACTACTCTAAATATAGACCTGTGTGGCAACATATGGTCCATTCATTTGTGAAAAATCTTGGCCATTTAATATTCTATTCTTTAAAATACAAATCAGAGGTTTATAAATCATTAAAAACTTCACAAAAATATATAGAAACAAATACTGGGTTGTCAGCAGTGATTGACATGGAGACCCACCACCATGCCAGTGCCAGAAACATCAAACCCCCAAGCAGCAATCATGCACCACCACAACAATCTTCCACAAAATTAAACAACCAAAAACTGAGAAATCGATGATCCCAGGCCACCATATACCACCACCACTCACTGCAGACCACAGCCCAAGAGTCAAAACCAAGTTGCACCTCACCTAAGACCACATGCACCACAGCGGAACTCCCTAAACAAAATGAGTGAACACATGTGTTCCACCATTGTTGTCACCACTGTTATTAAAACTGGACCGGTCGGTGCGACCGGTTCAACCGTGAACCGGACCCCTGGCTAGTCCAATCAAGAGTTTGGATCGTCCCAGCAGTCAAACCAGAACTGAATTGACTCGGCGAAAACCGGCCTCAAACCGGGGCGAACTTGGCGAGTCAGAGTGTGCATGAAACCGGTCTTGTGAGAATTTGCTAAAAAGTCTGGAAGAAGCAACACAGAGGATCGAACCCAGCAACCAATGCTCACGGACCTGCACGCGCACCACTAAACCAACTATGCGCTTATATCGATATATTGCTAATTTTAATATATAGTACAACTAATGTGCTTTGACCAGGGGTTTCAAACACATACCACGAACATAGATAGCTGACTTTTATCCTTTGAGCAAAATGACTAAATTGGTAAATTATTACCTATTTTAATATATTATGTAATTTAGTTATAAATTTATTGATATATTCTCGGTTTAACCGGTTCAACCACTGACCCATTAACCCATTACTCTAACTGAGTCGATGAGCAGTCCAAGTTTTATAACATTGGTTGTCACCAAGCTGGAAAAAACTCTGTTGTGTCCCATGACACTCTTATCATTGGAAATTTGGAACCATTAGTCAGGCCACCTTGGTACCAGTAAGGCAGTAAACATCTACAGGTATCCCTCGTCCTTACACTGTCACACCTGGGTAATTGGCATGGAGGCTCTAATGCAATAGGGAATGGATGTGGTGGGCTGGTGGCCTCTGGCTTTGAGGGGAATTGAACACGAGTATTTGATGGGAATTTTCTTCAAAGGGTTAAGGGAAGATATTAGAGCAGAGGTGAAGCTGTATTAACCTCCCTCCCTAGCTTAAATGATGGGCAAGGCACAAAAGATAGAGGGAAACAAATAGGAGGTAATAAGGATTAGTTATCTACCTGGGATGAAGAATTGGAAATTCTTACAGGAGCTACTCAACACAAAGATCAAACATGGTGAACTGAAGGCCAACCCTCAAGGAAGTACAAGGGGGCTAACATAGGGACAGAATAGCAACAATAGACCCCCTAACAGTATGGGTCTACCCAGGAGAAGAATGAGGGGACACTATTAGATTTTAGACTTGGGTCTAACTCAACCCCAAAAGCTAGCTTTTAGGGTGAGGATTTCTCAAATACACTTTTACTTGGCCTTATCACTAGTCAATGTGGGACTCTCCAACAGACACAAAAGGCTTTTGGCAGTAGTGATGTGAGATAAAATCAAGAAAGGAAAATGCTTTTGGTGTGAAGACTCATGTTTGTAAGAACATACAATATTAGGTGATGTTATTGGAGGAAGGGGGTGAAGATGGTGAAGAAAATGGTCCAGTATGGAGTTGGAAAGAAGGGGAGAATGCTATACCGCTTTCTATCCATAGCATCAAGGGCTAACTACAAGGGGATCTCTAAAGGTGAGGGGAACATTGGGGAAACGAAGAGTAGCAGTGTTAGTGGATTGTGAGGCAGTACACAATTCATAGTAACCCAATTACTAGAGGATTTGGGTTTGCAGATCACAAAGACGCCTACTAACTATGTTAAGGTGGGAGATGGACACAAGATAAGATGTCAAGGAGTCTGCAATGGGTCAAGTTACAGCTACAACCTACAAGGAATGGAAATGATCAAGATTTCTTCCTTTTTGGCCTAAGAGATGACATGGTGTTAGGGTTGGACTAGTTATCAAGCTTGAGTGAAACGAAAGGTGTTTGAATAAGAAAATGAAAGAAAGAGAAAGAAAGGGAAAGAAAACTTTTCAGAGAATCTGAAGAATATCTATTGTACTGATGAAATGAAAACTTGATTACAACATAGAGATGAATCACACTATATATAGTGTGAGCTGAATCTATCTTAGAGAGGAAGCTAAGGATCAGCTTGTAACTGACTTGAGTCAGTTACAGGCTGTTACAAACAGAATGCATCTAACTGACTAACAGACAACTTGAACAACTAACAGCAACTAACAGTTTACAATCGCATACTCTAATATGCTCCCTTCAAACTCAGGGTGGTTTGAGTAGAGTACATTTGTCAAGCACTGTGAGTTTATCTCTGAGTGTTATAAATCTGGTTGAGGTCAAAGCTTTGGTGAGAATGTCTGCACATTGATCTAAAGAGGGAATGTGATAAACTTCTAGATTCTTGCCAATAACCTTTTCTCTGACAAAGAAGATATCTAACTCCATGTGTTTAGTTCTAGAATGCAGAACTGGATTATGAGTTAGCATAACAGTGCTTAAGTTGTCACAATATACTTTAGGTGTAGTGAAAGGAATCCTTAGCTCAGTTAGAAGAGATTGTATCCACAGGATTTCTGCTGTAGTGTTTGCTAGGCTGCGATATTCAGCTTCTGTACTTGATCTTGCTACCAAAGTTTGCTTCTTAGACCACCAAGATACTAGATTAGGACCAAGAAAAATGCAAGAACCTGAAGTAGATTTGCGGTCATCAGGATCAGAGGCCCAATCTGCATCACAGTATGCAGTAATAGAAAAGGGTTGAGTGAGAGAAGTTTTCTGAATGTATAGACCATAGGAAATTGTCCCTTTGAGATATCTCAATATCCTCTTAACCGCTGTCCAGTGTTCCTCAAGTGGCTGTGAAAGAAATTGACAGGCTTTATTTACAGCAAAACTTATTTCGGGCCTAGTTATAGTTGCATATTGCAAGGCTCCAACAATTGATCTGTAGTTGGAAGGATCCTGTAAATGATTTGTACCAAATCTGGACAGTTTGATGTTGCTAACCATAGGAGTAGAAAGAGGTTTTGCTTCAAACATACCAGCCCTCACAAGTAGATCAGTGATGTATTTGGTTTGGGACAAGTGCAAAGAACCATCTGCCAAGTGACAAACCTGTATACCCAGAAAATAATCCAAGGATCCAAGTTGCTTGAGAGCAAATTCAGAGTTCAGGTTAGAAATGAGCTGCTGAATGAGAGATAAAGAATCACCAGTAATAATAATGTCATCAACATAGACTAGAACATAAATGCAGTGAGTATCTTTATGAAGAGTGAAGAGAGAAGGGTCACACTTGGTTGATTTGAAACCAAATTGTAGGAGAGCTGAGGTTAACCTTTCAAACCAAGCCCTTGGGGCCTGTTTTAAACCATATAATGCCTTATGTAACTTGCAAACTAGGGCCTTGTCTGTATGCTCAAAACCAGGAGGTTGACACATGTAAACTTCCTCTTCCAGGAGGCCATTGAGAAAGGCATTATTCACATCAATTTGCTGAATTGGCCAACCTTTTGACACAGCAATAGTTAGAATAGTTCTGACTGTAACTGGTTTGACAACCGGGGAGAAAGTTTCTGAATAGTCAAAACCAGGTTTTTGGTGGAACCCTTTAGCTACAAGCCTGGCCTTGTATTTGTTCAATGAGCCATCAGGATTTTCCTTGATTCTGAACACCCATTTGCAACCAATTGCCTGTCGATGAGGTGGAAGCTGAACAAGAGACCAGGTTTTGTTTCTCAACAAGGCTTCATATTCATCCTTCATAGCTTGAAACCAGTGGGGATTAGCCAAGGCTTGTTTGATGGTGGAAGGTTCAACATGGGTAAGTAAAATTTTGGGTTCCAAACGGGGTTTAGTGATGCCATGTTTGGCTCTAGTTTGCATAGGGTGAATGTTTTGAGGGTGGACAAAGGGAATAATTTGAGAAGTAGATGGGATAGATGTAGTAGGAGGAATATGTGGAGGGGACAGGGATGGAATAGAGGAAGGAACAATAGGAGATGGGGCAGTAGTGTTAGTGGGAGAAGAGGATGGTAAGATTATAGGTGGTGCAGCTGGAATAGGAAATGAGAGAGGAGGTGACACAGGTTTTGAGGGAAAAAGAGAGGAGTATGGAAATCTGGACTCATGAAATAAAACATCTTTAGAGATGAAAATTCTACCTTCTGCATCCAAGCACTTGTAACCTTTGTGAACAGATGAATAGCCCAAGAAAATGCACTCTCTTGATCGATAAGCAAGTTTGGTGGAAATGTAGGGACGAAGAAAAGGGAAACAAGCACAACCAAAGATCTTGAGAAACTGATAATCTGGAACTTGATTGAACAATTTGAAATAGGGAGATTGAAACCGTAAAACAGAGGTGGGAAGTCTGTTTATAAGGTAGGTGGCTGTAAGAAAAACATGGTCCCAATAGAGAAGAGGCAATTGAGCCTGGGCAAGTAAGGTGAGGCCTGTTTCAACTATGTGTCTATGCTTGCGCTCAACAGAACCATTTTGATGGTGAGTATGGGGACATGTTAACCTGTGAGTAATGCCCAAATCAGTGAAGTGTTTAGAGAGTTGTCGAAATTCACCCCCCCCCCCCCAATCTGTTTGGACAGCTTTTAGTTTAGTGTTGAATTGTAGTTCCACCATTGCTTTGAATTGTAGAAAGGTTGTGAATGTGTCAGATTTAGCTTTAAGAGGATAAACCCAAGTGTATCGAGAAAAGGCATCAACACATGTACGAAAATATTTGAAGCCACAGGATGAGTCAATAGGGGCTGGACCCCATAAGTCACTGAAGATTAATTCCAAAGGAGTTGTATAAGTAGTGTTTGAGGGAGAAGATGGTAATCTGTGAGATTTGCCCAAACAACAAGCATTACAGCAGAAATCAAATGATCTTTTATTTGGAATAGAAATGTTACATTGTTGTAAAACTACACGTAGTGCCTCATGATGAGGGTGACCAAGGCGACAGTGCCACATAGTGTATCTAGAAGGTACTATATCCTTAGATGCAGAAGTAGAATTTATACATTGTGAGTCAAGTGAAGATTGTACAGTAAGAACATTGGGAGTGGGAATATTACAAGTGTTGACAGTACAGGGAAATGAAGAAGAAAAATTATCAAAAGTATAAAGGCCATCTTTGTCCAAAGTCCCTCGAAGTAGTACCTTAGAATTGACCTGAGATTTGACAACACAAAAGGTTGGGTGAAACTCAAAAGTATACTGCATTGTCTTTTGCAAACTTACTGACACTGACTAGATTTTTAGTAATGTATGGAACAAGAAGAAGATTTTTAAGATGAAGTGAGGTATTAGGATGATAGGGAGAGGAAAAAGATTTAGAACCAACAGAGGTAATAGACAAACCTTGGCCATTTCCCATGAGAATTTCTTCTGAACCAGTGAGTGGCACATGTTCTGTCATATTTGCTGCATCATTGGTTACATGATGTGTAGCTCCAGAATCTGGATACCAGGACTGTGTGGAGTTGCTGTCAGGAGCTGTAAGATAGGCTTGTGCTTGTCCATAGGCTTGTACTTGACCAGAAAGATTACTGGGACCAGTAGGGGGCCTGGGGGCATTGGAAGGAGTGCTGCCAGGAAATGTGTACTGAATATTCGTAGGTCTAGGAGGTTGAGAGTAACAAGTATTATTGAAAGGAGGGGGTGGAGGAGGATAATAACCAGCAAAGGGAGTAGAATAATCAGTGAATCTATGATAGCACATGCTGGCATCATGACCAAATTTATAGCAAATTTGACATTGAACATTAGATCTACCTCCAAACCTACCTCCACGACCTCTACCACGGCGACCTCCACGGCCACGAAACCCACCAAAAAACTGACCGCGACCAAAACCACCAGACTGTTGCGGAGAATTAAAATTCGGATCATTCTGAGGCGAAAAGGAGACTTGATTAGCAGTAGACGGTGTGGGTGCAGTGGATCCTTGAACCTGTGCAACATTTACAGAGAGTGTTGAAGAATCAGTGAGCAGTTTCTTTTTACTCTTTTCCAGGCGAACGTCATGTGATAGTAACATAGCTTCGACTTCAGCAATAGTGCATATATCTGATCTATTTTGAATGACAGCAACAATAGCATGATACTCATCGGGGAGACCGTCAAGAATTGTTTCCAAGTGGTCACGAAACTGGACATGATCACCAATAGAATGAAGTGTGTTGACTGTGAGCTTGATTTTCTTGAGATAATCAGTCATGGATAATGAACCTCTGGAGATAGTTTTTAATTCTGAACGAAGTTGACTGGACTGGGCTTTGTTTTGTGCATCAAAGAAGTTGTGTAACTCCTCCCAGATTTGCCAAGAATGCACACAGATCATGACATGGGGAAGAACAGACTCAGAAAGAGAAGATAATAGCCAAGTGAAGAGTAATGAATCTTGCTGCTCCCAAGTTGTATAAGCTGGATTGACATTTCCAGCATCACGATCGGACTCAGTTAAGAACCGTGGCGGAATGATGGGATTCACCAGAAAACGCTGAAGCTGGTACCCGCGAATGACACCTTCGATTTGCTGTTTCCATAGCTAAAAATTTTGTTCATCAAGTTTGAGGGTGATGAGATGCGAAAAGGTGATCGGTGCAGTAGTTAGACTTTATTGATGAAGCACAGAGGAATTATCGGGAGAAGTATTCATTGTGGCTGGATCGAAAATGAGCTCATGATACCATGTTTGAATAAGAAAATGAAAGAAAGAGAAAGAAAGGGAAAGAAAACTTTTCAGAGAATCTGAAGAATATCTATTGTATTGATGAAATGAAAACTTGATTACAACATAGAGATGAATCCATGGTTGTCAAACTCGCGAGTTAACTCGTAAACTCGAGTTTACATTTCTAGGTAGGGAAAATGGGTTAACTCGCATGCAAACTCGTTTCTGAGCAGACTCGGGTAAACTCGGGTAGACTCGGACAGACTCGGATAGACTCGCTCAAACTCGCGAGTTTACTGCCGAGTTCACGAGTTTGATGAAAACAGCTTATGTAGCTCAAAAACTAGTTGTGTTTTACTTAGGGTTTGTGTCTTCTACCTTGTTCTCAACCACAAGACCATCTGCACTCACTAAAGTTGCCTAAACATATGCATTTACGCTGTTGCATCTGCATATACTTGTTCGGAATTCAAATCTGATTTGTTCCATCTTCTTTGCAAAACTGGTTCTTTTAAATTTGCTTATTTCCAGCTCAAAATGTTTTAATTTTTTCGCTGCACATAATAGGTTCAACACTGTTTACTCAAACCCCATCAGCTCTTGTTTTAAATGTTTTTACCTTGTGCACTTGTGATTTGGTCATGTGTGTATGGTTAATATTTGTACCATGACATTTTAATGTTATTATTTGCATTATTTTGGACTTATAATGTTGAATTGGTGTTATTGCATTTTGTTTGTTCACTATTTATGAATTTTTAATATTATTTTTATATCAGGTAGACTCGTAAGTCGAGTCTGCGAGTCGAGTCTACGTAAGCTCCACGAGTTTGCGTAGACTCTCGAGTTTGATAACCTTGGATGAATCACACTATATATAGTGTGAGCTGAATCTATCTTAGAGAGGAAGCTAAAGGATCAGCTTGTAACTGACTTGAGTCAGTTACAGGCTGTTACAAACAGAATGCATCTAACTGACTAACAGACAACTTGAACAACTAACAGCAACTAACAGTTTACAATCGCATAATCTAATAAAAGGCCAATTTTGATTTTTGAGGATCTGACCATGAAGATCAAAATTTGGGGGAGGGGAGGGGGTGGGGGCAGAGTAAGTTACTCAAGGGAGAACCAGCTCTATCTAGGCATGTAAACTCACTTAGATCAGTATTAAAGGTGCTATAGGAAGAGGGTCACGGATTCATTAATTGCTGCAATTCTTTAGTTGAGTCCTCTAGTAGAGACAATGGTGTACGAAGTACTGTAAGTAGTGTTGCCAAAATTTGATGTTGTCTTTCAGGGCCCTGAAGGGTTACCACCAAATAGGAGACATGATCACGTCATCCACTTAAAGGAGGGGGCAGCTATTCCCAATATCAGACCATACAGCTGTCCCCACTATCAAAAAAATGAAATAGAGAAATTGGTGAATGAAATGACAACAACTGGTATCATTTAACCTAGCATAAGCACCTATTCTAGTCACGTTATTTTAGCTTAGAAGAAAGATGGAAGGTGGAGATTTTGTATTGATCATAGAGCATTAAATAAGAGAACAATACCCATTACCCAACAATTTTCCTATTCCTATCATAGAGGAATTGTTGGATGAATTGGGTGGTTCCACTATTTTCTCTAAGCTGGATTTGAAATATGGATATCATCAAATTAAAATGAGGGAGGACATTGAGAAGACTGGCTTTAGGATACATGGAGATTAGTAATATGGTCATGTGCAGAACACCATTCATGATCTGTTGCAGATCCAACCTCACAAGCTGGCTATGAATTAAAGAGGAGCAGGTTGTACTACAAAGGAAAATTGGTGATTTCCCAGGAATTCAACGCATATCCCAACTTTATTATTTTTTAAGTGACTTTCACAGCTCATCAACAAGGGGAAATTCAGGAATCGGGATTTTCAGAATTGTTCAAGGGTAAGCTGTAGTTACATATCGGGAGGGAATGAGAAGAGACATACCGAAGTTTGTACCTTTTGTGAGATCTGTCAAAGTAACAACTAACAAGTATGAGACTTTATCTCCATTTGGGTAAGCACCTGTCCCTACCCAAGCGTGGATTGATATCTCAGTAGATTTTATTCGGGGATTGAATACCTAAGATCAAGCGTAAGGATACTATTCTGATGGTTGTTGATAGAGAATAGAATTGCTGAATTGCTTGACGAAAAATACCTCACCAGCTGCATATTTATATACATGATTTACACTCACTAATAAAGGAAACATAGGAAATATAATCTGTACAAAATAAGGAAACATAGACCTATACAAAAATAAGGAAATACAGCTATACAAATCAACACTTAATGTAGTTTCCTAGTTTCCTTAAATACATTTATTCTATTCTAATTTCCCTAAATAGGAGATATTCTCTAATACTCCCCCTCAAGCTGGAGCATACAAATCATATGCACCAAGCTTGCCACAAAGAAATTGTATTCGAGGACCTCGAAGGGACTTTGTCAAAATATCTGCTAGTTGGTCATTAGAGTTAACAAACTCAATGACAACTTCCTTGGAAAGAACCTTGTCCCTGATAAAGTGACAGTCAATCTCTATATGCTTTGTTCTTTCATGAAAGACTGGATTGGACGCAATGTGGAGTGCAGCTTGGTTATCACAATATAACTTCATCTCGTTGACGTTACCAAACTTCAACTCCCTGAGCAACTGTTTTACCCAGATGAGTTCACAAGTAACCAATGCCATAGCACGATATTCAGCCTCAGCACTTGATCGAGCAACAACTTGTTGTTTCTTACTCTTCCAAGATATGAGATTTCCACCTACAAAGACACAATAACCTGAAGTGGAGTGTCTATCAATGGGAGAACCAGCCCAGTCTGCATCTGAATATCCGACAACATGAGTGTTTCCTTTGTCTTCATAAACCAACCCTTGACCAGGAGCATTTTTAATGTATCTCAGAATTCGAGTCACTGCATTTCAGTGATCAACACAAGGGAATTGCATGAATTGACTTACTACACTGACTGCAAAAGAGATATCTGGTCTGGTTATAGTAAGATAGTTTAGTTTCCCAATTACCTTTCTATACCTGCCAGGATCTGGATAGAGCTCCCCCTGATCTGGTAACAACTTGCTATTTGGATCCATGGGGGTGTCAACAGGCTTACAATTTATCATTCCTGTTTCCTCCAATATATCTAAAGCATACTTCCTTTGTGAAACTGTAATACCACTTCTAGATTGAGCAACCTCCAAACCAAGAAAGTAATTTAGTTTACCCAAATCTTTGGTTTGAAAATGATCAAACAAATGCTTCTTTAACCGAGATATTCCCTCATGATCATCACCTGTAATGACTATATCATCCACATAAACCACGAGATAAATACACCTACCAACTGAATTATGTTGATAAAACACTGAATGATCAACTTCACTGCGAGTCATACCAAACCTTTGTACCACTGTGCTAAACTTCCCGAACCAAGCTCGGGGAGACTGTTTCAGACCATAAAGAGATCTCTTCAACTTACATACCAAGCCAGACTCCCCCTGAGCAACAAACCCAGGTGGTTGCTCCATATAGATTTCTTCTGCAAGGTCTCCATGAAGGAATGCATTCTTGATGTCAAGTTGAAGTAACGGCCAATGGCGAATGGCTGCCATGGCAAGAAGAAGGCGAACAGAAGCCATCTTAGCGACGGGAGAGAATGTGTCGCTATAATCAAGGCCATATGTTTGAGTGTATCCCTTAGCAACCAAGCGAGCTTTAAGACGATCAATACAACCATTCGAATCAACTTTCACAGCATATACCCATTTGCATCCTACAACTTTCTTCCCCGGAGGAAGGTGAACGAGATCCCATGTGCCACTATGCTCAAGAGCAGTCATTTCATCAATCATAGCTTGCCTCCATCCCGAATGAGAAAGTGTCTCACTGTCACTCTTAGGAATAGAAACAGAGGACAAAGAAGATACAAAGGCAAAATATGATGGTGATAAACGATGAAAACTGAGAAAGTTGTAGATAGGATGAGGATTTCGAGTGGAACGAGTACCTTTCCGAAAAGCAATGGGAGGACTTGATTGGGAGGACTTTGGCAGGGTCGTGATAGGAGAAGCCGTTGGAGGTGGACATGAATCACTAGGATCTTCTATTATGTCTTCTGTTGGTGGAAGAACTTGTGTTCTTCGTCGATATGTGATGATAGGGTGCTGCGAAAGTACCAGACTGAGTCTCTCCGGGCTGGATAGAACCAGGTGAGGAAACCTGCAAAGGAAACAAAGGTGGACCAAAATAGGGAATTGGTAATACATCAGAGATTGTATTAGACTCAACGGAAGAGGTGAAGTATGGTGTTTCTTCAAAGAACGTTACATCTGCAGAAATATACCAACGATGTGAGGAAGGACAATAACACTGATACCCTTTTTGTAGCCTGGAATAGCCGACAAAGACACATTTGATAGCACGAGGAGACAATTTGTCTATACCTGGAGAGAGGTTATGAACAAAACAAGTACAACCAAACACACGAGGAGGGACAACATATAGAGACTTTGTAGGAAATAATAATTTGTGAGGTACTTGGTTATTAATAACAGAAGAAGGCATACGATTAATTAGATAACAAGCTGTTAAAACAGCATCCCCCAAAAATGTAGAGGCATATTTGTATGTAATAACAAAGTTCTGGCAGTCTCAATAAGATGACGATTTTTTCTTTCAGCCACATCATTTTGTTGAGGTGTGTGGGGACATGTAGACTGATGTAGAATACCATGAGATGACATAAATGATGAAAATTCATGGGAAAAATATTCTTTGGCATTGTCACTCCTTAAGATCTTAATTGATTTTCCAAATTGATTTTGTATTTCAATATAGAATGACTTGAAGATAGAAAATAATTCAGACCGTTCTTTCATCAAAAACAACCAAGTAAACTTAGAAAAGTCATCTATAAAGGTGACAAAATACCTGAATCCTAATGAATTAGAGACACGACTTGGACCCCATATATCAAAATGAATAACAGCAAAAGGTTCTATTTGATTCTGAACCTGACTAGGAAAGGAAGAACGGGTATGTTTCCCGAGTTGACATGACTCACAATTTAGGGACTTCAATTTTGCAAGACATGGAACCATTAGTTGAAGTTTTTTGCAGACTGGGATGACCTAGACGTTGATGAAGAAGGTGGGGAGACTCAGTAGCAGCACATACTGTTGGAGACGTGGTCTTCAAATAGTAGAGTCCTTGTGATTCATGTCCTACACCAATCGTCTTCCCCGTACCGCGATCCTGAATAATGAAAGAATCAGAAACAAAGGTGATTGAGCAATTAAGTGAATGAGTGAGTTGACTCAAGGAAATCAAATTAAAGGGACATCCAGGCATGAATAGGACAGATTTTAATGAGATAGATTCAGTGGGAGAAACATGACCAATGCCTTGGACTGGTACTTTAGAACCGTTAGCAAGAGTAATAGAGCGAGAAATCTCAAATAAAGGAGAAGAAAATAGTGACCGATTACCAGACACATGGTCGGAAGCACCAGAATCAATAACCCAAGATGTCGGATTATGATTGGTATGAGATATACAAACTGTAGGATTACCGGTATGAGCAATTGTAGTTGTGGCTGACTGATTTTGTTTGGCTGCCTTCCACTGCATATACTCCTGGATTTCAGCTTTGGACAAAAAAATAGGTTGCTTTCCTGTCACAACTTCAGAAAAGGATGTGGATAATGCCATTATAGCGACTGCGAAGAAGACCGACGGACTGAGATCTGGCTTTTGGGGTATTTGACCCCCAAAACGGACAGAGGAGGGCTGGACGAAGCTGTCGGGACCGGCGGCGGAGCAAACGGAGGCCTGGAAGGCGGCGCGTGGCTTACACGCGCCGACAAGGACAGCGGACGGTGGTGGCGCGTGAGGGCGCGTGCGGAAGCGGATGGCGGCGCTGTTTTCGGGGATGAACAGATCGGCACCTTCTGTGTCCGTTTCTGACGTTGCGGTTGCCGGACGGTGACTGCAGGTGGCCGGACGGTGCTGGACAGTGCTGGACGGTGGTCGGACTGTTGCTGGACGTCAGGACTGTGAGAGAGGGACAGGGACAGCGGACAGCGAACTAGGATTCTGACTTTTATCAGGCCCACAGGAAGTAAGCTCTTGATACCATGTAAAAGTAGAGAATAGAATTGCTGAATTGCTTGAGGAAAAATACCTCACCAGCTGCATATTTATATACATGATTTACACTCACTAATAAAGGAAACATAGGAAATATAATCTGTACAAAATAAGGAAACATAGACCTATACAGAAATAAGGAAATACAGCTATACAAATCAACACTTAATGTAGTTTCCTAGTTTCCTTAAATACATTTATTCTATTCTAATTTCCCTAAATAGGAGATATTCTCTAACAGTGAGATCTGTCAAAGTAACAACTAACAAGTATGAGACTTTATCTCCATTTGGGTAAGCACCTGTCCCTACCCAAGCGTGGATTGATATCTCAGTAGATTTTATTCGGGGATTGAATACCTAAGATCAAGGGTAAGGATACTATTCTGATGGTTGTTGATAGATTAACAAAGCACGCACACTTCATAGCTCATGAGGTGGCTACCGTTTACTGCATAGATTTTCTTCTATAATTCTATAATATCACATAGAGATCAAATCTTTATGAGTCAGTTCTGGTCCTGGAAGGAACTTTTCAGGAGGGCAGGCACACAACTGAAGTATAGACAGTACAACATACCATCCCCAAATGAATGATCAAACCGAAGTGGTAAATTGTTTCTTGAAGACTTGTTTGCATTGCCTAACGGGAACGAGGCCTAAATGGTTGAGTTGGGCAGAATTTGAGTTCAACGCTAAGATAGTGATGCACCAAAATGACTCCCTTCAAGGCTCTATATGACCAACATCCACCCTCGCTCTTAAAGGGAACCACTATCTGTTCTAACTTCTAAGATTTAAGAGGTGAATCATTTGACAGTTGACACAACAGAGGGATGAGTTAGTAACTGAGTTGAGAAGCAATTTGCTGAAGGACCGATGACCATCGCATTACAAAATGCAACGCTCTAACCTCTAAGCTAAGTGGGCTCACATAACAAAAATTGCACATGCATAGGAATTTCATAAACTATTGAGATCTTAGTTATTAACTGTTTATTATTAGATATTTATGACATAATTACTATGTCATAACAAAACTAAATTATTAAATTAATACGAACATAGAGAAAATATAGAATATCCAATATTTATTATTTATTTTATATTTTAGTACATAACATAATGAACATAACAATTTAAAGATAAGAATTAATAACCAAGCTAACAAGCATAGGAGAGTCGTGGAATTTTAGGTGGAGGATTGGGTTTTTCTTGAGCTACAACCTTGTAAACTAAGGTCATTAGCTAAGAAGCCTAATCAGAAGCTCAACCTACGTTTATATCCCTTTTAAGGTGCTAGAAAGAATTGACAAGGTTGCAAACAGGCTGGTATTGCCTGACCACAACAGGGTCCATCCTGTCTTCCATGTCCCTATTGAAGATCAGAGAATTCAAAGAATCCATGAAAAACCGAAAAAGGAGGGAGAGAGAATTGGAGGGAAAAATAGTTTCTGAATATTCTGTTCTCTTTTATCTGAATGAAAACAGTTACAACCTCTCTATTTATAGAGAGAATAACTTCCAGAGGAAGCTTTACAATCTGTTACACTAGTAACAGAAATCTGTTGCTAACCTGGCAACAGGTTCACTAACATTCTGACTAACTAAATTGGCCTGGGCCTCTAACTAATTAGCTTAGAATTCAGATTGCATCCTTAATGAACCAGCGCACCAATAACTGGGCTGGGCTAGCTACGGAATTAACATAATACAGCAAAATACAGCACATAGCCCAAACAATTACTGGGCCAGCTTATTTCCTAATAGAAGAAAGCAGTAACAGCCCAGCAGTAAACACAACCTCTTCCCTATTATCTGGCATAGTTATCAATCGCGGATAGCGGCGCGTAGCGGCTGACCCCCAAAAAATACCTAAGTCCCAAACAATACCGCTATAGCGGCCGCTATAACCGCTATAGCGTAGCGGGAAACTATGAGGTTTTGTATAGCGGCAGGGGGCCGCTCCGCACCGCTACGCCGCTATAGCGCGCTATTGACTAGTCTGTTATCTGGTGAACATGAGTTGCAAGTACAGCCCGAACAAGTTCTCTGTACAAGACAAGGATCCTTGAGTAAATTAGAGGTGTTAACCAAATGGTGTGACTAACCTACCTAAATATGAAAACAAATGGGAAACAACTACCAACATTCAGGACAGTTTCCTGCCCTCCACCTTGAGGACAAGGTGGCTCCATTTTCTTTTTTTTGGGGGGGGGGGGGGGTTGGTCTATTGATAGACACGAACCTCCAATTAGGAAGGTCTACCAGAGGAGAGTTAGGAGGAACGCAGAGGAAAATAGCCTTTAAAAACTAAAGTGCTCTTCTTCTTCCCTCTCTACTCCGTCCATGGCCACTTCCACACTCGACGACGTCAACGAAGCTAACCCGTGAAGTGCTCGAGCAGTCAGAGAAGATTCACAAGAGGAGGAGGAGGAGGAGCTGTCGCTTTCTGTCAGAGCCGCATCAGAGCTGTCGCGCCGGAGGTGGCCGCGTCGGAGCTGTCGAGGTCGGAGGTGGTCGCGTTGGAGGTGGCGGCGGCGGTAGAACTCGTCGGAGGAGGCGCTCGCAGTGGCATGGGACGTCGCAGGGGAACTCAGGATTCTGCGTCTTCTCTCGCGCAGCGCAGTAGTGCTGAGTGCCTTTGTTTGGCACTCAACCGGGGTCGGGTTGACCCGGACCCAAACCAGAAAAAGGGGGGGAAACCCATTTGGGCACCATGTCCGCCACAGCCGCCATAGTGGAAATGGTGGACCCGCGCCATAAACAAGCCAAACGGCCATGACGGATTGCGGCGGTGAGTGCCATACCATAACCGCCATTTAACAACATTACTAAGCACACTCCTGTTAATGATTTAAAGGATGTCTTATAGAAGGCTCTATCGCTACATTGGGTAAAGCTTAGGGATTAATTGAGAAGAGTTTAAAGTTGGTGGTGCCACTTAGAACAAGTTCAAAGTTCAAAGGAGCTGAATGCTTTCTTACCATTTTTTAAAAATATCAAATATCTAATATTATTGACTTACCACATAGAAAAGGATTACCTAGAAAACAACAAAATGAATCGTCTCCAAGTTCCCAGCTCATCAGTTGTAGGAGGGGGAGAATTCCCCCTTCCCCCTACTTTCTTACAATTATGCCTGATTTGACACATAACTAATAGAATTCAGTAACAGTATCATTCCTTCATCAAGCAAAGACTCCATGTACATGATTGCTCTAGTGAGAATTCCTACCTAATACTACTTTTACAATCTAAGGAAAGATCACAAGTTCAAAGAAACTAACCACAGTTTGGTAGCTTGGAACATCTTCATCCCCTGCAAGCAATCCACCCATGCCTCCATTGGCTACTGTGGCCCCTTCTGCTGTTCCAGTACTCTGATTTTTCATGGCAGAAATCTTCTTACCAGCTTCTTGCAAAGATTTCATTGCAACATGATAGGTTTTGATTGATTTTGCACCTTCTTCTACATATTTTATTGCTTCTTGACGCAGATTGTTGTAACGAACTGTTACAGACTCACGAGAACTACTAGGCAATCCAGATGCATGTTCATCTAACAACACCCCAGTTTTTGCATTCCTTGTCCAGCGTTTCAACACATACTGGGATGGGAGTGTAAGAACATTTTTAGCTCTGAAGACTGCTAATATATGCCTACAGATGATTCCTGAATATTCAAACATCTGACAGCTGCAACTAGCTTTCATCTCAAAAGAATTAAAAGTGACAATGTGAGATTTTTGGTTTTCCCCAAATTTGGCAACTCGATAAGTAGTGATAGTTCCTGAATCATCAATTTTTGTAGCAGGATTTGCAAGAGTCTCTACTAACTCCTCTTGGAATTTAATGAATATCTTTCTTGTGTAAAGACTTGCAGCTTGTTTTTCCATAGGAGATGGTGTTTTTAAAACTGGGCTGCTATTGGTAGTTTCATAATCTGCTTTTAATTCTCTTTCATGCCAAGTGGATACAGCTTTCTCATATTGTCTAACCAATACCTGTAGAGTGGTGGATGCATTCACATATCCATCAAAGAAAAAGTTCAAGCATTCATTTCCCTCATTTAATGATATCTCCCCAAAGAAAGTGTCCCGCAAGTAGACAGGGACCCAATGTTGTCGTGCATTGTACATTGACTGAAGCCATTCATTATCCATGACATAGTATCTTTCCAAGAGTGAGCCCCAATAAGACTCAAACTCATCAATGGTCTCACACTCATTAACACATTTCCTGAATTCAGTTTCAAAAGCAGGATGTGACTGACATAAATGAGCCATTTTTCCTTGGGTTTCTCTGAATATGCTCCATTTACAGAACCGAAGGCGAGTTGGGGGTAGAACTTGGGCAACAGCAACTTGTATGAACGGGCCCACGTCTGTTGTAATGGAGACAGGGTGGTTTCCAGACATGGCATGAAGCCAAGTCCTGAATAGCCATATAAATGAGGACTCAGATTCATTGAGAATCAATGCACAACCAAATAACACAGGTTGCCCATGATGATTAAACCCGGTAAAAGAGGCCAAGGGAACCCGGTACCGGTTAGACCTATATGTTGTGTCAAATATAACAGCATCCCCAAAATAAGAGTAGTTCATCCTAGATGTTGCATCAGCCCAAAATATATTCCCACCCAATTGATCATTGTCACCCTGGACTGCATAAAAGAAAGCAGGATTCTCTGCCTGCATGCGCTTCAGATAGTCCAACACATGATGATGACTCCCGCCACCAAGGGTACGCTGTCTAGTGCTACTCATATGTGCTGTAGAGCAGTAAAAAAGGAATCATGATCAGGATTACAGTACACAAAAAATGGTGGGTTGACAGGTTACGGGTCACCCTGCCTCAAATATTAAATATAATCCGTACATTTATGCTGACAGGTAATCAATTCAGAATTTCAAACCCAAAATGAAATGGCAAAGGTTTAATCCTGGTACATTATAGACAAATGTAAAGAAGAATAGAATATTGGTTATGAGATTAGTACATGAAAAGCCAATGATCAACTTACACAGAACTCACATGGGTAAAGCAATGCGCCAGATACAATCCAAGAATGATCAAATTAAACAGAACTCATATGGGTAAAGCAATCATGCAAGACCAATATAAACTTACCGTCATATCTAAAGAGTGGTGAGTTAAAAGATTCTACAAGTGATATACAAGTGCAGCTCACAACTCCTTCCCAAGAACACAAAAAACCGATACACTCAAAAATCAATAAAACCATTCATATTCTGAAATTCTGCTCCTGTACATGGATAATCAACAATTTCCAGCAGCTAAACAACAAAGAACAAGTCAACAGCGAAGAAATAATCTTTTAAAAATGATGCTCACAGTGGCTGTTCGTGATGGTGTGAACTTGCGTGATTGCGTGACCTGAAATGGCTTTGAGGTCTTCTGCTCGATGAACTCAAGGAGCTGCCTGTCTTGAGGCGTGAGGAAGAGGGAGGGTTAGGAGGAGAGATGGTGCCGCTGAACTCTGAGCTCACAACCGTGAGAGGTCTGCGAAATGAAGAGATGAAAAGGGGGTTGGGGACACCAGTATCCATTTTTAAGAAATTTTAGAGTAATAGAATTAATCATATAAAAAAACTTCAAAATTTAATAAAAGAACTTTGAAACAATCATGGTAAATGCCCGTTTCAACTTTCCATACCAGTATTTTCAACTTTCAACTTGGAGATTGCCAGATGTACGTGTAGCTTCAAATGGCCATTATGTTCAAATTCACGGGTTTCATTAGTTTGTGACAGTGGGGCGGCGAATGCAGGTGAACAACGACGGAGGCACACACCACCAACCACAGACCGGCGAAAAAGAGCACCGGTCGGCGAAACGAAATCAGACGCAGACACAAGCGAATTGAAATCAGAGAACCCAAGCAGTCGGTGCGAACAAACCAAGGGACGTGTCAGAGGACGTGTAGACCAGCAGCCAGAATCAGACGAGCAACAACCGGGCCTGGGCAGTGGCGGGTGGGAGCTAGGAATTAGGGATATCTTTTCTAAATACTTTTAATTGTGTTAAACTTATTTTTAGTCTCATGAATAATACTATATGTAAAGATTTTGTTTTAATTAAGTAAAAATGTCATTTCTTCCTAGCTTAGTAAAATTATGCAATAAAAATTAAATTGATATATTTTTAATTTTTGAAGCATCAAAATCATTAATTTTAAATTAAAGGGATTGAAACCAAATGTTGACCACGTTCAGGGACTAAAAACATATTTTAACCCTTGTTAATTTAAAGTAGTAATTTAAAGGCTTAATTGCATTTTTGGTCCCCCTGTTACCATCAATCCGCGATTTTGGTCCCCCTACTTTTTTTCGCGATTTTGGTCCCCTTATTATTCCAAATTCACGATTTTGGTTCCTCTAATACATAGATTTTGAAAATAAGGGGACCAAGATTTTGAACTAAATCGTGAATTTGGAATAATAAGGTGACCAAAATCGTGGATTGATAATAATATAGGGACCAAAAGTGCAATTAAGCCTAATTTAAAATAGGGTAAAATATGTTTTAAGTCCTTAGAAAATGGACTAGATTTGGTTTTCGACTTTGTAATTTAAAACCAATTTTTGGGTCCCTAACATTTCTTAAATACTTTAAGTTCATCCTTCACACTAACTCTCTTAACACCTTTGTTGAGTTTGTCCACGTTAGGTTCTTAATCAGTTTTATGAAGTTAATATTATAATTTCACTTTATTGTGAGTGTTACACGTAAGTGTTGGGCATTGGGCCCCCTTCCTTGTAGAAACACAGGAAAACACTAGAAGGATGGTTGAATAGTGTTTCTTAATATTTTATGGAAGTTTTTCGCAAACAGTGAGTTTTAAAAACGTTTCAGACAGGTTTAAGGTGTTGTCTGAAGTTTCTTAAGACTGCTTCTGAAAATGTATTTTGAAAGGTTTCTTGCTTTTAAAATATCAGAACAGTTTTTCAACACCCTTTGATTAGGATAAATAAATTTGACAAGAGATAAGGGTAAGAAAACTTAGCCAAGAAATTTATCCTGGTTCACTCACTACCACTGTGAGCTACGTCCAGTCCCAATGTCAACTAGCATTTGGATTTTCTCTTAATCTTTACCAAGATTACAAGTATTCTTTTGTAGTCAAGCCTCTCCAGGCTCTGCAACCAAGTATTCTTTTACAAACAAGCCTCTCCAGGCTCAACAACCAAGTATTCTTTTACAGACAAGCCTCTCCAGGCTCAATAACCAAGTATTCTTTTACAGACAAGCCTCTCCAGGCTCAAAAACAATTTTACAAAGAAAATAAGTCTAAGCTCTTAAACTATATCAGTTTGAAGCTTAAACAGAGACAATGTACAATATAACTGAGGTATGCTCAGGATATACAAATTGTGTACAAAGATAATTTTATCAGAGTGTTTTTAAAGAATAAAAAAAAACTTGCAGCGTGATATTCTCTTAGACTTTCTTGTATAATGAATCACTAACTTCTGATGGTCTTCATGAAGAGGTATTTATACCCAATCTTCAATCTGTTGAAACTTCAATCCGTTGAAACTTCAATCCGTTGAAAAACCACCGTTTACAGATAGCATTAAATGCTATTTAATCCGTTGTGAGACATGCTTCTGAGAGTTCTGATTTCTCTGACACTGTACAAGGTTGGTGCTGCCATAAAGCTGCTACTATTGTTGCTGCAAAGGCTGCGTTGCAGAGATTTCCTCAGTGGTGTATGAAATTCAAAAACACCAGAAAAGGTCTCTGTGTTCCTTGCCATAAATGTGTTTGAAAAGGTACGTGCAGCAGAGACTCAGAAAAGTCTTCACAAACTTCAGCAAAGGGTGCCACGTCATAAATGAGACTTCAGACGGCTTCAACACTTCAGACGGGTTGGGCACTTCAGACGGCTTCAACACTTCAGACGGGTTGAACCTTCAGAAGGCTTTAACTCCTCAGACAGGTTGAAGACACTTCACATAATCTTATATATTCGAAGTGGCTTGCTGAAATCATAGATAAACCATTAAACCATATATGCATCTATGATAAATATTTTAACTCAAATTTGTTAAGCATTAAAACTTAGGAATTTAGCTGTCTTAAACATCATAATTTCCATTATGATATTTTGAGACTCAACATTCCTATGTGGAGAAAAGGCTCAAATTGAGAAGTCCACTTGATGTCTTACTTAACTAAGTAGAGAGAGGTCTGAATGGGTAAGCAAGAGGGAAGAGGGAAGGTCTGAAGTCATAAAGAGCACCGAAACACTTTGAGAGAAAAAAAGAAAGTCATTCTCATTTTTACACAAAGCTGCAACTGTAAAATCACTACTATAGATTTATTCACCGTTGAATTGGGCTGAAAATTTGACATTAGGTTCGGAACTTCTGGTTCTTCATTCTGAACGGTTGGATCGTTGATATAAGGTCTAAGTTGGGAGATATTCAGTTCACATAGTAGCTGTGTATTTGGGGCTTTTCATCTTCCCTGTTCTCTATTTGTAAGCTTTACTGCTTTGTTGTTTGGTTGGGTGTTAGCACTGTTTTGTGCATTTGATTGCGACTCTTTTATACCCTTTGTTGATCATAATGGAGCTATTTCATTGGTATGGACGACACGTGGTTTTTACCCTTACTTTAAGGGGTTTTCAACGTTAAAATCTTGGTGTCTTTGTGTGTGATTTTGGTGATTTGCTATTGTTGTTTAGTTGTTGTTGCTCCTCATAGATTCTTGTATGTTAAGGGGATTTATTTTTGTTTCATTAATTGTGTGAGTGTGCTCTGTATATTTATTGTGTTGTTGTTTCCCCCATCAAAGTGGCATCAGAGCTCTTTGACTTTGGTTTTAGGGTTGTTTGACTTGCTAGAATGATGGAGGCAAATAGTAAAATGGTTGATTTGAATGACACTAATTATCACTTGTGGAAGGGCAAGATGAAAGACTTGCTATTTGTGAAGAAAATGCATCTTCCTGTCTTTGCTACTCAGAAGTCAGATTCTATGTTTGAAGAAGAATAGAACTTTGAACACCAACAGGTGTGTGATTTTATTCGAAAATTCGTAGAAGAGAATGTTTATAATCACATTGCTAATGAGACACATGCTAGAATTTTGTGGGAGAATATTGAGTCCTTGTATGCTTCTAAATCTGGGAATAATAAATTGTATTTGTTAAACTGTCTCATGAATTTGAGGTACAGGGAAAGTTCTTCCATTTCATATCACTTGAATGAATATCAAGGGCTCCTAGATCAGTTATCAGGAATGAGTATCAAATTTGAAGATGAATTTTGGGACTATGGCTACTGAACACTTTATCTGAGTCTTGGGAGACATTTCGGGTTTCTATTACCAACTCAGCCTATAATGGTGTTGTTTCTCTGCAAGCGGCCAAGAGTGGTGCTCTTAATGAAGAGATGAGAAGGAAGGCACAGGGTTCTTCATCTCAGTAAGAGGTGCTTGTCAAAACAGGGGGAGAAGTAAAAAAAAAAGGAACCGAATGGTGGTAGAGAGAAGAGCAAGAGTCAGTCCAGGTCAAGATACAAGAATGTGGAGTGTCATTATTGTCATAAAATAGGGCACATACAGAAGTATTTTTTTTGGAAAAAGGAGAACAAAGGCAAGAAGGGTAAGCAGAAAGAGAAGGATCACGATGATGATGATCATGTTGCTACTGCTACTTGTGGTGATCTTGTTATTCTCAGTGACCATGAGTCAGTTAATCTTGTATCAGATGAGAGCATGTTGATTGTTGATAATGGTGCTACACTGCATGTTACACCGAGGAAGGAGTTCTTCACATCTTACACTTGTGGTGATTTTGGAGTGTTGAATATGGGTAATGATGGTGTGTCTAAGGTGATTGGTGTTGGTGATGTTTGCCTACAAACCAACATGGGAATACAGTTGTTGCTTAGAGGAGCCAAGCATGCTCCTAATATTCATTTTAATTTGATCTCTGTGCAGATGCTTGATGATGGTGGTTATGATAACCACTTTGGTTCTGGAAAGTGGAAACTCATCAAAGGTAACTTGGTTATGGCTAGAGGAGAGAAATCATCTAAACTGTATCGGACAAAAGCTTTGGTTGCTAAAGACGATGTGAATGTCGTGGATATGGAGGCATCTTTGTGGCACCGAAGGCTTAGTCATATCAGTGAAAAGGGGCTGAATTGATTAGCTAAAAAGGATGTTCTTCAAGGGATAAAATGTGCAGAATTGGAGAAATGTTCTCATTGCATGGCTGGCAAGCAAAGCAGAGTATCCTTCAAGAAGCATCCTCCCTCAAGGAAGTTAGAGTTGTTGCAATTGGTACATTCTAATGTTTGTGGTCCATTGAAGGTAAAATCCTTTAGTGGTGCACTTTACTTTGTTACCTTTATTGATGATTGTTCCAGGAAACTATGGGTCTATGCTTTGCAGAGAAAAGACCAGGTGTTGGAGGAGTTCAAACAATTTCATGCCTTGGTTGAAATACAGTCAGGCAAGAAGTTGAAAGGCATTTGTACTGACAATAGTGGTGAGTATTGTGGACCATTTGATGTTTATTGCAAGCAGCATGGTATTGCACATGAGATATAGAAGACTCTTCCCAAAACTCCTCAGTTGAATGGTTTAGCAGAGAGGATGAACATGACATTACTTGAGAATGTGAGATGTATGTTATCAAATGCTAAATTACCTAGGCATTTCTGGGGTGAGGCACTATACACAACGGTGCATGTTATTAATCTCACTCCTACTGTTATTCTTGACAGTGAAGTTCCAGATCAAATTTGGTTTGGCAAGAATGTGAGCTATGATCATTTGTGTGTCTTCGATTGCACGACGCTTGTTCATATTCCAAGGGATGAAAGATCCAAGTTGGATGTGAAGACAAGGCAGTGCATCTTTATTAGTTATGGTGAAGATGAATTTGGCTACAGGTTTTATGATCTTGTTAAGAAGAAACTTGTAAGAAGTCGTGATGTACAGTTCATGGAAGACCAAACCATTGAGGACATTGATAAGGGGGAGAAGACTACACCCGAGAATAATAGAAATCCGACTGATGTAGATCCTATTCGATTGCCTATTCACAATCTGGATAATGCTGAGAGTGGTGTTCAACGCGGTGAACAACATGATGATGTTGATGATCAATAGCTTGGAGGTGGATTAGATGTTCCTAATGATGATGACCAGGAGGAGCATGAGATGTCACTTGATGAGAATCTTGATGATGCACCTGAAACACCTCAAGTCCAACTCAGGAAGATTGACAGACAGAGACAACCTTCTACCAGGTATTCTTCTGATGAGTATGTGACCTTGACTAATGGTGGAGAACCTAAGTGTTTTGAAGAGGCTTTGGAAAGTGAAGAAAAGCAACAATGGCTGGATGCAATGCAAGATGAGATGAAATCCTTGCATGATAATCACATTTATGACTTGGTGAAATTGCCTAAGGGCAAGAGGGCCTTAGAAAACAGGTGGATATTCAAGGTGAAGCATGAGAGTAATTTTGTGTCTCCAAGATACAAAGTTAGATTAGTGGTGAAAGGCTTCAGACAAAGAAAAGGTGTTGATTTCAATGAGATTTTCTCACTTGTGGTGAAGATGTCATTCATTAGAGCAGTTTTGAGTTTGGTTGCTACTCTTGATTTGGAGGTAGAGCAAATGGATGTGAAAACTGTTTTCCTTCATGGTGATTTGGAGGAAGAGATTTATATAAAGCAACCTGGTGGCTTTCAGGTTAAAGTCAAGGAAGAATATATGTGTAGGCTGAAAAAGAGCCTACATGGTTTGAAGCAGGCTCCAAGGCAGTGGTATGAGAAGTTTGAGTCTTTTTATGTGTGAGCAAGGCTACAAGAAGACTACTTCTGATCATTGTGTCTTTATTAAAAAGTTTTTTGATAATGACTTTATTATCCTATTATTGTATGTTGATGACATGCTTATTGTTGGGAAAAATGTTTCCAGGATTGACAGGTTGAAGAAGCAATTAGGCGAGTCATTTGCCATGAAAGACATGAGAGCTGCTAAACAGGTTCTTGGTATAAGAATCATTCGTGATAGAGAGAAAAGGAAGCTTTGGCTATCACAGGAACACTATATAAAAGGGTGTTGCAGAGATTCCAGATGGAAAATGCTAAGGCTATGAGCACTCCTCTTGCAACTCATTTTAAACTGAGTGCTAAACAGAGTCCTTCAAATGAAGCTGAGAAGTCCGACATGGAGAGAGTTCCTTATGCATCTGCGGTGGGTAGTTTAATGTATGCAATAGTGTGTACTAGACCAGATATTGCACATTTTGTTGGTACAGTCAATAGATTTTTGTCAAACCCAGGTAGAGAACACTGGAAACAAGCGTAAGTAGACAGATTCCAAATTACCTTCATTGAAACCCATAGTACCAATCATTTCATAAAAGTTAGAAAGATGAGTGTTTGGATTTTCATGGTCCAATCCAACGAATTGATGTGCACTAATAAGGTTAAGATGTGCAGTCTTCAACTCCAAAGCGCTTGCATTTTGTGGTAATACAATGCTGGAGAAGTGACGTGGTCCTTGATGGGAGATGTAATCTCCTAGCGTCCTCCTTCTTGGAGCTTCCTCTTCGGCCATGTTTTTGGGTTCTTCAACAAATAATCTCCTTCTTCTCCTCCTCGAGTTTCTACCTCTATTCCTTCGAGGCGTCCTTTCTATTTCCGGGTCGAACTGTAATTGGTTAGGGGACGCCTGACCTCTCAGAAGCATAAACAAGAAACTTGAAAAGGTAAGTATTGAAGAGATTTTTTTTTAAATATAGAAAAATAGTAAAATTCCTAAAAATAAATAGAAATCCTAAAAAAAGAAAAAAAAACAAATTCCTAAGATAAGTAAAAGAAAACTTGATAACTAGACCTCCAAGGTCTACACAAATTGGAAACCGTTCCCCGGCAACGGCGCCAAAAATACTTGTTGGGTTTCTGGCAAGCGAAGCAAAAATCCAGTAGTATAATAGTAAGAAGAGTTATCGTATCCACAGGGAACGGTCAATTTACGTAGATTATGATCTAATTATCAAGGGAAAACAACGGTTTAGAGATATTGTTGCAGAATTGTAAATAACAAATAAAATATTAATGGAATTAGAAAGGAAGAGTTAGAGACACTTTACTTGGATTAGGATTGGACTTCATATCATCTCACCCTTTCTGCATGTAAAAACTATCTATTATTTTAGGTTTACTCTATAATATCGTAGACAAACTTTATTGCTAAGACCCCGAGTTACCAGCGGCCTCACACACTCAAAGATAATCCATGCGGGCTCTCCCAGGCGACAGACTTACCCTCGGCTTATTTTGCTCTTTTTTAGTCAGTTTGTAAAGGAACTTAGTTGATAAACGAGGCCTAATGCTGCAAACGCACCTTCGCTCAAGTATTGTCACTACCATCACTCATTATGATACGCCTATGTTCGAATCTTGGATTGACAATCAACTAACTCCTTGCTAGCAGTTTATTAATACCAAGCTTAATGGTCGGATGCCCTTCATTATGGTGCTCACACTACCCATCAATCATTAGTAAACACCCCTGTTCAGTCAGTGGTTAACCGAGTATTCTTATTCAATTAGAGAATGAGTTTCTTCAGAATCTGCTCCCCCACTCTTAGTCCTAATCAAAACTTAGTTGAGACTAGCCTATAACTCCAAGCGCAAGCGCGGGAATTAGGAATTAAGTACAGAATAAGATTACCAATATTATAGACAGAGAGCACAGAAATAATAATATAGAGTTTACATACACTTGGGGATAGAATCAATTACATCCAATCCTAATGGAGAGTTAACTACACGAGGTAGTCATACAAACCACTGAAGATGTTGTTGCCATCTTCAATCCTTGTGAAGCGCTCCTCCTCTCCTACTCTAAACTTAACTCTGGTGCATTATCACTGAAATATAGACTGATTACAATAATCGTGCACACGGGATCTGGTGCAAGAGGTTCCTATTTATAGACTAAGGAAAGACAAAGCAATTTGGGGAGAAATCTATCTAAACACGACAACAGGGAACAAATTAGCGTGACCTGCGCTCCAGGCTACGCTACAGCGCAGGATGGGACGCAACTTCCAGAGAGTCTGCGCTTCACCCTGCGCTATAGCGCAGGTGAAGCGCAGGTAGCGTCCTGCAGCTCCAACTTTCTCTTTTTAATCTTGATCTCTCCCCGAGAGTGGTTTTGACAGATTTGTCTTTCCTTGTTTCCCTTTTCTTGATAAAATCCTTGCATTTATTGAGCAATCTTTGATTTATTTGGGAAGCTTGTCTGCAGAATCCTTGATTGATTGGCAGTGATCTCCTCATTAATTGTATTATATCTTCTTCAAATCTTCATTAAATGTCTTCAATCAATCTCAAATCTTGCAGATATCTCCCTCATTTAATGCTATCTATCCTTCAAATCAAATCTTTGCAATATCCTGCAAAAATTAGCAATATTTCTATCAAAATAGCATCAAATTCAAATCTTATCTAATATTTAATAAAAAGGGATTAAATTGGGGCAAAATTATCATTTTATCCTGGATAAGTGAAATAAAAAGTGCTCTAATTTATCAACTAATTTTCACTTATCAGCGGAGTGAAGGGAATCAAGCATGTGGTCAGGGTGCAGCGGAAATAAATGGATTCTCTCCCTTGTTATGATCGTTATGCGAAAACACGAATCAAGGCATAAAAGTGTTAGAACCACAGGAAACACTAGAAGGGGGTTAAATAGTGCTTTTGAAGTTTTTAACAATTTTGAAAATCTTGAATTAAACAATAAATAGATTAAGACATGTTAACAAGAAATACTTAAAAACAGAGTTATTAGAATTGTGCGGAAGATAAGGAGGATGAATTTGATAAGCTTTATAACATGACTTAAAAAGGTTTTAAATAATCATTCAATTAACTTATCTTCTTAATTAAAACTGAGTTATTAGAAACATCCCAAAATACCTTCTGAAGATTATTACAGAGAATCTTTTTAGAACTGTTTCTGAAGTACTTCAGATGATTGGTGATCGTCTGAAGTCTGTTTCTAATTTCTGAATTGAGTTCTTTTCAGACTCACTTCAGAGAGTCATTTCAGAGGTTCTTCAAGGTACTTTTTCTGTAATGCTTCAAATGATATGAGAAAGATTTAAAGTTTGTTTAACTTTGAAAACTTGTTTTATTGAAATTGTTAAATTAGAATTTTGATATAAAAATTTCTTTTCCAACCCCTTAGAAAATATAAAGTTGAAAATAAATGAGTTTAAGAGAAAGAAGACTTAGCCAAGAATTTATCCTGGTTCACCCACCAACCCGGTGAGCTACATCCAGTCCCAGGGCAAACCACCACTGGATTTTCCACTATCTGAATCCACAGATACAAGTATTCATTTGCCACAACCTCTACAGGCGTAATCACAAGTATTCCTTTAATTTCAACTGCCTCTCCAGGCAACTCATGCAGTATTATTTTGCAGACAAGCCTCTCCAGGCTCAACAACAAGTATTCTTTATCTACCAAGCCTCTCCAGGCTCTACACCAAGTATTCTTTCTTCCACCAAGCCTTTCCAGGCTATCAGACACGTAAAGTGTTTACAACTATTAGGGTATATGAACTCTTTTTTTAATGTTTTTTATAACTATATTGTAATTTTTTTAGTTTTATAAAAATATAATTCTTTATAACTTTTAGTTAGTTGCATTTTTAAATAAATTAAGCTTTAATTGGGTCGGGCAGCATAAGCCCGCTACCCGATCCGGGCCGAGCCCGGGCTTTTATTTTACAAGACCAAATTTTAGTTGGGTATTTTAGCCCGACCCATAAAAGTTCGTTACTCACTTCAGGTCGGACCGATCCAGGCCAGTAGCTCGTTTTGACAGCTCTAGGTGAGACTAAAGTTCTAGTGAATATGATTACACAAGAAGTGTAGGTATTCACACAAATGACAATGCACAACGAAATAAAAGAAATAGGAAAAAATATGTTTTTCGTCCCTATAGTTTCGGTCAACTTGGGTTTTCGTCCCTATACTTTAAATCCTTGGTTTTTTGTCCCTGTACTTTCTAAACCCCTAAACATTAGTCCCTGTCGTTACTTTTGTCCGTTAAACCTGTGACGTGTCAATTACCTAGCATGCCATGTGTACCTAGCATGCCACGTGTTAATTTCCTAGCATGCCATGTCACAGGTTTAACGGTCCAAACTAACGGAAGGGACTAATGTTTAGGGGTTTAGAAAGTACAGGGACAAAAAACCAAGGATTTAACATATAGGGACGAAAACCCAAGTTGATCAAAACGACAGGGACGAAAAACATATTTTTCCCAAAGAAATATCATATAACAATCCTCAATGTACTCAATATAGTAATCAACCTCTAATGTTTTACCCAACACCTCTGGGGTCTTATCATTTAACCTCTGGCCAAACCTGAGCTCAATATCCGTACAAGGAACGTCTTCCTTGTGGTCCATCTAGACCTACCATTTCCTTGTGTCATAATTATCAATCAACATTCATTTTACTCTTACATAGTTCCTCTAGGTCAAAGACCCATAATTTCCCTCCCATACAAATGTATATACAATAACTTAAAGTCATGTATGATTTCTTAATAGATCTATCACACGAGTAATGAAAATAGGCATGGTACTTGTATAATATCACATTTCCCCAAACCCTAACAATCCCAAATCCTGATATCACTCAAGCGAGCCAGGGCTCACTCGAGTGAGCGAGGATTTTAGGTTCAGGGGTACTCTCTGACTTTACACTCGCTCAACGAGCCAAGGCTTGCTCGAGTAAGCGCAAAGTCAAAAAGCAAGGATGTTTTACTGGGCGTTTCTCGCTCAAGCGAGCAAGTGCTCGCTTGAGTGAACCCCAGCTCATAGAGCAGGGTTTCTGCTCGCTCGAGCAAGTGAACACGAATTCAGTTTTAAAGTAGAATCACATAAACCCTAATCCCACATTTATTTCACCTTAAATGTTCTAGAGAGAGGAATTCTTGAGTGAGAAGCAAGCTATGAGCAAGATGGAAGCTTTCCAAGCCAAGGATCTCCCCACCCAACCTTCTTCAACCTTCTCCCCCTTCTCTCTTTTTAGCTCTTGAGGTAAGTATATCTCACAAACCTCCACTTTTGTAATGTGATTCTCCTTCCATGAGCACTACTCTCTTCCTCCCTTTCCTTTTTACTTATGAATGTTAATTTGTTATGGATTGTCTATTGATTTGCATCTTGTTGGTAGTAAGGAACTAGAGATGTATGGGGGGATCTTCTCCAAGATAGGGCTTTACCCATATTTGAGAATAATGACTCATATTGCCATATTCATGGAACTTGTGTTTGATTGAGAATGGCACCTTGACCCTTAGCCCCAATTAATAATCAGAAAATGAATTTAGCTACGACCTTAGTAAAATGGTTTGGCCCCAGTTCACCTTAATTAAGCCAGAATGGACTACGGTCCCCAATTAATTTGGACTTTGGTCCCCAGTCAAACCACGGGTTTCGGCCCCAAGTTAATTGGTGATATTACACCCAAGGAAGAAGTTCCTTGTAGTCTAAGCTCAGGTCTAGCCCCAGTCTAGTGATAAGACCCCGTCTACCAGGCAATGCAGGTCATGCATGCCTGTGTTCATGTTTAGCCTGAGATATAATGTTATAAATTGCTTAAATTATCCTGTTGCATTCCATCTGCCTGTCTTGTCTACACTGCATGTTGCATAGCTATATTCATTGAGTCTCTTGTCTCACCACACGTTTTGTGGACTACATTTTAAATGTGCAGGTTCCACCCCGCACTAGTCCATGAGCAGCGAGTTTGGAAGCCGTACGTTGTTGTGTTCTGTTCATGGCTTAGAATTCCATTCTTTTGTATTTAAGCCATGATGATTAGATTGATGTATGAATTATGTATTCTTTTAAGGGGATATGACTGTACATGGGTATCCTTGAGCCTTCTTCTTTATTAGGACGCGAGGTAGACAAATTTTAAATTACTAAGTTATGCGATAATGTCCTTTAAGTTAGAAAGTTAACTAATTAAAATTTATGTTTGTTACCCACGAGAGGAAGTTGAAGAGGCCGGAGAATGATTACATTAGAGACATTATGGATGACTTTGGCTTGGGACCACTAATAGAAGGTACCCATTATCTTGTAGACATGGGTCTGTTGTTTGCGTTTACTAAAAGATGACACAAAGACACATCCAACTCTCATCTACCAGTGGGTTAGATGACCATCACATTGAATGGCGTGTCTAGTAGGTTCTTCTTCTTTCCACCCATGGGTAAGAATGATGCCAACCAGTTGTTGATCACCGCACTTGGAGGTGATACATTAGGTATAAGAATCACGCTTCTTAACTTCTCTAACTCCCACGTGAAATGATCCGATCTTTCTTGCTCCGGGTAAGCAAAAGCCACTGAGGAAGTGAGTTCAGTAGAAGTAACACCAATAATGTCCAGCAATGACAACTTATATTTGTTGGTTTTGTATATGGTGTCAATAAAAGTATCAGTACTGTAATCAATTCTCTCCTGGATAGGGTTCTCTGTCTCATCATAATTCTGCGTTAGAGTGACATTTAGTTTGTAAGTTGTTTTCAAATTCTATATATATACAAAATATAACCTCTACATCTTTCAATCTTAGTTGCCATATTGAATTCTTCAGAAATGTCATTCCAACATCTTTCTCCTATTACTACACAAGTCGTTATATGTAAAAAAAAACAAAAACTGATTCTGAAAGTAAACCACGCAAAATTTATTGTTGATCAGCTTCTGGACATACTTGTTCGTCAACTTTCGGACAGAACTTGTCCGTAAGTTTACAGACATGTGTGTCTGGAACTTGTCCAAAATCAACTTTTTGTAGCTTACTTTCGGACATGCATGTCCAAAATTTTTTTATGAACTACAGTGTCCGTAAGATCACATATCACATACGAACACATGTGTCTGGAATTCATAAAACCAAGAAACATAATGATGTAAAGACACTATACATCTGATTGGGTAAAAAATACTACTGTAATGAAACAGATTACCTGCCATATTGATCAAAGTGAAGTAAATACTTGATTTAGTAATACATTCCTCACTAATGGGTACACATTGAACACTTAAAGGAGATGAAGAAAATGCAGATGGAGTTTTACGATAGTTTGGAAGAAGGTGAATAGTGAAAATGTGATATATGGATTAAAAAGTGAGGAAAGGAGAGAAATAAGGAAGAGAAATAGGCGTGAAATGAAAAAGAAATGAGAAGAAGAGAAATAGGTGTGAAATGAAAGAGAAATAGGTTGTTTGGTGTGAGAGAAATAGCTGTAAAATGGAAGAGAAATATATTTTTAAGTTGTTTGGTATGAGAGAAATGTGTGTGAAATAAAAGAAAAAAAGATTTGGAAAATCGATTATTCATAAAAAAAAATCAACTTTTTTGGTCAACAATCGATTATGGGACATTAAAAATCGATTTTTTATGACAGTGAGTAAAATAAAAATCGATTATGTGTACATGAAAATCGATTCTTTATGACAGTGGGTAACATGAAAATCGATTATGTATACATGAAAATCGATTATCACTTGTCCATTGCTCATTTCTCCCCATTTCACGATCAAATGTCCGAATTGCAGAGAAATGAACAGTACCCTCATCTCCCCTCATTTCATCCCATTTCTCTTCTCACCAAACACACATGGGAGGAACATTTCTTTTCACTTCGCTCCTACCTCCTCCATTTCATGACCACCAATATGAAGCTTAGGGTTGTGTGATGTTTTAAAACAAGGGGGGGTCGAAATAGTAAAAAAGGGTGGAAAGCAATGGCCACTTACATATTGGGTCTGATCTTAAAATGCACAGAATCCAACCCAAACCTTGCGGACCCTGACGCCCCCCATGTGGTACATGCCTGGTTAACCTGACAATTCCTAATTACGCATACGTAGGTTCAGGAGCCAGAGGCTCTCATCCAGCAAATGACGGAGTTATGCTTATATCGTGCTTCATGCACGCTAATTCTCAAATCTCCAGCTGAAGAAGAGAATGAATATGTGAACGGATGCAAGCAAAATCTATGATCCAATCTCTTCTGTTGTATTTTTCATCGCTGAAAGAAAATGTCCGCATCGCAATCCCTTGGAGGTCCTTCACGCTGCGGCCGAGTCCTCGGTCCATCACTCGACAAGATCATCAAGAACGCCGCCTGGCGTAAGCACTCTCACCTTGTTTCCCTCTGCAAATCCACCCTCGACAAACTCGAATCCGTCTCTGAGTCCGAATCGTTTTCAGTCGATACCCAATCCCCTCTTTCAGGTCTCTGCTCTTCAGATGCCGAATATGTCCTTCAACCTCTCTTTCTTGCGCTCGACTCTGCCTACGCGAAAGTTGTTGAGCCTGCTCTTGAATGCACCTTTAAATTGTTCTCTCTCGGCCTTGTCCGCGGCGAGATCGATCGCCCTCATAAATCGACGGCTTCACCGTCTGACATTGTCTTCAATATGATTGATGCCATCTGTAAGTCGGGTGGCCTTGGCGAGGAGGCAATTGAGCTGGGCGTGCTCAGAGTCTTACTTTCAGCTGTAGGATCCCCCTGCGTTTTAATCCGGGCAGATTGTCTGATTCAAATTGTGAGAACTTGTTATAATGTGTACCTCGGGGGCGTGAACGGCACTAATCAGATCTGTGCTAAGTCTGTTCTTGCCCAAATCATGACTATTGTTTTCACCAGAGTCGAGGAGGACTCCATGGATGTCTCCGTTAAAAGGGTTTCTGTTAGTGAACTTTTGGAATTCACGGACAAGAATTTGAACGAGGGCAATTCCATACATTTTTGCCAAAATTTTATCAACGAGGTAATGGAGGCTAGTGAGGGTCTTCCTCTCAAGCCATCGTCTATATCACCACCCTTGGAAGGGCCAAATGTAAGTGCACCATTGTCCAAAGCAGCAGATGAAACAGGTACCGACAAGTTCGATAACGAAGCTGGACCTGACAGAAGTAAAATAAGGGAGGATGGTTTTCTTCTTTTTAAAAATTTGTGCAAATTGTCAATGAAATTCTCATCCCAACAGCACCCCGATGATCGTATCCTCATGAGAGGGAAAATTTTGTCATTGGAGCTCCTTAAGGTAGTCATGGATAATGGCAGCTCAATATGGCGCGTGAATGAGAGGCAAGTGGTACCATACTTACTGTTCACTTACAACCACTGATTGTTGAATGAATGTCATTATTTCATCTCTATGCAGAATTCAGACATTATGAACTTTTATTCTATTCAGGGACCTCAATAGGTATCATGATCTTTGTTTTATTTATCTGTTTATTTGCACTTTTTATTTTGAAAAAATAGTAGCTTATATGGGATACTTATCTCTTGACTAATCACTAAGACCATAGGTGCACAGTGCTTACACATTCAAAAAATGGTTCTCTCGAAAGTCTTTCAATCTCTACATGTATGGGTGAGAGAAATTATGACTTTTTTTTGTCCATGATGTTCTCTATCCTTGTAGCTTCTCCCCTTCTTCCTTGCTGTTCCAGTGGCTGTTTAGCCCTTGTCTCTCTCTTGCCAAATTGCCATCATGTATTCACTTTTACTGTGTTTACTTTAGAGTATAGAGTAACATGGGCTACTTGTATTCTTTAGGCTTTATTACACTGTTAGCTGTAGCAATGCTGTTATCTGCTACTAGTTGTAGTTTGTTACAACCTTTTAGTTTAGACTTCCAGTTTTGTTGTGGCTGTACTGCAGTGCAGTTACAGCTTCAATTAGATGCATTAAGTCTCTTATATATAGTTCATTCTCTACATCAGAGAACAAGCCATTGAAAATTTGCATTACCAAAATAGGTTTCCATCTTAGATTCCCTCTGACATATTCTCTTCCTTGTGTTTTCTCTCATTTTCTCAGCTTACTGTTTTACAATATGCTATCACTGATGTTTTATTCTAGCTCCATGGTTTCCCAGAAAAATCCTTTCAATCTTCCAGAAAATTCTGTTCCAAATTCTGCTCCAATTACATTTTCCTACAATTTCTCCATCAAACTAGATAAGAAAAATTTTCTACAGAAGAAACAACAAATCAAAGGTGTAATCAGAGGCCACAAACTACATAACTGTGTAGTCAATCCTACGGTTATTCACAGGCTTAAAAAGAAGACTGTGGTCAAGGCCTAGTAATGCAGCCTATATCACTTGGAGCAACAAGATTCTCTTCTTCCCCAAGTTGTTGGATGCATTCATTCATGGCAAGTCTGGGAAGAGTTTCATAGCTTCCATGACCTCCTTTGCCTCCATTAGCCCCATGTCTACCATGAAATTCGGTGGTGGTCACTGTGGCAGACACTCCAGTTATGTTTGAGTAGAAGTTATAAGCTATTTAGGTGAGGAAACCTCAGAAGGTGAGTGATGAGATTTTCCATTGTGGTGCATTGCACTTAAGAGTTAAGACCAATACCAGACACACCAGCTTTAATAACAAGCCTTCATTGTCACCATCCTACAAAAACATATTCAATTCCTCTACTCTGCTTGTTCTTGAGTGACAAAAGTTGTGACCCAATTGCTTAAGGGCCACCACCTTTTAACATGAATCATACATATGCTGAATGTCATCAACAAACAAACTACAAGCCTTTTTCTAGAAATTGAAACATGTTTTAGAAGTTTTGAAATTAAATAAGATAGAAATCTCCACCTATTGCCATAACAAACCACACAACTGGTAATCAAACTTTTTCCTCCATCTTAAATTCTTTGAGGGAATATCAGAGGCGGATTTCTCAAGATGATAAGAGAGTTTGTGATCTAGAATCCAAAGTTCAACGAAAGTTGACCAAGCTTAGTAATTCTTACCATTCAATTTTTTTTTTTTTTTTTTGAGGATGATTATAAGAGTACATGTCTAGAAGAGAAGGCGCATGTAATAACATCATTACTAGTAAAAGAATTCAGAGAATTCATGTGGAGAGAGAGAGAAAATCGAAAATTGTAGAGAGAGTTTAATTCTGAATTTCTATTTTCATTTCAGTTAATGAATCTGATACATCATTTTAGTTTATATTGGGGGATAACTTCCAGAGGAAGTTTTACATTTTGGAGGGAAATTCTGTTTGCTGACTCAGCAAACAGATTCTCAGAATCTCCTAATCTAAGTGATTCCAGCCTGTCAAAACAGAAAGGAATATTAACCAATCTTTTAAGACAACACCCGTTTCATCATTTCTAGACCAAAGGTTTGAGCCATCTTAAATATTTTCCAGGTATCAAGGTATCTTAGTCTTCCACTAGTGTTGCAATTTCCTAGAGGAAGTATTTCCTTTATTTGCTAGAAGAAGCAAGCATTTTAGACTTACCAACTTGATGACACGTCTATGGATCCATTTCTCAAGTTTCTGCTCAGGCAAAAGGAACCATTACCTGACCCTAGGTTCTAGAGACTTATTGGGAAACTAAACCATCTCACTCACTCAACCAGGGAACCTTTCATTGTAGGTGTGGTTAGTCATTTTTGTCAAGCTTCATGTTACTGTCATTTGGACATTATGACTTAGATCCTCAAGTAAATCAAAGTAGCAGCAGCCCGAGGACTTCTCTGAACATATAAGACTGAAGGAAGATATACTCAAGTCCAAGCTTTAGAGATGCAGGTTGAGATGGCAATTGGGTCTACCTCAAACAATTGTTCTGCATCAGGATACTATGTTCTTAAAGGATGCAAATGCAACTTAGAATCCTTGATAAATAATACTGTTGAAAAGCAGGTTGTTCCAGGTTAAGTGCAGAAATGTAATCTTGAGCCATGGCATTGGTTAACTGAACACTTATATGACTGAAATAATTGTTTCAAGAATTGAGATTTGGAGAAACAAAGCATATGCAATGCGACTGATATGTGATTCAATTCAATCATTTAAGCAGCCTTTAAATCGCCTCTAATACAGTTTTACATGAATGAACAACACATGTAGAGGTGGACTGCCACTTCATGTGAGTACTTTGTGTTGTATGGCCACTAGCTTTGCCAATACGAATAATCAACTAACAAATGTATTTGTCAAGTCTCTCAGGGGTCCTTGGGCTGGCTACGTTTGTAATAGCTTGGTATATATGATTTATATGCTATAGAATATACTCATTTCTTACCAACGTAAATAACATTTTGGGTGTATAATGAAATTCACTTACACATACACAAGAAGGGTTCTTTCTCTAAGATCTTTCTTTTTCTATATTATTTTTAACAATATGTCATGACATGTATTTTCTTTTACTTGGTGCAGGTTTCTGAATGCCATCAAGCAGTATCTTTGCCTGTCATTATTAAAGAACAGTGCCCTCTCAGCAATGGCCATTTTCCAGCTTCAGTGCTCCATTTTTATGAACTTGTTATCAAAATTCAGATCAGGCTTGAAAAAAGAAATTGGCATGTTTTTTCCCATGCTTATCCTCCGAGTTCTTGAGAATGTTCTTCAGCCCAGTTTTCTGCAGAAAATGACTGTCCTCAACTTGTTGGACAAAATATCTCAAGATCCTCAGATTATTATTGACATTTTCGTCAACTATGATTGTGATGTGGATGCTTCAAACATATTTGAAAGGTATCATGCTTTTGTAATATTTTGCTGTTGCTATTCCTTGACAGTGATTGCTTTTCAAGAACAGACATGGACTTATACTTCCACAAAACTGAGATGATAACTGAACTTATTGCCAAACAAAAAAAAAATTGTAACTAGCCTTGTCAATGCAGATTCCTTGGATTTTTCCATTTATTGATAGAAAAAGAATGCCTTCTAGGATGATGGATAGCAGCTGATTAACTTCAAGGAGTATCCCAGGGAATTGTATAAAATTAAGATAATTGTAGTTTTCGAGTACAGGACTGTTCGGGTGGGGGGATTTTTTGAGTAGTTATTTAGAGGAGAATGTCATAGTTGGAAGCCATATAGCATGGGTTTTAGGGTCAACCAATTTCCTTGCATATTTATTGAGAATTTTGCTTTTATGGCATACTTGGAGCAGTCTCTTTCCAAGAGCCAAAGTATTCAAGGTCCACAGTATGATTTTTTTTTTCTTTGTTTGATTTCTGCATCTTGTTTTAGTATTTAAACTCTTATAATTCCATCAGATATTTGCAGGATTGTCAATGGCCTTCTGAAAACTGCTTTGGGACCCCCTACAGGATCAACCACAGCTTTGTCTCCAGCACAGGATATCACTTTCCGACATGAATCTGTGAAGTGCTTGGTCAGCATCATTAAGTCAATGGGAGCATGGATGGATCAGCAGATAAGGATAGGAGATATATATCTAGCAAAGAGCCCTGAAAGCTGTAGCATAGCAGAGAGTCATCTAACACTAAATGCAGAAGAAGGAAATGCTTCTGATCATGAGCTACATCCTGATGTAAATTCTGAATTTTCAGATGCTGCCACACTAGAGCAGCGCCGGGCATATAAAATTGAACTTCAGGTTGATATTATTTGGCTGTAAGGATGACAAAATGTTATGTGGTCATCATGCTAAAATATCATCTTATACTGACATAGCATTGAGAAATGACTGCTTGATTTTACATCAAAACAAACCTGAATTGTGTCTGTAAAATTCTCTTCTGTCTCCTCTCTTGCTCCCATGAATTCAATGCTTGCATAGTTTCAACTTCCTGAGCTTCAAATTTCCATGTTCTGTGCTGATGCTTTTTCTGGTTTAAATGCAGAAAGGTATATCACTTTTTAACCGAAAACCTTCCAAGGGTATTGAATTTTTGATAAGCAACAAAAAAATTGGTAGCTCTCCAGAAGATGTGGCTCTGTTCCTGAAGAATACTGGTGGCCTTGATGGAACCAAGATTGGTGACTATTTGGGGGAAAGGGAAGAGTTTTCTCTAAAAGTTATGCATGCTTATGTAGATTCCTTTAACTTCAAAGGGATAGATTTTGGTGAAGCTATACGATTTTTTCTTCAGGGCTTCAGGTTGCCTGGTGAGGCACAGAAAATTGATCGCATTATGGAGAAGTTTGCTGAGCGCTATTGTAAATGCAGCCCAAGTTCTTTTAGCAGTGCAGATACTGCCTATGTTCTTGCTTACTCTGTGATAATGCTTAATACAGATGCACACAATAATATGGTGAAAGATAAGGTTTGCCCTTGCTGAATATTCTATATTATGTCTTAGGCTCAATGGTTTGAGTATCTACTTTGTGACGTTTCTTGGTTGTCCACTCTGGGTTTGGTTTCATTTCAATGATTTGAGTATCTACTTTGTGACAATTCAATGGTTTTCCCTTTTCCAAATTATTTTACTGATGAAAATTAAACATATATTTTATCACAGAAAATTATCCTACCAAGCAATATGATTTATACATATTTGTTCTGAGTACAACTTTGAAGATGTCAATTATTTCCTCTTTCCATTTCTTTCATGTTCTTACTTTGGTAGGTTGTAATTATGGTTAACTATAGCATTTTTGTTGAGAAACTCAATCGTGTAATAGCATTTTGTTAATGATTTTGATAACATTTGATTGTTTATAGTTCTTTTGCGCAGTTGACATTGTAAATTCAGGATATCCTTTTCTTATTCTACGATGTTGAATATGGGTTTGACCTGGATTTTGTGGTGTATATGCTGTGTTGATGGTTTTCTAGATGACAAAGGCTGATTTTATCCGAAACAATCGAGGAATAGATGATGGGAAGGATTTACCAGAGGAATATCTTGGGGCCCTTTATGACCAAATTGTTAAAAATGAAATTAAGATGAATGCTGATTCTTCTGCACCTCAAAGTAAACAAGCAAATAGCTTTAATAGATTGCTGGGATTGGATGGTATACTCAATCTTGTAAACTGGAAGCAGAATGAGGAAAAAGCAGTGGGTGCAAACGGACTTCTCATTCGGCACATTCAGGAGCAATTTAAATCAAATTCACGAAAATCAGAGTAAGCTAAGGCATCACTCAATATTTGGATTTTTTGTGGAAGTGTACTCAGTTGCAAAGCTAGACATGCTAAACCCTTTCTTCTTTTACAATGCTTGTTGTTTCTTTGATTTATACAGTTTTTTACTTTGCTAACCTACCTTGATATCTTTTAGTGGAAGCTTTTTTATCTAACACTTTTTTCGGAGGATTTAGCAGGTTGGGTTTTGTTAACATCAGACCTAAGGAGGTATTTATTAATAAAGTGGAAAAATTTTATTGGGAAGGAAAGTATTTATTACATCAGAAATACTACCTCCGTTCCTATTTAACTGTCCATTTATAAACCCAGTGGAATAATAATTGCATCTTTCTCTACTTTACGCTTATGTTAATAAATGACCCACTATTGAAAATTAATGAGACCGAATAGTACTAAGAGAGATAAAGGGTAAAATAGAAAGTTTAAAATTTATTTCCATGAAAACAAGAGTAATAATTGCATTCCTTAATATATGTGTTCTGTCCAAATGGACAGTTAAATAGGAATGGAGGTAGTACAAGAGTACAAAATACTTTCTTTCACAATAAAAACTTTCCACTTTTGTATCAACAAAACCGTAAAAGGTTTAGTTCAAGAAATACCATTAGGAGAAAAGATTTTCCTAGGAGATCTAGATGGTCATGTGGGGAGTGTTAGAGTCCCACATTGCCTAGAGATAAGGCCAATTAAAAGTATATAGGCCTTAGGCAATCCTCACCCTAAAAGCTAGCTTTTGGGGTTGAGTTAGGCCCAGGTCCAAAATCTAAGATGGTATCAAAACCAGGTTATCCTAGATGATCCATTGTTGTTGGGTTGGGCCGCCACCCGTATAGATGTCCACGTTCCAGATGTCCAGCCTTGGGTGTGAGGAAGTGTGTTTGAGTCCCACATTGCCTAGAGATAAGGGCAATTAAAAGTATATAGGCCTTGGGCAATCCTCACCCTACAAGCTATCTTTTGGGGTTGAGTTAGGCCTAGGCTCAAAATCTAAGAGGGAGCATCTAAAGGATAACTACGGTTTGCATCAAGATCCGATCTAGGGGAAGCAAATGCAAAGGGTGAATCTTTTCTTGATTTGCTTTAGCTTTTGATTTTACAATAACACTTGTTTTAGGAAATTGGATAAGCATCCCATCGTGTAAAATCGGACAAAAAGCTTCACATGGATTGCAAAATCATACATAGAGAGAGCTTGACCACCCGACAGAGGGCCTTGGTTGTGGATAAGTCAAGAGGAGAGTAACCAGAAATGGTCAAGATAGGAATTCAAGGATCAATGGTGGCAATTGAATGATGGAAAAGCGGGAGCTTGTAGAGAAGGGTTTTAAGGGAGGGTGTGGAAGGCACGAGGAAGTGCTAAGGATATGTGGAATGAGATGGCTAAAGCGATTATAATGGCAGTAAAAGAGACACTTGTTGAATCAAGAGGCTCTAGACCAAAAAGTAAAGATTCTTGATGGCGGGATGCAAGCATGCAACATATGCTCAAGGTTAAAAGCGAGTGTTATGAAGTGTGGTTCTTGTGTGAAAATGCTGAAAATTGGTGGAAAAAAAAGGAAGCCAAGAAAGATACTAAGAAGGTGGAGAGCAAAAACTCACCGACAAAGAGAGAAAATAACATAGGAAGAGTGGCCAAAATCTGTGCATAGTTGGGGAGAAGAAAAGAATTATGGTGATAATACAGTAGAGTTTTATGGGCAATAAAATAGTGATGGAACAAGTGATGGAGGATGGTACAACTTTGATATCATTTTTGAAATTATAAGGTTTTGGATAAGGAAAGAGAGAATAGAAAGAATAAAAACTTTGAATTGTGAATTGTGATTATGGTTTTTTGCAAAAAACTAAGCACCAACCCTTATTTATACTAATAGTGGACCCCTAACCCTAATTATAAATAAGGAAGCAAATCATGAAATATAAAATCAATCCTAAGAGATAGTTTAAGATGTTCTAAATTACTTTAAGATACAACCAAAAAATTATGAGATATTTTTCATATATTCTAACAATAGTCATGATGCTTCATGTGATCTTCATCTCCATCATTATCCATGGCACCTCCACCTCAATCAAGTTCATCATCAAAATTAGGAATCTCCAAATCATCTAGAGGGGCACTACCAACAACACCACTACCATCCTCTCCAACTTGAACCAAGTCTTCTTCATTTTAAGTATTCAAATCCAAGTTATCTGATTTTTTTTTATCCACAATCTAATCATGATCAAAAGAAAGATAATTGATGTTATACGCATTAGCTTTGCTAACTTGCTTCTTCTTGACCAATTTTGACATGCTATTTATCTGTTGTTGCAGATCTGCCTATCATGTTGTCACAGATGTAGCTATACTGAGGTTTATGGTGGAAGTATGTTGGGGGCCAATGCTGGCTGCATTCAGTGTAACACTCGACCAGAGCGTTGACAGGGTAGCTACGTCTCTATGCTTACATGGATTTCGACATGCTGTGCATGTTACTGCAGTGATGGGCATGCAGACTCAGAGGGACGCTTTTGTTACTTCTGTTGCCAAATTCACATATCTGCACTGTGCTGGAGATATGAAACAGAAAAATGTTGATGCTGTCAAGGTGAATGAATATTAATTTGGCTGTCATTGACACTTCTCAAATCAAATTATTTGCATCTGTATTCTCCTTCTTCTTGTATAATAACAAGAAACATTTTTGCATGAGCACAGTGCCTATAGACAACCAATCAAAAACTCAAAATATATTAAAACAACAATTAAAAAGACAACAAAGCCTTACTAAGGTTAGCTTAATTTTATCTTGAGTTTTTGATTGGGTGTGCCTATAGGCACTATGCTCACACAAGTATTGTTGCAATAACAATTGCTTATTGTACATCATATATTAACATCATTCTAGGCATATTGTACAATAGAAAGCAGTAACAAATGGGTCACTTTGATTTGACTAATCCTTTATATGAAAATAGAATGTGACTAATAAATCATTTTTTGTGTTTATCATATGAGTGACCCATTTAATTTGATGGATATATCTTGGCAATATCTTCTACATCTTACTTTTCTACAGGCAATAATATCAATTGCCATTGAAGATGGTGATCATCTACAAGAAGCATGGGAGCACATATTAACATGCCTCTCCCGAATTGAGCATTTGCAACTGTTGGGTGAGGGTGCCCCAAGTGATGCAACCTTCTTCAGTTCATCTAGTTTAGAAACAGAAGAAAAGGCTTCAAAAACATTAGGTTTCTCTTCCTTTAAGAAAGGAACCCTCCAGAATCCGGCCATGGCAGCCGTTGTTCGTGGTAGTTCGTATGATAGTACAAGTGTTGGTGTCAAAGCATCTGCATTGGTAACACCAGAACAGATAAATAATTTCATTTCTAACCTGAATCTACTGGACCAGATTGGGAACTTTGAATTAAACCATGTATTTGCCCATAGTCAACGGTTGAATGGTGAAGCAATAGTAGCATTTGTGAAAGCACTTTGTAAAGTTTCTATCTCGGAGTTGCAGTCTCCAACAGACCCCCGTGTATTCGGCCTCACTAAAATAGTAGAAATTGCGTAAGTTTCTTTCTCCTTTTATAAGATAGGTGTGCTCTTTTTGCAACATTAAGTCCTCTTAAGTGATATTTTTCCTGACACGAGATGGAGCTTGATATGTGAATATAAACCATGTAATGTTATACCCTATTGGGGCACCATTTCGTTCTATATTCTTATTTGTACCTTTTCTAGTGGGTTTTGGCATGTAAGGTTTTAGGAATATGACATCCTAGGATCTGAATATATGATGCCAAATTTTCATACCCTCATATTCAATATCATGTTGAGTGACATTATCACATGTTAGGCCTATGTTCATGCATCTGAGATAGCTGGTCCTGCATAAGAACTATTATGCCAAGCACAAAAAAATGCCTTGCCCTGTTATATAAAATATATACCTTTTGATATTTGTCACAATAAAACGCTGTTAGAAATGAAACAAGTGAGAATTTTGAGACAAGCTCGATCAAATAATCTGGCAGATTGAAGGTTTGGGTGTTCAATCTGATCTATCTCCTTGGTCCCACGTTTGTGATCTTCTTATCTCGTTATATTTAAAATGATAAAATGAACATTCTGAAGAAAGGAATTTCTTGACTGTATCAGCTACGTGGCAGCCAAAGCTCTTAAGGCCGAAGGTGGGATATTTTAGGACTTTGGTAGATACATGGGTATGACACCCTCCCCTAGAAACTAGTTCATTATGGTACCAGGTAAATCTGTGTAAGTATGGTTTAGACTTTAAAATACTCAAATGGGTGGGATTCCAACTTTGAAATCACTACTGCTTATCCAAGCTTGAAAAATTTATTTCTTAGGGATGTGGTCATTCTAGGCTAGCAGTTTCTTTGAGAATTTGGGATGGCTCTCATCAAGTTTTGGGAGAATATTGATTGAGTTTTCCTTTAATGAATGCTTCCCTTCGCCTCTATACCATTCTTTACATAATTCTCCCATCTGGAAAATTCATTTTGTCCAGGATTAATATTTCTTGGAATTTTCACTCTTTTAGGAACCTTAATGATACTGAACATTGAGCTCCTATTCCACCCCTTCTGCATCTACTTGATTTTATTTTTGTAGTGTAGGATTGAGTTCATGGCTGCTTCAAGGGAGCTTCCATTTTCTATATGCAGAGATATTGGGTGGCTTTGTTTATTTTCCCTCTTCTTTTACTTTGTTTTGTAGGATATTTTACATGCAGAGATACTGGCCCATACTATTCTTAAAAAACCATAATGCTCTTTTAGTTATCTATTTTGATCGTCAACAAATCATGAGTTTGGTAATGATTATTTCTCTCTTGACAATTGATTATTTTAGGCTTGTCTGAAGTTTTAAAAATTAAGATCTAAAAAAATGGGAAAGCATTGAAAGGTGTTAGCAGTGGCCTATTTGAAAGGAGAGTGTAAGTAATGTTGCTTGCATTTTCTAACAAATTGATATTATTTTTCGATTTATGATTTTAAAGAACACATAATGTGTCAAGGACTAAGTATCCCAAAAATTCAAGTTATTTGGTGGAGACTCTAATGGTTTTATATCTCCAACATGCCTCCAAGAGTCATTTGACCCTGAAGTGTAGACAACACATAAACCAATTCTACCCTGTGTTCAAATTCAACTTTATGAGTAGAGACAACAGGTATTGGACTCCTAACTACATGGTCCTAGAAGTTCTAATACTGTGTCAAGGACCAACTATTCCAAAACCTTAAACTATTAGGTGGAAACTCAAGAATGACTTTTATCTCTAACAATACATATTTATATTCATTGTTAAATCTGTTATTTTGGAATGAAGGAAATGTCATTTGCATGAAAGTGATCCTTTTATTGATTTTATTAGACCTGAAGAAAGGGTTTGTAATCTTGTAGCTTGCAATTGGTGTTTCTGGGTTATTATCTTCTCTTGCACACTGGTGATTAAAATTCTAAAGACAATTCAATCTGCTTATGAAGTCATGACTAGAACATGGTTACATTTGCAGGCATTATAATATGAACCGCATCAGATTAGTGTGGTCTCGCATATGGAATGTTCTCTCAGATTTCTTTGTGTCAGTTGGATTATCAGAAAACTTATCAGTTGCAATCTTTGCAATGGACTCCCTGCGACAACTTGCAATGAAATTTTTGGAGCGTGAAGAGCTGGCTAATTATAACTTCCAGAATGAATTTCTGAGGCCATTTGTGATTGTTATGCGGAAAAGCAACTCCACAGAAATTAGAGAATTAATAGTTCGTTGTATTTCACAGATGGTCCTTAGCCGTGTCAGTAACGTGAAATCTGGCTGGAAAAGTGTTTTTATGGTATGTTGAAGTTGGCTTAATTTTATCCCCCCTTTGGTCATGGTTTTGAATTATTTGGTAGAAAACTCAAGTCTGGAACTGTCAAATATTGCTCAATTGTGTCTGTCTGTTCATTGGATATGCTAATTAGGAGATTCTGCTCAATTAGGGAATTACAATCAATTTACAATATTTATTACAGCTAATAACATTAAATGCTAATTCTTATCACCGAGTTTCTCTCCAACAAAATGCTTATAATGTTTTTTTTAATTGGGACATCTTATTTTGCATTTTTAGTTGGTATTTGGAAATCAAAACCACATACTGATGATCTTTTTGGTAGGAATCTTAATGCTCAAATTATTAATCTTGTTGTACACTCTAAACAACTTGTTAAATAGGAAATAAACCCAAACCAAAAGAAAAGAAAACAGATATCAAGGATGCATATCTAGTCAAACTTTTGAGGGTTTTCAACAATATAAACTAATACAGAAGTTTAGTGTCCCAGCAAATTGTTAATATAATGACATGTAGTAAGTTCACTTATTACACCACCTTCAGATATGGGCTTCACAAATGTCCCCCTTCCTTCCTAAAGAAGACCAAAGCTAAACGGACATCAAGGATATGCACCTCTTAATGTTATCACTTGATAACTGAAACCATGGAAAAATCTCGACTTATCATGCGGTGTTTTTGGCTAACAGGTATTTACAGCTGCTGCAGCTGATGAGCGGAAGAATATTGTATTGTTAGCATTTGAGACCATGGAGAAAATAGTGCGTGAATTTTTCCCTTATATCACCGAGACAGAAACAATGACCTTCACTGATTGTGTTCGATGCCTTTTGACATTTACAAATAGCAGATTCAATAGTGATGTTAGCCTCAATGCAATCGCATTTCTTCGTTTCTGTGCGGTCAGACTGGCTGATGGAGGACTTGTTTGCAATAAGAATAGCACTGTCGATGGCTCATCAGTTGTAGTAGCAAATGGTGTTTCAGATGTACAAGCTCTTACTGATAATGATGATCACGTGTCCTTTTGGGATCCCTTGCTATCAGGTAATATGCCTTCAGATACTATGTCTGAAGATATTTAGTACAGTGGCCACACCACTATGGATGGTGGACAGCAAAGCATGTTCTTGCCCAATGAATGTTTGTATTCTGTTTGACTGCTTGCTTGCATATATCTCAAATGTCTATCACTCACCACCGTATTTATGTACTGTATCTTTAGGCTTTATAGTAAACTTTGTGTTAAAATCTTGACTGATGTTTGCTGCATTTTTACAACAGAATTGCTTATTGCACTTCTTCTTATGTTAGATGTAGCGAATCAGTGTATGCTTAGCTCCTAGTTTGTGTCAGAAAAAACAAACATGATAGTGATTTCACAATTTGTGTTACAGTGAGATAACCTCAATCTCTCTACATTAGCATATGTGAGGTCTTTTATTTTTTGAACTTTGTCTGTTCTTTCTGTTTTGAAGTTAATGTTTTAATTGCAGGGTTGTCAAAACTAACTTCTGATCCAAGATCAGCTATCAGAAAGAGTTCTTTGGAGGTTCTTTTTAACATTCTGAAGGATCATGGTCATCTGTTCTCATGCACATTTTGGAATAACATTTTCTGTTCTGTTATTTTCCCTATATATAACTCAGTATCTGGAAAGAGAGATACGAATCTACCAGAGGGTCACTGCTCACCTTCTTCAGTATCTGTGCATACTGATGGAAGCACATGGGATTCTGAGACTTCTTCAGTAGCAGCAGAATGTTTAATAGATTTATTTGTCACCTTCTTTGATATGGTGAGGTCTCAGCTACCAGGTGTGGTGTCAGTATTGACAGGGTTCATTAGAAGTCCTGTTCAGGGTCCAGCTAGTACTGGAGTTGCTGGATTAGTGCGTCTCACTGGTGACCTTGGTAACAGGCTTTCAGAAGAAGAATGGAAACAGATTTTTCTGTGTTTGAAAGATACTTCTACATCAACAGTACCTGGATTCATGAAGGTCTTGAGAACCATGAATAATGTTGAGGTGCCCAAAATTTCACAGTCTTCTGCTGATTTGGAAAGGTCTTCTGATCATGACTTGACAAATGATGAATTTGATGATGACAATCTGCAAACAGCGACATATGTCGTGTCAAGAACAAAGAATCATATTGCAATGCAACTACTTATTTTGCAGGTTTTACTTCGTGCTCTTTCTGTATTAACATGAAAGCATGATAAGAGTTAACATTTAAAATATAAGCACAGAATTTCCTATAATTGGATCGCTATTCATCCACTGATTTGGTCCTTTTCTTTTACTTTTTTGTCTTCATTTTTCCTTTACTCTCTTTTCTTCAGCTCTGGTATAAACTCTGCGGGCTACTTTCATCTAGTTTCCGTATGAACAAAGTTAAGCTGCCTTTTTCATTGCCACCCCAATGATTCCCTCTCACCGTCTCTCTCACTCCCCCCCTTCTTCAAGGAGTGTCATCATCATTTTGTGCAAATTATCATTTTGTATATGATCAATCATCAATGGTATTGTTAGAATATCTACAAATTATAAATGATGCACAATAGATGAGGATAATTGTATTACCTTATTTTTATGGATCTTGTCTTGTTAGTCAAAGAGAGAGAAAAGGAGAGGGAAGTTACTATTTCATGTCATTATTTCAGTTACTAATTATCGTTTTGGTCCAGAATTTATTGTCCACACATATTTCTCATACCTAAGTTCTTCCTGTAAAATATTTAATCACTTCTAAGTTTCAACTTTGTATGAGTTCATCTTGATGATACCTATTCATGCTCTGATTGCAGGTTGCAACTGATCTGTACAAAAAGCACCAGCAATCCTTATCAGCAGCCAACATCAAAGTCCTTATTGAATTGTACTCATCTATTGCCTTGCATGCTCGACAACTGAACAGAGAGTCAATCCTGCTGAAAAAGTTGCAGAAAGCTTGCTCCATCCTGGAACTATCTGCCCCACCTGCAGTTCATTTTGAAAATGAGTCCTTCCAGAATATCCTCAACTTTCTACAGAGTTTACATGTCGATCATCATTCTGTGCATGATGAGATAGACTTAGAGCAAGAGTTGATAGTAGTCTGTGAAAATGTGTTGGACATATACCTTAATTGTGCTGGTTCCGTATCAGCATTTCACAAATCAGATACCCAGCAAGTGCCACGACGGAAACTCCCTCTGAGCTCAGCAAAGAAGGAGGAAATAGCTGCTAGGACATCTCTAGTCATTTCAGCGTTGCAAGGGTTGGCTAGTCTGGAAAAGGATTCATTCAGGAGGTATATTCCACGGTTCTTTCACTTATTGGTAGATCTCGTGAGGAGTGAACACACCTCTGGAGAAGTTCAGCTTGTCCTGAGTAATATGTTCCGTTCATCTGTAGGCCCAATTATAATGGAATGAGTTTAGTTGTGGGATACTTTTTGGGGACGTCGCTGAATATCAGTCAGCATTTTCTTTATAAGCTGAAGCACGAGCCATTGCATAGTCATATCTTAATTTACTCACCAGTGCTGCTGTAGAGTGTAACCCTTGGATTATTGTGATTGTATGTGCACAAAGCACAAAGTAAATAAAAAAATTTATATGAAGCAGCACAGTGAGGTATCACGGATGATCAATTGCGGTTAGTCTATCAGGATCCAGTTGGGTTGAGTTTGAATGGGAGGGGAGGGAGGGAGGGAGGGGTAGAGGGTGGCGTTTTTTTTCCCCTTTTCAATTTTCAGCTGATATATTTTTGTTTATAATTATAAAAATGTTATTTGTCTTCATATTTTTTTAAAATGTTGTAAAGAAATGATCAAAACAAGATCTGTTATTTTTATGATTTCCTTACAATTTTTTAAATAAAAAATAAAGTAAAAGTGTGATCATGTAATTATATTGAAAATATATCAACTCAAATTAGGGTTGGAAGTTACACCAGAGTTTAAATAACCAATGTAACAGTGAGGATTTCAATTGCCTTGGGATTTGTGTAGTTTGATTAAATTGTAAAGTAGTGCTTATGTTGAGAGAGTAATTCTTGGGTAAACACATACTTAACACTTTATATTTAGACATAAGCAATAAAAAAAATTATAACAAATTAAAACAAAATTAATGAAATGCCAACTTGGATAATAATAATAATAATGTAATTATGCTTTGATTTGATCCAAATTAGTCTAAATATAATGAAACTTTCAAATAAAAGTGTCAAGACAAAAAATCTTTCAAATACAAAATAAAGGGATTCAAATGTACTATTAGAGTAAACAATTTTTTATCTCTTTGCTCATCAAACCCTAAACTAAACTAATTACATAGGTAGTACTCGAACTTTCAAATACCCTTCATGTTAGTCCTTCAACTTTCATTGTATTTATAATGTTGGTCCTAATAAGGACCAATGTGACATGTGCTATGAAAGTTACAGAACTACATATAAAATTAGTTTAGTTTGGGGACTAATGAAAAGAAAAATGACATATTCGAATATGAAATTAAGGACATACTCTACTATTATCTTTGTGAGGTTTCAACTACATAGTTATTAAAAACTAAACAAATTGGATTGGCCAATTCAAGTAGAAACTAGTCTAGTGTCTAGCCTATTTAACCTAAAAAGTTGATGGATTTTAGAATCGGTGGAAAACCGATTAGAAAACAGTTTCAACTGATGAATTTTAATTTTTTTTATTTAATTAAAACATTATTATATAGCTTTTTTAGATTTATGTATACATATTTTTTATTTTTATTATTATTATTATTATCTTATGACACTTATAATAAGGATTTTTATATTAACTAGCGGAAAGACAGGCACGACACCGTGCCTGTCTATCCGCATTTTTTTTTGGAAAAGTCATAAATTTAATTATTTATATTTTGAAATACTTCATATAATTAATTTATATAAATAAATTAAAATTATATTCAACATTCTAAATTAAATAAAATTAATTACAATGTAAAATGTAAATGTGGTTTGTATACATTTAAAGGTAAATAAATACAACTTATGTTCAATAGTTAAATAAATATAAAATTAAACTAAAAGAATGGATGATATCTTCATTTAAAACAATCTAAAATAGTATTGTTTAGGAAAAAATATGTTTTCGTCCCTGTAGTCTCGGTCAACTTGTGTTTTCGTCCCTATATTTTAAATCCTTGGTTTTTTGTCCCTGTACTTTCTAAATCCCTAAACATTAGTCTCTGCCGTTAGTTTGGACCGTTAAACCTGTGACGTGGCATGCTAGGCAATTAACACGTGGCATGCTAGGTAATTGACACGTCACGAGTTTAACGGACCAAAGTAACGACAGAGACTAATGTTTAGGGGTTTAGAAAGTACAATGACAAAAAACCAAGGATTTAAAGTATAGGGACGAAAACCGACTGAAACTATAGGGACGAAAAACATATTTTTTTCTATTGTTTATTTACAATTTTTATTCCCTTCCTTAATTAGGAGGTGGTGGTGGTGGCGATGGCGGGGTGGCAGCGGCGACGACGATGATGGTGGTGGTGGCGGCGGCAGGGTGGTGGCAGCAGTGATGACGATAGTGGGGTGGCGGCGGCAGGGGTGGTAATGGTGGCGGCAGCGGCGGTGATGGTAAGTAACGGTGAAGGAGACAGGTAATATCTTTAAATGAGTTATTTTAATCTCAACCCTCTATTTAATTCTGATGGCTATAAAATATTCTCATCATTCACGTGTGAAAACACAGTTATCACCGGACAAATAATGATCCATCCGGTCTCCTCATTGCTTTCCGGTTTCAAAAACACTTCCAAGTCGAGAGCAGTAAAGCTAGCAAAGTTCAGGGTGTTTCCTCCGTCTGGTATGTTTGTTTGGTTTTGGTTTAAAGATTTGTAGTATCATCGCAGGATATGATATGAGTTCTCGTTAACATATTCTCCATGCGCTCCCTACAAATTACAGCCGGAGCTCTTCTTACACGGTCAGTTCTTTCCGATATCATATCTTGTTGCTAAATTTATAGTTCATCTACTTTCGTTCTATATGAATTCCACATATTACATATTCTGATCCCACAAGTGGTAGTTGAGAAACCTATCATGGATAACGAGGTGCTAGAATTTGATATTGGGCTGGGGGGAGGCGAGGGAGAATACGACGACGATGGAGGGGAAATAGAACACCCTATTGATGAGGAGGAATTGGCTGATAGCAGTGGTGTAGCCACTGGTGGTGGTGAAATTTATTTTCCCGAGGGGGACCTCTTAGATCTTGAACCTTACGAGGGCATGGAATTCGAGTCTGAGGAGGCTGCCAAGGCCTTCTATAATTCCTATGCTCGTCGTGTTGGGTTTAGTACTCGTGTCAGCTCATCCCGTCGTTCCAGGCGCGATGGAGCTATTATACAGAGGCAATTTGTTTGCGCAAAGGAAGGGTTCCGCAACTTGAATGAGAAACGCACCAAAGATAGAGAGATCAAGCGCCCTCGAACCATTACCAGAGTGGGATGCAAAGCGTCCTTGTCTGTCAAAATGCAAGATTCTGGAAAGTGGATCGTATCTGGGTTTGTTAGAGAACATAATCACGAACTGGTTCCACCAGATCAGGTGCATTGTCTTCGCTCTCACAGGCAAATATCAGGAGCGGCCAAGACGCTGATTGATACTTTACAGGCTGCTGGGATGGGTCCTCGTAGAATCATGTCAGCACTCATCAAAGAGTATGGTGGGATTAGCAAAGTCGGGTTTACAGAGGTTGACTGTAGGAATTACATGAGGAATAATCGGCAGAGAAGTTTAGAAGGGGACATTCAACTTGTTCTGGATTATTTGAGACAAATGCATGCCCAAAACCCTAATTTCTTCTATGCTGTGCAAGGTGATGAGGATCAGTCCATAAACAATGTTTTTTGGGCTGATCCCAAGGCAAGGATGAACTATACATTTTTTGGTGATACCGTAACTTTTGACACTACTTACCGCTCTAATAGATATCGGTTACCATTTGCTCCCTTTACTGGGGTAAATCATCATGGACAACCTGTTCTCTTTGGTTGTGCTTTCCTAATTAATGAATCTGAAGCATCATTTGTGTGGCTTTTCAAGACATGGCTTATGGCCATGTGTGGACGCCCGCCAGTGTCAATAACAACTGATCATGATTCTGTAATTCGGTCAGCCATAATACAAGTATTCCCTGAGACCCGCCACCGTTTCTGCAAGTGGCACATCTTTAAAAAATGCCAGGAGAAATTATCTCACATTTTCCTCAAATATCCAAATTTTGAAGCAGAATTTCACAAATGTGTTAACTTGACTGAGTCAATTGAGGAATTTGAGTCTTGCTGGTCAACACTTGTAGATAGATATGATCTCAGAGACCATGAATGGCTTCAAGCAATACATTCTGCTTGCAGGCAGTGGGTACCTGTATATTTGCGAGACACATTCTTTGCAGAAATGTCCATAACTCAGCGGAGTGATAGCATGAACTCTTACTTTGATGGGTATGTAAATGCTTCAACCAATTTAAATCAGTTCTTCAAGCTGTATGAGAAAGCACTTGAAAGTCGCAATGAGAAAGAAGTGAGAGCAGATTATGACACAATGAATACTTTGCCAGTATTGAGGACCCCATCTCCAATGGAGAAGCAAGCATCTGAGCTGTACACAAGAAAAATTTTCATGAGGTTCCAAGAGGAGTTAGTTGGGACACTAACATTCATGGCATCCAAAGCTGAAGAAGATGGGGAGGTCATTACATATCATGTAGCTAAATTTGGGGAGGACCATAAAGCATACTACGTTAAATTCAATGTTTTGGAGATGAAAGCCACTTGTAGTTGCCAAATGTTTGAGTTTTCTGGCCTTCTTTGCAGACATGTTTTGGCAGTCTTTAGAGTTACCAATGTCCTTACTCTCCCATCTCATTATATATTGAAACGTTGGACAAAAAATGCCAAGAGCAATGTAATATTAGAAGAACATTCTTGTGATTTATACACTCACTATTTGGAATCTCATACAGTTAGATATAACACCCTCCGACATGAGGCCTTTAAATTTGTTGACAAAGGTGCAAGCTGTCCTGAAACTTACGATGTTGCAATGGATGCTTTACAAGAAGCTGCAAAAAGAGTTGCTCTGGTAATGCAAAACAAGGGGAGAATTCCTGTCAGCAATGGAAAGGTTAGGAGTCGCTTGCTGAATGATGAAAGTCATACTAATTACTCAAGTGGATACCAGGAAGAAAGCTTGGGTCAGCATATGTCTAAGGTCAGAATTCCATTACATAGTTGTTTTTTAACCTGTTATTAATGTTTTAAGATAATTGAATCCTAAAATGGTATTAGATCCTCTATAATAAAGTGGTTTGGAGTTTGATCCTTGCCACCCCCATTCTTGTACGTAAAATTGAATGTTAGCACAAGATAGAGTATATTTGTGCATTGGTCATGCCTCAAGTCCAAAGGACTCGTGTATGAGGGCGTCTGTTAGAGATATAAAACCAATCTTGAACCTTCAGTTAACAGTTAAGCTTTTAAGAAAGTAGGTCCATGACACCCTTTTTAGCACTCAAGGTAAGGCAGGCTAGTTACCTTTCACTCTCAACTCTTTGATCACCTTCATTTTTGTTGAGTGTTATAGTATATTTTCTCTATTTATCATAAGTCCTACTGATATATAATTGTCATGTGCTTTTGGGTCCTTCTACATGTCTATTAGTTGGGTACTAGAATTTTCTGACTATTATGGTTGTAAAGTATCTGAATATTTGTTCAATTTGAATAATACCTATGAAGCATTCATTTTAACACTCATTCTATGTAATTTATTGTGTAATAATTAATGAGCACTCTAACATATTGATTACACATATTCTAAGGAAGTTAAACATGTATAATATATTTTTTTTACATTAAACTACCTATTTACTGCCTGAAGATTTGATTTTGAGACAAATTGGGCCGTTTACATTGAGAAAACATTTTCTGTTTTCATTTCCTGTTTTTTAGTTGTAATTACAATAATATTTTCAGTTTTGATAATAAAAACATCATTCTGTTTTCTGTTTTCAAAGTTTTGTAAAGAAAACAATGAAAACAACTTTGTATTGGTTTCTTTATTTCTTGTACAAGACTTTGAAAACAGAAAACAAAATGATGTATTTATTATCAAAACTGAAAATATTTTGGTAATTACAACTAAAAAACCTGAAATAAAAACATAAAATGTTTTCTCAAAGTAAACGGCCCAGATACGGGGCTGTTTTGTTTGAGAAAATGTTTTCTTTTGTCATTTTCTGTTTTTTAGTTTTAATAACAAAAGTATTTTCAGTTTTGGTTATAAAAATATCACAATGTTTTCATTTTATTTTGTCTTCAAAGTTTTGTACAGAAAACCATGAACAACTTTGTATTGGTTTCTCTATTTCCTGTACAAAACTTTGTAAACAGAAAATAGAATGAAAAAAACAAGTTGACACATTTGTAATTAAAACTAAAAAATAGAAAATGTTTTATGAAAGTAAACTGCCACTTAGTTCTCCAAAAAAGTATTCACGTCAATTAGCTACAAGTACATCAATTTTGAAGAAAATTCAGTCCTCCAAACATCAAGTAGGACTTAATTGAGTCAAATATGGACATGATGTAAATAATATTTTGAAGACTAAATTTTTGTACTCATCTTTTAAGAATCAAATTGGTATTTATTAAGATTTTTAGAGAAGACAACTAATATCTCTATTGCATTGATTGTGCAAAGTTGGCCTTTCCACAAATAAATCCCTTAGGGTTTGTTTGTATGGAGGATATTTGAGGGAAAGGAAGAGAGAAAAATTTTATTTTTAAATTAAGAGAGTTACATAATGTTTATAAAAATAAAAGATATGAACATTAAGTTTATGCTAATTTATCATTTTATTCTTTAATTTAAAAAAAAAATCAAATAAGAGAATATTAATTAGAAATGAAAAATTTACCCTCTTTCCTTCCCCACTAAAAGCCTCCATACAAACATGTGTTTTTCTTATTTGGTCTCTCATGTGACCAAACACTTTATGGTTTGGTCTCTCATGTTTGCCTTTTTTTAGGGTATGTTAGTGAGTTGAATTTTGGAGGGAAAGGGAGGGAAGGGAAGAGTTTATTGGAAACACTTCCCCCTTTTGTGTTTGTGAGTTTAAGTATTTTACAAAGTCTTTCCCTCTTCTTCTCCCTCTCCCTTTTTCCCCTCCAATTCTTTCATTTCCCTCCTCTCTAAACTCACAAACACACCCTTAGGGAATTGTATTTTGCCAGTCTGATTACTGCACTCAGTTGCCTGATGTGCGTTCTTTTTCCCCTAAATTATTTAAGAGAATGATCTTAATTGTGGCTGAGTTAATCAAGTATGCATATTGTGTTGGATCTAGTTTTCATCTGCAATGTTTTTCCCTCAGGGCAAAGAGGAAAATACTAACACCATGTATCATGTTGTAATATTTCAAGATTTTGGTCCTGATAAAAATCCTTTTCGAAGGCATATTTTGTTGTTTTGACTCTGGGTTTTGAGCGATTAATGTTGATTGAATTGGCCTATAGATGCTATATATTGTGGATTTTGGTATTATGAAGTTATGTTTGCTGCATTGAGAAGCACAAATGCACAGGATTTTGGTTGTACACGATTTACTTTTAATCTGAAACAGGAGAATGTCAATATCTATAAATCCAAAACATCATTTAAAAAAAATTGAACAAAATTTTGGAATAAGCATTTGGACTTAATTAAGCAGGAGTATTCATTTACAGAATTACATGAACATTTACGTAAAGTTTCTTTGCTATACAGAAGCTTAATTTAGGCTTGTTTAAGTATTATCACCTTTATATGATTATTCTTTCGGCATGATATATTTAATTAGATCTCATAGTTATATATCCCTTGGCTGGATATCGTTTGACATATCTCATAGCTTAAGATTTTTTAAACTTCCTCTGTCTAGATTCTGCTAGTTATTGGAACAAAAGCATATGATATTGGTGTACTTCCTTGTGAGATTTGTCAAAAAGTGCTTTCAGGTCCACAAAATTCATTTTGTTCTTGCATGCATTTGTCTGAGGAAGGTTGAATACTAATGATATGGAAAGATATGGAACAATTTTGTTATTTATTTTGCGTCTCTTGTCATTTTTCTATTTGGGAGGATTTATCCCCACCCCCCGACACATTTTCTCTCATTTCTTTTAAATGTTATATTATTCTTAAATAAAATAAATTCTTGTCTAACCTATTTTACCATATTGGTTTTAAATAAATAAGTATATAGCTCAATTATGCTTCTTTTTTTTTTTAATCTTCATTGCTTTATGTCCTGCAGGATGATATGGATAAGCATATCAGAAAACTTATGAATGAGCTTGAGTGTGCAAATCGGAAGTGTGAAATTTACCGGTCCAACCTGCTCTCAGTTTTGAAAGCTGTTGAGGATCACAAGTTAGAGTTGTCAGTTAAGGTGGAAAACATCAAGATAAGCATGAAAGATGGCTTCTGAGGACTGTGCAGAAGTACATAGAAACAGATAGGAAAATAAACGAAAATGATACTCCCCTTATATTTTCCTTTTTGGCAATCCAATCGCGCTTCAATAATGTTCCCATGAATATACAGTTTCTAAAGTTTTTGTAGAAATTGAGTCTTTTGATTTGAACCTTTGTCTTCTCGCCATCTGTTATAATTTTTAAAGATGCTTTGCGGTGTTTATTATGAAGTTAGTTTGAAAAAACTCTCAACGAGTATTTATAGAAGAAAATAAAAAGGGTGAAATAACTTTAACTTTTTTAAAGACTCTTTCATCTAACTTTTTTATAAATACCTCTATATTTGTAAAAACTTTCTTACAAATTTAGATTCAAATATTTATCTCTATTAAAAAATTGTTTTAAGTTAAAAGTTAATTTAAAATGGGTGTATATTAAATTATGTAAATGAAGACTTTTTATTACTAATAAGATTTAATTGATATACACAATGTGAAGAAATTTTACACAGACATCCAAATGGTGTGTTGTCATATCATTTAATGAATATAATACCTCATATGTTATTAAATTCAATAAATGATGTGGCAGCACATCATTGGATATCCGTGTAAAATTTCTTTACATTGACAATATATATACATTAAATTCTTATTAATAATTACACCGGTGTAAGTTACACCAAGTATTACACCGCTAATAACGACAAATCGAATATGCTTTTTAGTAATCCAACCGTTGAATTATGTTTGTTCATCATCAATATTATATGTGACAAGTTTCGTAAAAATTTGACACTAATAACTTGATAATCAAATGGTTGGATTTTTCATATATTTCAAATGTATATATAACGTTAATCTTGAGACATCTCAATGGCATATCAAATAATTTCGGATTAATGTAAAATTTTATATGTATGATCTATATGATAGTAACTTTCAATCCAACGGTGGATTATTAAAATACAATGATCCGCTTAAAAGATATTCAGCGGTGTAACACTTGGTGTAACTTACACCGGTGTAATTATAACCCTCCTCTATATATATATATATATATATATATATATATATTTAAAGTCTAATAATTATTTATTTGATTGGATGAAAAATGTTTGAATAACTATCCAATTCTACTTTAATCATCTTATGTCCGCAATAATCATTACCGAGACTTATTCTATTCCACAGTTTACAGGATTTTGATTGCATACAATTTAATTTAGTATCAAGTTTATATTAAAATTTGCAATAACCTAATGCCTTTTAGATGATGGTTGTCATGACTAGTATCTGTGTACTAGAAATTGATTAAAATGTTAAATTTGGTATTATTTACTATTATGAATTTGTAACTTATATGATAACTTCATAACAATTTTTTTATGAAATATAACTTCTAATAAAAATTTTGCAACTTTTTAAGTGAATTATCATATTAGTCTCTAAAAAACATAGAAACGAGCTATTTTAGTTACAAACTATAAACTGATGAAAAAAGTTACAAAACTTCTGTTAAAAGAATACAAATTCATGGGGAAAAAATTACAAAAAATATACTAGAAGTTACAAATTCATAAAGGTCACTACTGTATTACCAAAATGATCCATGCGAATTAAATATAGGACAATAAATTACCTTCATTGTATTACAGTGAGAAATGGTTTTGTACAACAATATTGAACAACAATCTCATACACCTGTAAGACAGGTAGGAATAGAAGAAGTCTGGGATATGAATTGATGGTAATATGAAGGAGAGATATTTTGACCAAAAAAAAGGAGAGATATAAAAAAAGTTACAAAACTTCTGTTAAAAGAATACAAATTCATGGGGAAAAAATTAAAAAAAATATACTAGAAGTTACAAATTCATAAAGGTCACTACTGTATTACCAAAATGATCCATGTGAATTAAATATAGGACAATAAATTACCTTCATTGTATTACAGTGAGAAATGGTTTTGTACAACAATATTGAACAACAATCTCATACACCTTTAAGACAGGTAGGAATAGAAGAAGTCTGGGATATGAATTGATGGGTAATATGAAGGAGAGATATTTTGACCAAAAAAAAGGAGAGATATAAAAAAAATGTACTGTATGAATTATTGTATAGATAATAGATCTCTGTTACAATGGGTCTGCCTAGGAACATGACTAAACCCATGAGCTATATTTTGAACTTTCTCCACGAACGCCCGCTGAACTAAAATGGCATGCTTTAACTTACGTGTTAAAGGTCGATAATAGAATTTGATGATAAAAAGGCACAAAAGTATAAAATTAGTAAATATCATTTGAGAGCATACTCTTCATCCTCCAAATATCATAACGATGATGAAGTGCTAGCGTGGTATATTAGCTGAGGGACTGTTTGGTAGCCAAAGCACTGCATTTAACAACAAAAAAATAATTACGCAGAGGCATAACATACAAATAAAATGCACGAAAGCGAAAAGAGGTGATACCCTCCTTAACCCCAAAAAGCTTGAAAAAATTAACAATCACCCTCCACTTCTCTTACAACATTCCTGCCATGTAATGTTGCTCCGAATCTCCTGAAAAGCTTCTACAACTACTACCGTCCTTTCCATTTCCACCCATGCCATCCTAGATTTTCCTATTTTATCCACCCATTTTAGTATTTCTCGTTTTTTATCATTAAGGAAGTTATACTTAGCAATTCATATCCAAATTCAAGATTTTCTATCCTACACACATGTTGGCATCATTCTGTTGTGATTTGGTTTCTTATTACCCTAGCATTCCATGTCATGAAGCATAGTTCAGCAAATGCAATGATATTGACCCTTCTACCTCCAAGATATTCAAATTACAAAATTATAAATGCACTCCAGATCATCAAACCAGCCATTTCTAGGTGGAACTTCCAGTTGAATCTCCCTGACTTGTTGGCAACTGACATCTTTAAGCATTCGACTATCTACACTTTCCACTGACACTTTACTTTTAAATAAAACCCTGATATAACAACATATATATATATATATATATATATATCCATGTGTATTATCTCTCCTTGACTGTTTTAAATTTAATCCTTTCAAAATAAGAAATAAATTTGAATTTAAATACATCTGTTTGAAGAAAAAAAATGTTTTCATGGATTACAAAACAAATTTTATTAAAGGGAGCATATAAGCGATAAAGATAAATCAGTGGAAAGAAGTAATGGGACCTGCATGTTAGACTGATACTATCAGGGTCTAATATGCCAACTGGATATCTTCTTTCAAAGATATTCCTCACAACTGGAACTTGATTGACTCCATTTTCCTTCATGATCATTTGAGCATAACGAAGTTCCATATCAGGAGTAGCTGTCCATGGTACACTGCATATTCCTCCATTTAAAAGGCATAACTCAGAAACCAAAAGCTCCTGTAAGAGGAAGAACCGAATAGTCAGGTTTGCACATCCACAATAAAGTAAGTTCAGCACTTGATTTAGCAAGATTTATTCATTTAATAAAAGGCCCCACCAAGATCTACCATAAGCACTTCTCTGACTGGTTTGATCTGAATTGAACAATCATAAAGTGACCAAATTTTAATTTGATAGAGCCTGGATAAGTAGCCAATCCCCACCCACCACCCCCCGGGGATTTTTTTATTAAAGCACATATTATCTTCAAGCAATAGATCCACAAGGCACATTTTAAACTTGTACCTGTGCTTCCCAGGTTACATCACATGTATAGTAGACCTATATTTGTTATTTATACAATTATGTAAAGGATGCTGCTTTTCAATCAAAGTATATAGTATCAGAACTTAGTTCCCCTGTTATGTATTGTTATAAATGTTTATCAACCACAATTGATGGTATGAAATTGCAAGTTCATAATTTAGATGCAAGTTTCAATAGCACATCCATCACCTATTATCTTAACATATCTAGATCCAATATTTCTGCAACTGGTTTTTTCCTCCTTGCCATAAATTTAGGTTACAATATCTAGGCTGCCACAAAGTGCATCATTATATAGATTTCACATCCAATAAGATAAAATTCAATTCTTGTACCTTTGGTTTTTTGCTTCTTGCTTTTGCAAATTTTCCATACTCCTGAATGTCTCTAAGTGTCAAAAAACCAATCAAAGTATCATCAGTATCAACAATTACTGCACAAGACTGTTTCTCAGCAAGCATGAGATCTATTACTTCAGTAAGAAGTGTGCTCATAGACACTGTCACATATCTCGTCTTCATGGCTTCTGAAACAAATGTTTTCCTCAAATATGCTGTTTCAACATTATCATCTTCTACACAAAGCGAACTTTCCACCTGACACAAATTACTCAAATATGACACGCCTTCAGTAAAGGTATTACCAGTAGATGACTCAATTGAACTGCAGGAAGATAATTCAGGAAGTGAAGCAGAATTTGAGTTTTCCAACTTCAGCTTTTCTGTCTCCCTGCCATTGCCTCTCTTTGTCTGTACAGATGAAATCCATGAAGACAAGCCTACTGCTCCAAGTAGTGGTAAAACAATCCGATAGTCCTGTGTCAATTCAAAGAGAAGCAAAACTGCAGTAAGTGGTACCTGACAAACTCCTGCAAGAGTTGCAGCCATTCCAACCTGCAAAAGGAACTTTGATATGATCAACCATGCCACACCAGCATCTTTTCCTGAATATTCACAAAAGATAGATGAAATAATATACTTGGGCTCTCAGTCTCTAATTCTTTCTTTGTATTCTTTCAAGTTGAATCTATTCATGCAATAGCTAGTCCTACTCAACAAATCTAAGCGACAACCACATGCTTATAACAAGGCAACTTAAAGAATTTAAAAAATTTGTTTGATCTTTAAACTGGATTGGGGACTTCTGGGAGCATACAAAATCTAGTCCCATATGATATGAGAAATTCTTTTTATTACAACTGTTAATTCCTAAACTCTTGACAGTGGAAAATATCCCATAGGAAGTTGATGACCTTTTAAAATTGTCATCTTGTTCAATATTTTATTTGACTTTTTCTTCTATCATTTTTTATAAGTACAAAAGGAAATATAATTACATATATAAGGAAAATACCAGACAGGATAAGATCTCCAAAAGAAAGTAGAATGCTGAAGTAGAAAATGTTAAAAAAAACTCGCATAGGAAACCACCAAACAAATACAACCCAAGGAGAAAACAGAAAAGGGAACCAACATAAACTACCTCAAAGTTCTCCTAGGAAACTCCCTCCACTAAACACACAACAAAAGGGTTAAATTAATACTAAATAACAAAACAATAATTCTTTTGTCTTAAGTGTCAAAAGAATCTAATTACACCTTCTAACTCTCTTGTTTTGGGATTATTTTACAATTAGGAATATTATTTTATGAGGGATTTTATTTTATTTCTTTTTTTTTGGTCGAAGATTTTATTTTATTTCTGGATGCTATTATGTTTTTATTGTTGGGCTTTATTGTTTTGGGCCCATTTAGATTAGGATTTATTTGGCCTAATATATAGGCTTCCTTTGTAAACAGTTGAGAGTTTTAAATGATTATCGATAATATTCAATATGTTCTGAGATTTGAGTCAGGGGGTACCCGCCGTAGAGGAGCACTCTGGGATTATTTAGGGGAGTACCCTGCCAAAGGTAGTACCTTTGGGGTTACAGTTCTGCATTGCATTGTAGTACCCTGCCAAAGGGAGTACCTTTGGGAATTGGGATTACCATTCTGCATCAAAAACATGATTAGGTAGACAAAGAAAAGGGGATTCCTTTAGGAAAAGTCTCAATTTCAATTGTACATCCATGGAAGTCATCTTGGAAAGATCAAATTGACCTCCCATCTCAAAGAAAAGAAAAAAAGATCATGCCAAACATAATATACCTAATGGTAAAATTATCTAGCTAAAAAGGATAGAATAGTACCAGGCCATAAGCTTGCGGTGATGCCACTTCCAACACAGAGAGGTTAACCATAGGATTAGACTCAGAAATAGCCAAACCAATTAATTTTCCATAAGCCATCCCAGTTGCACCACCAATAAAGAGAGATGGGGCATAATATCCTCCCACTAATCCAGAAGCACGACATAAAGAAGTTGCAACTATCTTCACAGCTATTAACTGAAGCAATAGGTCAGTGGAAAGGCCCTGAACAAATGGCCGAGACTCTAGCAAAATGTCAACATTCTCAAAACCCCAGTAGAGGATTTCAGGATATACCAATGCTATCAACCCAACTGATAAGCCTCCTAATACGGGGAATGAAGCTCTTGGCATGCCAGTGGCCTTGTGAAGGTTGCCAAAAATAGTAAACATATATGATGTACACCAAGATAGGGCCAATGACACCAGGCCACATAAAATACCCAACAATAGATACAGCGGGAGCTCTGAAAATCAAGTTGAATACTCACAGTAAAACTTACCCATCAGATTGAAAATAGCAAAAATGTTCCCAAGGAAATCAGCTTCTGTTTTCTTGAAATTCAAAATCATTGTATCAATAGAATATATCACCCAGTTTCTGTTTCACGAAGACTAAAAGGCCTATATGCCTGACCATGCTATATATGATGTCAAACCTGAATTGCAACAGGCAATATTTACAAATGATATCACATTGAACTACAACAGAAAAGTTTTTTATTTTAAGTTTAAAATCTTTCAGAAGTATGATAATGCCATTAATTTATTGCTCTGCTTCTGACAGACAAACCAGGAGATTCATCAGGAAAGAGTGATGCTGTGCACCTGTGGCTCTTGTAGATTTAGATGCAGTCAAAGAGTTTGTTTTCCAGCAGTACAGAAAATTCTTGAAGCAGTTAGAACGAAATATCAGTAGTAATGGCAGCAATGTTGGTAAAAGGAGAATTTTCAGCAGTCAAAAAGGAGGAAGTCGGAACTATGAAGAAGTATTAGTATTGGCTTGTCTGGCAGAAGAAAATGTCAAAGATGATGACAATAGTGGCAAGATTAGCATAGTCAGAGACCATGATGATTATGAACCACTATAGTATTGAAGCAGTAAGATAAAAGTAAAATGGTCTTACTCTGGAATTTATGCCTGGGTTGTTCTATGATCCCATATGACACCCTAAACTGATAGTTTACTTGAATTTTGGTTGTTCAGATCTTCATGGGAGGAGGAAAAGGACTGGACAGCTAGGGGCTCTCGTTTATTATTATACTTGACTACATTTAACAAAGCTTGTAAGGAAAATATCAAGGTATACGCATCCTGAGTTGTTTGGTTCTAAGATAGGCCCAGTTACAAGAGCTGCCATTTAAGTCAGAGGTGCTTAGTTAAACCAAATCAGCTTCCTTTGATTCTTAATGGGTCTCCGTGTATTGATATACATACTTCATTGATATTTGACTGAGCATAAAGGAGCAAATACAGCAATGAGTAAGAGGGAGAGAATGAAAAGACAAACAGTGACAAACGCTGAATGTATGAAATTATATTGTATATCATCTCAAAGAAAAACCTTGAGGGCTTACCACCAGGAGAACGGAAGTCATACTCTGGAACTTTAAAGGCCGGTTCAGAGCCAAGGCCAATCTCCGAAACTACAGAAGCTATGACAGCACTAAGTATTACCATGGAAGTAGTATTTGTAAGTGGTAAAGATGCATCTGCAGGTGATGGCCACAAAACAGACTCTACAGCGAAAAAACAACCAGCAACAGCAGCATTGAAACCTGGTAAGAAATATAAATTTAGATGAGACTTGAGAGAATAATTCCACAAATAAGGAATTTGCTAAAAGTAAGATGTAGGTACCCGCAGAGAGGCCGGCTGCAGATCCAGCGGCCACAAGGGAGAGCATTCTGCCGGAACTCTTGTCAAAGAGAGAAGTTGAACCAATCCCTTTGGCAATGGAGGTACCAATCTCAACACTGGGACCCTCAGGACCCAAGGAATTACCAGTGCCTAAAGTAGCAGAAGCTGCCATAGCCTTCAAGAAAGCAGACTTGAAGTAAGCAGAAGGAGTTTGGTCGGCAGCGGCAGAATCAAAACGTCGAAGAAGAAGATTCAGCACAGCCACAGCAACACCTCCGAAAGCCGGAACTAGTATTACTCTTGTCCATTTTGCCTCAAAAGGCGCTTCTCTCAACCACGAAGCTCCTCGATAGGGAATCCCATCCCAGAACAAATCACGAATTTCATGGACCTTAGTCAAATTTTAGCCCTATGCATTATTGTTTACTTTAAAAGTTGGAATGAATATGCTATGCTAGCATGCATTTCGCAAGTTAGTAGTAACTTACAAAATTATTGAAAAGCACGACAGCGACGCCGGTGAGGAGACCAACCAAGCATGAAGATATTATTCCTGAATTTCGAATGCTTCTGGTGAAGAGCTTCCATTCTAGCTCTATTGAAGCTCCTTCCTCCTCGACCTCGACGTCTCTATTTTGGCTATTGTCTTTGTCAGACACACAAAACGGACGCCTAGGCCTAATTCGGCCATTTGTAATTGTAAAGCACCCATGATTCTTGTTTATGCAACAAGAGGCAGAAGCAGGGAACAATGGCCACGACGGTGACAGTGTTACTGCCTCATTAAGAATCGGATGACGCTGCCAATTGCGATGAACTCCCACTCCCACCACGCATCCTAAGCCAACCATTCCTCACGATATTCCAACTTCTTCCCACGCCAGAAACTAACAACTCATAATTTTTTTTCTCTAATTTTTTTATCATTAAATAAAAATAATAATAATAACAATAACAACCATTTTGTGCTGATAAGCTGATTGATACGTGAGAAAAAAATTATGAATTATTTTTTATATTTATTAGGATTATCTTATGTTTTATTTTGGTGTTAAGTACAAATATCTCATATTACTAAGGACAATTTTGTTTGTAGCTTAGTCACATTTGAGACTCCTCAAGAAACGTAGTTTGAGATTATCTTTATCCCGGTAAAAAATAAGAGTAAAATTGTCATTAAAAAAGTTTCTTTTAATTTCCTCATATTTTAATTATTTTCATGAGTTGGGTTCTTCTATACTCGGTTGAAGTTGTGTATGAATTTTTCCAAAAAAAATTGATTTTTCTAACCTCTATGGTACAGAAACTGTTGTATGTGGTTTTTAGCCCTATTGTTGATATTGTTGACTTAGGAGAGGGATATCAATGAGGGCATGACAGGGATATACACTACTTGTATCTATATTCGTTAAAATTAACAATACCATGCAGGTAAGGAGTATCCATTAATATTTAAGAATTTAAAATTTATAAAAAAAAGAGAGAAAATGTCATATAATATATTGTAATATCATATTATATTAATATTATATATATATTGTCATTATATAATATTATTACGAGTTAATATATTAAAATTATAGAAAAAGAGAGAAAACATATTTGTAATATCATATTATATTAATATTATATATATAAATTATCATTATATAATATTATTACGAGTTAATATATTAAAAATATTATCATAAAATAATATAAAATAAATTATATCTCATTATAAAATAAAAGAATCTTAATGTTCTAATATAATTAATAGAAAATATATTTTAATGAGTGTGCAGGTACTCACGGAATGGGTAGTATAATATTCATCCTCCCTCATTTTATAAATATGTGGGTATATCTAAGAGTGTCCACGGATATGGATTTTTTTTACCATTCCTAACTCAGGATTTTCTAGAACCCGTAAATATATATTTTAAAAAAATAAAGAATATTTGACGTGCATGTTACCAAGATTATGTTACGTGGTTTACATCCTTTTTTATTTTGGTTAAAGGTATATACCTTTTTTTGTGTTCTATAATTGGTTCAATTAAATTGATTCTCTTACATTTCTGCAGAATTGAGTGAGGAATGGGTGATTTTCTCTATATTTAGGGATCCGTTTGATTTACAATTGAGTAGAATTGATTATAGAAATGAATGGTTGAGATGAATGGTGTACGTTTTATGAAGTATGTTGGACAGAAGTGATTTAAAATCAATTCTGCAAAACCATGGTTTTGTCGTGTTAAAATCTAAAACAAACAGGCACTTATACAATGAGGTCATTAATCCTGTTATCCCCTTATTGCTTCTGCCGGTGGCAAAGGTATATAGGGACAAAGGGAGGCCATGGCCCCCCCTAATTTTTTAATTTTTTTATAATATATATATTGATATTATTATTTTTATTTCTATTTAACAGTTTCATTTAAATAATCTTTTATTTTTACTTATCTGTTATATATAGAAATTGAATAGTATTAATTATAATTTTTTCACTTTTAGTCTTAATAAGAGAGATAATAATTAAGTGAAAAAATTAATGATTAAAATAGAGAGATAACATGATATATCAAGAAAAAACACAATAAATTTAATGTAAATCAACATATTAATTCATTTTTTAATTTGTGTGTTATCATGTAATGAGACACATAAACAGAAAGAAATAGTTTTGGACATATTTATGTAGTGGAAGCCCCTATAGAAGGAGATATATACTACATTTGTACAGTAAAAGACATGTTTACATAAGTTATATCATATAAATTCTATTTTTGTTTTCTAAATAAAAATATAATGCTAAGTAATTATAAGTTTATATTTTTATAAATTTAAAATTTTAAAGTCTTATTAATTTTTAAATGATAAAATATTTTATTAAAAATTAAAATAAATGGTTAAATAATTAATTAAGTAATATAAAATAAATAATAATTAAAATAATTTGTAAAAATGTTAAATTACTTGCATTATATATATATAAATAAATTATGAGTGTTTATCTTAATTCCCATTTTTATTTTTAATTTATATATAATAACAAAATTGCATTTGGGATGAACTAATTAATTAAGAAAAACTGTAATATTAGCCTCCCTTACCTTTAGTTCCTGGCTTCGCCCCTGACTTGCACGTAGCATCGCTTTTAGAGCTACACATGAGTTAGGTTGGGTTGGGTTAAAGGGATTTTAGACCCAACTCGATAACTTGCTTTCGAGTTGATTTGGGTTAGGTTCGCTATTTTTTGGGACAAACCCGAATCGACCCGAAATGATTATAATCGTGTTAGATTGGGTCAGATAATCAGGCTGGCAAAAAATTTTAAAAAATCAAAAAAGGGGAAATTAGTTATAATAATTCATAATTACACGTTACACAAACATTAGATAGAAATTAGAAAGTTTAGCAACCAAAATTCTTCCTAATTAAGGGGGAGTTTGTTTCAATGTTTTTAAAGTAAAGTGTATCTATCTTTAGTTTTTTATGAGTTAAAATCACTCAACACACTAGATAAATTAAAATTAAGTACATCTTTGCTTACTTGGGAGAAAAAAAAAAACCTTATTTCGATATCAGTTCACTTGCAGAAGAACCGCAAGTTTGCAGAGGTTCCATAGATAAACTTAAATATTTTGGTTAGGGGAAGGGGAGATAATTTCATTTCAAAGGCAATGCATAAGCTCTGGCAACAGCTTCTAGTGAAACTTACATATCACCTATCAAGAAGAGTATTGCAGAGAATCGAACCAAAGCCTGATTCCATATCCTTGTTGAGATATACTGAAGATAGATTTCAATGTATACACAGTGACACTGAACTAATAGTTTCTAAATATACTCATTTGAAATGAGGCTAAACAACAATAAATAAAAAAATATATATCTAGTGTCGGAAAAAACAGAACGAAGAAGTCATAGTTATCTTGGCATCTTCCCAGCAGAGTGCAGATAAATTGCAACGGAGACAACACTGTAAACATATTTAACAATTTTTTATTCGATAGAAAACGAGAAAGCAAAAGGTTATAGCATTTCATGCAAGACTACAAAATGAAGCATTAAAAGCTATTGCACCATGGCATGCACATCAAAATGAAGCGTTTCAAAATTTAAGCAAGTTAGCATTAAGAGGCAGAGCCATCAAAACTCCCAGCAGTTTTTAACATTTTAATTTCAGTTGTTGATATAATGTGAAAAATTAATCTTCTCTGCTAATCCCTATTTCATGTATGTGCAATACTTGATGGGAAGAAAAACACAACAATAAATGATGGCAAGCACATTCATGATATAATAAACAGCAACTTACATTGTTCCGAGGAAGAAGGCGAGGGAGAGATGGAAGCCAAAAAGGAACACAGAGACAACAGCTGTAAGAATCATTGCCACTGAAGTAGAATAAACCTGTGTAAATTGGGAAATTAATCACTAATTTGAATTCCTTTTCAAAGGCTTCTTCTTGCGCTAACAAATGTTATCTAATGTTCGAATAAACAATGAAAGATAGATATAAGCACACACATATAGATTGAATTTGATGTAAAACATTCATCATAATGCAGCTCTAAACAATAGCTACAGAATGGATAAAACATGGGTGCAGTTAATTAGATGAGCTCTAAAATTCTACAATCATTATATGACACATGTTCAGATTTCCAACTCATCAATCCTCTGATTTTATCCTATTATTATTATTTTGTTTTATAAAATCTTTTGAAATATAGAATGAGATAAAATTATATAGAGAAAGATAGGGAGAGAGAAAGCTTAAAACTCCAATCGCAGTGATTTTATGTAAGCAAAATTCAAAAGAGAAAAGGAAAACATGGTGATGCGTAGCCCCTTAGTTGGAATAATTAGTTAGGGAGTTAGATAGTTAGTTGGGTTGGGATAGTTAGAAGAAATAAGACATGACACCTATAAATAAGAGGAAGGGTTGAGAGGAAGAGATATTTTGTCATTTGAGAGAGTATTGGGGCCTTTGGGCATTGGGAGGTGCAGACCCTCAAAATTCTGCAGTATTATTCTGTAATCAGGGAGATTATCGCTATTTTTTAAACAAAAAATACCAGGTTTCCATCAACAGGTATCAGAGCAAATACCAGGTTTCTATTAAATTGCCACACTTTATAGCTCCAAATTTTTCCTCTCATGCTATTCCGGCGAGTTCTCAAGATCCCTGATCGTGCTCACTGTTGACTGCATCTGCCATCGGCTATACTCTAGTGGGAAATGAAACAAATTGCTGTAGGCTTCTTATCTGAGTATGTTATTTTGTTACAAACAACTGCAGAATTAAAAAATGGATTTCTGCCCATGGAGGATAACTGTGGTCCTAGACCAAAAAAGAAAAGAAAAGAAAATGGGTTTCTGACCGAAGATGCTGATGTTGTAGAACAACCTTACTGGAGTATCAAGTGAGCATTTGCAGAACAAATCACACATCAACCACTCTTATCCACCTCTGGTGGGATTATTTCGATGATAGTTTCAATTTCCTAAGCCAGAATTAGTAGCAAATCCTGGAAGATTTAGCCGGTAAAAGAAAACCAACTTCCACAGGAGTTAATGATGCAAATTCAAGTAGAGAATAATAGATAAAATGACCAGAATAAATGAAGCAGAGCAAGGACAGTGAAATTGTAATTTTAGGTAAGTGTTTGTATTCTGTTGGCATCCTGTATATAGAGTGTGCACTGTGCAGCACTTAGTTTTGCCATTGAACTAAATTATTCTCATCATCTTTGTCTCTTTCAAAGTTTATCACGTTGAAGATACGTCCATAGGTGGGAATTTGAGTTCTCTGCAACTCTGCCCCTTCCCTTTATTTCGTTGTAGGGATAGAGAGACCTCTTGTCTTCCTAATTTCAGAAGATATAAAAACAATCAGTGGAAGGTATCTCCTATTCAGGGAAAATATTTCCTATTTAGGGGCTAGAGAAAATATCTCCTATTTAGGGGCTGTATATTTAATGTTAATAACTAAGATTTGATTTGTATATATCCGATTTGTTTTCTTGTATTCCTAGTATCTGGAAATTAGAGATTGCAAATCTATGTTACATATACTCAATCATGCTGAGGATTTGCTCAAGCAATTCAGAAATCTCTTCTCCTTTTTCAAGTATAATGATAATAATAAAATATTGAATAACAGGCAGAGTATGACGAGGGTTAGATGAGGTAGAAAGTTTAATACATTTGCCATTTAATGAATCTCAAAACTTAGGGCAAACAACTAATGAACTCCACCTCAATTTTGTCCATAAAGAATAATGGGGGTCCACAGTAAAACAAAAAAATTATACACTCTAGTCAAACTCTTAGATACTGCAATTAAAATCATTTGATTACTTTTATAATCAGCATGAATGGCCCTAAAATCCAGAGCCAACCAACAAAAAGGTTCTTTTGGATCTAGCATGTTTCATCATATTAACAATTCCAATTATAACAAATCCCATAATCTTAACATGGAAGTTTCAAATTCCCCCCTAATGCGTATAAATATTAGGCCCACAGAATTATCATAATACACAGTCATAAACCCAAGCCTTACCTTCACAATGTTGTCAGCATACTTCATTACCATTGATACAGCAATTCCACTGCAAAAGAAACAACCATGTAGATATTATATTAATGCACAACAGGAAAGTGAAAACTTCAGATAATAAAATAATGAGAACTTCCACTTGTATTCACTTGATAAGGGATGTTAAATTTTCTTCTGTGTAGTGAAAGAGAGACAGACACATAGAAAGAGGCAGAGACAGAAAGAAAAAGGTAGAAAGAGGATTTGATGAATGAAAGGAAAATAACTTAAAAATGAACAGTTAAAAATTGAAATCACTAAAGATAAATTTGAAATGAGGCCTGTTTCATGTACTTGGCACTATCTGAGATTTGCTTATTCATAGTTTAATAAACTATCAAAACTCATCGTTGTTTCATCTCTTTTGCCTTATACTCCACAAATCCACATCACAAGTAACCATCACTTCAGGAAGAAGCACCCCGGGGGGGATAAATGACTAAATCACAATACAGCTTTTCCATTACACATCAAACTTTTAACTTTCTCATTATCACATGTCAGTGGACTGGATCCCAACATATAGATACACAATTATGAATGACAATTAAGGAAAAACTCCCAGCATTCAAGAAATTTTACAACACTCATCAGGTAACATTTACCTGAGTGCATGATTGCAAATCATGAGAACGGTAATGAACGAATATCCATGGAAGAATCCCCTGAACACAGACAACACAAGGCATATATTATTTTATTGGTGGAACAATTTAGGCCTTATAATACTTGGTGCTGACTTATATGATCAAAGAATATATATTACAAGTGTTATCCATTTTCATGAGAAGGAAAGATTTTCTGAAAATATGAACACGGGAAAATAGGAGCAAATAGTGAAAAAATACCAAAATAAACTGCAAAACCAAAATCTGAAAGATGAGCTTAAATTACTTGTTCATTACTGCATCAAAATCTTGAACCAATATTGCAACAGCATTGAAGCCCATGCCGAAGACATACAACCAAAAGTTCTGAACATTTATGTTTCGAGAAGGACGCTTTTTAATAATAGCCTGCCAAAAAATTTTTAAAAAAATGATTGATTGCTAAGAATTCTTACTCAATGCTACAGTGATAGAGCTCAAAAACCTATTCTAAGCAGACCGGTATATCTATTGAATAATCAAATGTAGGTCAAGCATTAATAAATTCAGACAAACTGATTAACAAATATGAACTTGATACAAAAAGGGTTTGAATTTTAGACAGAATAATCAATCCAATTTTAACATATTCCATCTGTCACAAAAGATCAACGGTATAGAATACAATTTTTTCTGTAGATTGGAGTGAAGTGTCATCTCGTGAAACCTCAGCTATATGTATTAGAGTACTATGGTAGTGAGAGAAAGAGAAAATGAGAGAGAAATGTTAAACTGAATTTGAATCTTCTGAATGTGTTAGTGAATCTGTGATAAGTACAATACCTAATATATATAGGTGAGTCAAGGGCTAACTGAACCTACAGGTCTGTTACAAGTAGTTTATAACAACCTAACAGTAGAGCTAACTGCCAGCTTTACATACAGTTTACAGAAGTATCTAACTAGGTTAATGATACTCTATTGCTACTCGATACTGTACTCCAGTAACATGTACTACTTCCGGTCCTATTTATAAGAGACAAAAAGGTGTTTTTGTTTGGTCCTAAATATAAGAAACAAGGTACTATTTTGAATTGTATTAATTATGAAGTTACTTTTATACCCTTAATTTATTATACACTACTCACCTATTTCCCATGGTAATGGATGTATTACATCATTTTTAATGCCCAAGAGCATGAGTTACTACTTAAATTATGGCTTTAATTAGGAGTAATTTTGCCACTATTTTTATTATTTAATATTAAGGATGTTTCTGGAATAAATTTAAAATTATGGCATTATTAATTACAATCAACCAGTTTCAAAGCATTTCCTTGGTCTTGATGATTTGGTCATATATTTCTTATAAATAGGACCGGAGCCGGAGGTAGTATCAAACAAAGCCATCATGTCCTAACATAAATCATGTCTATTGACAAGCCATTTAAGATTTATATAACTGCTCTTAATTAAAATTACCTCAGTATATACTCCTGCAAAACCACTCAAGAGAGCCATGACCTGAAAAGGAAAAGCTCATCATGATCATTTTTAAGTCAAATTTAGACTTCATTACTATATATTTCAAATGTCAGAGCACCAAAAATGTTAGCAACTCACGATTGCCATCATCCAACCTTGAAAGGGAGTTTGAAGAACACGATCAGAGCTGAAAAACAATGTAAAATTTTCAGACAATTCAACAAATAATTATGAATAAAATATGAAATTTCTACCTTTTTTTTTTTGGTACAAGAAGTACTTAAATTATAGGGTTTAGGTAAGGAAGGAAAAAAGGAGAGAATAGAAACTCAGACTAATAGGATACCAAATTGAAGGGTGTATCATGATGAGATACAAAAGACAAAGTACTAGCTCTTATTTATATTAGGAATTAGGTTCAGCACTACACTCATAACCCTAATCAACTGAGAGGACAGATAACTTATTAATGATAAAATAAAATCCTTAAAAATAAGTTAACACAGAACCCTAAAATTACTTAAATTATCCTAGTCTATTATGTGTCATTCTCTCCCTTTAGGGTATGTTTGAGAATGTGGAGGGGAAAGGTCAGGGGGAAATGGATGGGGAGGAGGGAGAGGGCAGACTTTGTAAATTCTTGGACACTCCCAAACACAGGGGGGAAGGGCTTCCTACAACCTCCCCCCTTCCCAAACATACCCTAACCTTGTGTTTGGATAGAGTAATTCTAAATTACTATATTTCATGTGTTAGTAAAAGAAAGAATTTCAAATGACACACATTCAGAGAGAATTTCAATATTTCTCTATTATGTTTAACTTTTTAGATTATCATTTACAATTCCTCTCATACTTGACTCTCTTTTTAATTATCACTCATAATTGATTTTAATATTTTGAGAATTCTAAAATTCGTCATCTAAACACACAGCTAAGGTATTTTGTAGATATCCTAGCATTCCTCCTCCTCAAGCTAAAGTTGACCAAGCTTTAACCATCATTATCAATCCCAAATAGCAGTAGACATTGAATGACACCAAGAACGCTATAGTAGAATAGATAATAGCAGGAAGGCCACTATACTGAAGATTATAGATACAAGATACATAATTTACACAAAACACATAAATGCTTAAAAATTCGGGAAAAAAGAAACAAAATTGAAGACATTCATAGATAATAATAAAAAGTCTCTAAACACACAATGATCATCATATAAGGCATAATTAACAAATCAATAAGACAATAACAACAAAAGTCAAAGAACATAAGGGGGAAAAGGGAAGATGATGCAATTACAACAACAACCAAAACCTTTTCCCACCAGTGTTGTTAAATGGCGGTTATGGCGGCGCCATAACGGCGTGGCGGCGGCGGCCGCAATACGTCATGGCCGTTTGGCCTCTGAATGGCGCGCGTCCGCCATATTGAAGATTGCGGCCGTTATGGCGGTAACGGCGTGGCGGTGGATGGCGGCCGTGGCGGTCATGGCGGGAATTAGGGCTTTTTCCCCCATTTTTTCCGGGTTTGGGCCCGAGTTGACCCGGTTTCATTCCTTTTCCTCCCCCTTTTCATTTACGATCCCTTCTATTCTGCGCCTCCTCTTCCGTTCTTCTTCACCCTAATCTCCCGCGACCACTTCGTTCTTCTTCTCCGACGAGATCTATCGGCGCCGCCGCCGCCTTCGACGCGGCCAACCACCGTCTGCGACGGGTTCTGCAGCACCGTACAACAGATTTTCTTCTCTTCTCCGCGCGGTTCAGGCTCTGTTTCTCTTCTCCGCGCATTCTGCACGTTGCTACAGCCCCCAAGCTACATTTTCTTCTCTTCTGCGCACGTATTGCTCTCTGCAGCGGTTCAGGCTCCGTTTCTCTTTGTGTTTTGCTGTTTTTTAACATTGTTTCTTTGTTTGGATGGCAATTTAATCCTTTTGTTGGTTAGGAATTTATGACTTTTTTTATGACAATCACTAGATTATGAATGCCATGAATTTTAGATTGTTATATTGTTGGTTTTCATATATCTGTTAATTATTTTGCTGTTTTTGCATCATATTTTGTATAAATATGTATATTTTTTTTTGTCCGCCATGATGTCCGCCATAGACCCGCCATGGCATCCGCCATGGCAGTATGGCGCTTAAAGGTCCTGGCCGCCATCCGCCGTATAACCTTACTGACAACACTGTTTCCCACTAGGTGGAATTGGTTATAATGGAACAAATGACACCATGATCAATTATCATGAAAGATGACGGACTTAATTTTAAAAGAAAAAATAGAATTCATCAGATCATGATTAGTGGAATGTGAAGTACACAAAAAAAAACAGAAAAGAACAGAGACATGTGACAAAGGGCATGAAGTGTGTGAATCAGAAGTCAAAATAGAGTAGATCAGCAGACCTGTGCGAACAGATACCTAGATGAGTGTAGTGAGCAGATCAGCAAAGGACAATAGCAAGCAGAGGATAAAGGGTGGGTTGGCCGGATTTGAAACACAGGTTAGTTTTTAACTGTTCAAGTGTTTTTTGCATTGAAGGATTGAGGAAGAAGAACAAGGATTTCGAACCCTGTAATATTTCTGATGAAGAAAAGGAGGAAAAATTGCAAAAATAGAAATTTTTTATTAGAAAGTGCATTTTTTTATTAATGCATTGAATGTTGTGATTTCCAATAAAAACCTTCTATTTCTTTATTCCTTAACCAATGTTGGGTATTGGTTAGCAAGACCCATAAGAGAATTAGATCAGCATTTTGTACACATCATATCATCACAGTCATAATTTATCATTCAGAATTCTTCTCCCTTTCTCTCATTTCCACTTTTTCACTATAGTTTCAAAAGTAACCTTCCAAACAGACTTTGAAATTGATAAAGGACAAACAGTAGGATTCAAAATCAGAAACTGGAGAAAAGATTTGCAAGTATAAAGATCATATCCTTTTATCTGGTAAAGTGGAAAGTGAAAAGAATTACAACTTCCCAATACCAAAGAAAGGCCTGCATCCTCTCCATCATTCAGATTGCTATGGAAGTGAAAATTCTGAGAAAAGTTGGAAACCCGAAGTGTGTAAAATCAGAAATTGGGGCCTGATCCAATGTGAAAAGATGATAGAGAGTAGACTCAAGGAGGAAATATCAGACAAAGAAATTGCCCCTATTCAACAGTCTTTCCAAAACCAAATGCAAGAACCATAAACTTTAAGGAAAATTAGATAAACAAAAAGGCCAGGAATATGCTTTGATCCCCACTAGTTATGTATGGTTCATACAAGGAGCTGTTAATTGAAAATCAAACATTTTCTAGCAGTGAGGCTTATTCCATTACTAACTGATAGAAAACGATAGAAACTGAAAGAAAGAGAAAGAAACAGAAAGGCTTTCTGAAATAAATCTGTAATTTGTATTTTGATACTTAACTGAATACAAAGAGAAGAGAGGTATTTATAGTTACACTCTCAATTACAACAGAATGCTGACCAAAGAGTCAGGATGTTGACCAAAGAGAACAAGATGAGGAGATTTAAGATGAAGAACTGGGGTAGGAAGTTTATTGATGAGGTAGGTAGCTGTGAGGAAAGCATGGTCCCAAAATTTGAAAGGTAAATTGGATTGTGCTAATAAAGTGAGACCAGTTTCAACAATATGGCGATGTTTGCGTTCCACTGAACCATTTTGATGATGTGTGTGTGGACAAGAGATTCTATGCACAATACCAAGATCTGTAAGAAATTTGTGTAAGGGACGAAATTCACCTCCCCAGTCTGTTTGGACAGACTTTAGTTTAACATTAAGTTGTAATTCAACCATATTTTTGAATTGAATAAAGACAGAATAGGCATCTGATTTTTGCTTGAGAGGATAAATCCAAGTAAATTTGGAGTAAGCATCAACACAAGTGAGGAAATAGCGATAACCATGAGAGGAAAGGACCGGAGAGGGACCCCACAAATCACTGTAGACAAGTTCAAGAGGAACTGTAAAATGTGAAGTTGAAGAAACAGATGGAAGTCTATGAGCCTTGCCCAAGCAACAAGCATTACAAAAATCAGCATTAGATTTGCTAGGTAAGAAAACATTACAAGTGTTTAAGGCAGTTTTTAGTACATTTTGATTGGGATGGCCTAACCTACAATGCCAAAGGTGATACAAGGTAGAACTAGAACTGGTTAAACATGAACCAGAATTATTATTAACAGATACAGCAGAATTGACAGAATTGATAACAGGAACAACAGAGCAAGTCTTGTTGGTTGAAGATGCAGTTCCTTGAGAATGAAGCATATTGGGAAAGGAGTAGAGACCATCCCTGCCAAGAGTGCCCAGGAGAAGTGGTTCAGAAGTGACCTGGGATTTGACAACACAGAAAGTAGGGTGAAATTCAAAGAACACGTTATTATCTTTAGCAAACTTACTCACACTAACCAGGTTTTTGGTTATGGAAGGAACTAATAAAAGATTATGAAGATTAAAGTGTTTATGAATGTTAAATGGTGATTTGAAAGAAGTAGAGCCAATAGCAGTTACTGACAAACCTTGACCATTCCCTACAAATACTTGATCTGATCCTGGAAGAGGAATGCTGTCATGAAACACTTCACCATCAGCAGTGACATGGTGAGAAGCACCAGAATCAGGATACCAGTTGAAGGATGAAACAGATTCTGATCCATCAAGAAAGGCCTGAGGACGAGCTGCTCTTGGTTGCATAGCAGAAGGAGAAAATTGATGCGAGGAAGGAGCACCAGTTGCTGGAACTGCGTGATGAGGAGCAGAGTATTGTGGTGACGGATAGGAAGGCCAGCCACCTTGAAACCATTGTGAAGGAGGACGAGAGGCAGATTGTATCTCTGGTCCAGAATTTCTGTAGTAGCATATGCTTGCATCATGACCCATCTTATAGCAAATTTGACACTGAACATTATGAAATCGACCTCCTCCTCGACCAAAACGTCCGCGACCTCGACCAAAACGACCTCTTCCTCTATAGTGCGGATTACCTCTTCCAGAAGATGGTTGAGATTGGAAGGAAGAAGCAGAATTATCAGCTTCAACAGGCTCGGTTTGTGGAGTAGAAGGAGTTTCTGGATGCTTGACCTGAGTAAGATTAACTTGAAGAGCTTCACTGAGCACAGTCTTCTTGTTTTTCTCAATACGTAACTCTCTGGAAAGCAGCAAGGATTCCAATTCATCCATAGGACAGAGGTCCTCTCTACTATTAACAACATCAACAATTGAATCATATTCTTCCGGAAGAGCTTCGAGTATGATCTCAAACTGATCTCTGTAAGGAATGGGATCACCAATGGAAAGAAGAGCCTCTGAAATAGCTCGAATTCTTGCAAAAAATTCTGAGATGCTGCGGTCACCTTTGGTAATAGAACGAAGTTCAGAACGAAGTTGCCTGGAGCGATTCTTCACTTGCTTGGCAAAGAATTTGTGAATTTCATCCCAGACCTGATAGGAATGTCTGCAAACGACGACCTTAGGAAGAATTGAATCTGAAACCGTAGATAAAAGCCATGTACAGAGAAGTGAATCCTGTTGATCCCATTCTAAGTAAGCTGGATTCTCAATCGCGAGATCTCTGTCTGATTCAGTCAAAAAACGAAGAGGAATTGTTGGATTTACCACAAAACGGTGCAGTTTGTGGCCACGAATCACACCTTCAACTTGTTGCCGCCATTGAAGAAAATTATCAGCATCGAGTTTGACAGACAATTGATGAGAGAAGGTAGTCGCAGGGCGCGAAAGACCTTCAGGAAGTGAGGATTCAGGGGTGGAAGCCATGGATCAAGCTCGTGATACCATGATAGAAAACGATAGAAACTGAAAGAAAGAGAAAGAAACAGAAAGGCTTTCTGAAATAAGTCTGTAATTTGTATTTTGATACTTAACTGAATACAAAGAGAAGAGAGGTATTTATAGTTACACTCTCAATTACAACAGAATGCTGTAACTGACTCAGATTCTAATAAGCACATGGGCTAATACATCAACAGAAAGCTGAGTCAGCATAACTGACTCAGGTTTAAGCACATGGGCTTAATACAATGTGGCTGCAATACAACAGAGGCTTAACAGAAGCTGTTCACTAACACTATCCTATCATTTATGATTCATTTGTTTACAGCTTGCACATAGACATTTCATTAACCCGTATATAAATAGAAAACATGTATACAACAGCCACAGGAACATACAATATACTATAAATATTAAGTTATGACCACATGCCATGCTTGGATTAGTCTTACTTTGAATTCAACTGGGCCGTAGTGCACCCAGCAGTGAGTAGAACAAAAGCAGCCCACTGAATCTCACTTAACCTGAAATGTAATAAAAACACAATGGCAAACAGCCTCAGGAACCATTTTGGTGATGTGATCAATCATTTTAAATAATAATATATCTCAGTCATTAGGTTCTCTAATATAAAGAATAATAGCATTAATTGAAATAGAAATACTGAAAAGTGTATTTTGGATTAATTAAGAATAACAGATACAACACACATATATATACATGCTATGACAGAATCAAATCCCTAGAGTTTTGGGATTAGGATCAACCTAAATAAGGAAACTATACAATAAATCAAGGGAGAATAAACTGTTATATCTAATAGAATATACAGAATATCTCTACATATCTCAACACTCCCCCTCAAGCTGGAGCATACATATCATAGGCATCCAGCTTGTCACATATATAGGTTATCCTAGGACCCCGCAAAGATTTAGTAAAGATATCTGCAAGTTGATCCTTGGAGCAAACTGAGGAAGTCTTGATGACACCGGAGAGAATCTTTTCTCTGATAAAATGACAATCAATCTCTATATGCTTTGTCCTCTCATGAAAAACCGGATTAGAGGAGAGGTATAAGGCTGACTGGTTATCACACATTAGTTCCATAGGACCAACCTTGCAAAACTGCAAATCTTGAATTAAAGACTTTAGCCACAAAAGCTCACATGTGGTGTGAGCCATTGCACGATACTCTGCTTCTGTGCTCGATCTGGCAACAACACTTTGCTTTTTACTCTTCCATGAAACAAGATTACCTCCTAAGAAAACACAATAACCTGTTGTTGACCGTCTATCACTTGCATCACCTGCCCAATCTGCATCGGAATACCCAACAATATCTGTATGTCCTCTATCACTGTAAACAATTCCCTTTCCAGGTGATCCTTTGATATATCTGAGGATCCGCACAACTGCATGCCAATGGCTCTCACAAGGGGAGTTAAGGAACTGACTTACAACACTGACAGGAAAGGATATATCAGGTCTAGTCATGGTGAGATAATTCAACTTGCCCACTAGTCTTCGATACCTCCCCGGGTCAGAATAGGGCTTCCCCTGGTTAGGTAGAAGCTTCACATTGGGATCCATTCGGGTGGCAACTGGCTTACAATCTGTGAGTCCTGTCTCCTCCAGAATGTCAAGAGCATATTTTCTTTGAGAAATAGCAACACCGGACTTTGACTGAGCAACCTCAATCCCAAGGAAATAGCGCAGGGGACCTAAATCCTTAGTTTGAAAGTTCTCAAACAAGTGTTGCTTTAGAGCCTTGATGCCCTCCTGATCATCACCTGTAATTACAATATCATCCACATAAACCACAAGATAAATAAATTTATGTGTCAGTGAGCGTTTAAAGAAAACAGAGTGGTCTGCCTCGCAGCGGATCATTCCAAACTCCTGTATGATTTTGCTAAACCGACCAAACCAAGCTCGAGGTGATTGTTTAAGGCCATACAAGGACTTCCGTAATTTACACACAAGGCCAGAATCTCGCAGCGGATCATTCCAAACTCCTGTATGATTTTGCTAAACCGACCAAACCAAGCTCGAGGTGATTGTTTAAGGCCATACAAGGACTTCCGTAATTTACACACAAGGCCAGACTCCCCCTGAGCAACAAACCCGGGGGGTTGCTCCATATAGATCTCCTCCTCCAAGTCACCATGTAAGAAAGCATTTTTGATATCCAATTGAAATAAGGGCCAATGTCTCACAGCAGCCATGGCCAAGAAGAGGCGAACTGAGGCCATCTTCGCAACTGGAGAGAAAGTGTCACTGTAATCCAAACCATATACTTGTGTATATCCCTTAGCCACAAGACGAGCTTTCAATCGATCCACCTGTCCATCAGGACCCACTTTAACATTAAAGACCCACCGACATCCAACAACGGATTTTCCAGACGGAGGTGGAACAAGTGCCCAAGTATGGTTAAATTCTAAAGCTGTCATCTCATCAATCATAGCTTGTCGCCATCCTGGATGGGTTAAGGCTTCCTGTACTGTCTTGGGAATGGTAATAGAGGAAAGAGCAGAGACAAAAGCATAATAGGTAGGAGACAAACGATGATATGAGAAAAAGTTATAAATGGGATAAGGATTAGAAGTAGAACGTTTACCTATACGAATAGCAATGGGCAAGTCAACTGAGACAGGTGGAGCCGGAGTAGGTGAAGAGACTGGAGCTGAAGCGGAATCACACGATGCACTGGTAGGAGGAACAAGAGTATGTGACCGACGCTCATAAGTTACCCTAAATCGGTGTGGGGGACAGTTAGACCCTGGGAGAGGTGGAGGACTCTCTGGAGAAGGCAGTGGTGGAGGACTCTCTGGAGAAGGCTCAGGTTCCTCTAAAGTAGCATGTGTAGACTTAACAGAATTAAGATGGGGAATAGGCAATACCTGAGAATAGAGGTCTGAGTCAACTGGAGAGACATCTGAGGCAGTGAAATATGGTGTGTCCTCAAAGAAAGTGACATCTGCACTGGTGTAGAATCGATGTGTAGTGGGAGAGTAACAATGGTACCCCTTTTGGACACGAGAGTATCCCAAGAACACACATTTGATAGCACGAGCAGACAACTTGTCACGTCCTGGAGAAAGATCATGGACAAAACAAGTACAACCAAAAACACGAGGGGGAACAGAGAAAAGAGGGTCCGACGAGTATAATAGGGAATGAGGAACCTGATCATTCAAAACAGAGGATGGCATCCTATTTATTAAGTATCCTGCAATAAGGACAGCAGGCCCCCACAACTTTGGAGGTGCGTTGGCATTCAATAAAAGAGTGCAAGCAGTGTCCACAATATGTCTATGTTTTCATTCGGCTACACCATTTTGTTGAGGTGTATGAGGACAACTAGATTGATGTTGAATGCCATGGGAAATCATAAATGAATTGAAGCAATCAGAGAAATATTCTTTAGCATTGTCACTTCGTAGAATACGAATTCCTTTGCCAAACTGAGTTTTTATTTCTAAATAGAAACTTTGAAAAATATTGAATAACTTTGAACGATTTTTCATTAAAAATATCCAAGTGCATCTAGAAAAATCATCAATAAAGGTGACATAATACCTATGCCCTAAAATAGAGGAAACACGACTAGGACCCCAAACATCAGAATGAATGACATCAAAAGGAGAGACAGCTCGACTATTAATACTACTAGGAAAAGAAGCTCTAACATGCTTACCTAATTGACACGACTCACACTCGAAGGACTCCAATCTTGAGAGATGAGGTACCATTTTCTTTAATTTATTCAAGCTGGGATGACCAAGACGACGATGGAGTAAACCAGGAGACTCAATGGATGCACATATGGTAGAAGTAGAAGGCTGAAGGTAGTAGAGGCCATGTGATTCAGATCCGGTTCCAATCGTCCGTCTCGTACTCCGGTCCTGTATCATGAATGAATCAGAAGTGAAGGTTATGGAACAGTTTAGTGATCGAGTCAACTTGCTTATAGAAATTAAATTGAAGGGACATCCGGGAACTAGTAAAACTGATTTCAATGATAACGAGGAAAGAGGTGAAACTTGCCCAATACCAGTGGCTTGGACTTTTGACCCATCTGCAAGGGTGATATGATGTGGAGTTTCGGGTGATGATAAATTAGAGAAAAAGGAGACATTACCAGTTAAGTGATCAGAAGCACCGGAATCCAAAACCCATGATCCAGTAGGCGTAGAGTGAGAGACAGATTGTAGAATTACCAGTGTGAGCAACAGTGACTGAGGAAGAAGGCTGTTGAGTTGCTTTCAGTTGAAGGTACTCTTTATAATCATCGGCAGATATAACAACCTTGGGAACATCCGCCATGAGAACAGCAACTGATCAACCAGAAACACCACAAAAGACCAACAGAAAGCAACAAAAACGACCAAACAGCCACCAAAAAACAATAGGCAGCAACGAGAACAACCAAACAGCCACAAAAAAAAACAGTCTGGCAGCAACAAAAAAAAAAACAACCAAACAGCAACAAGAATACCATAAAACTGTCTTGCAGAAACGAAACACCAAACAGCAACCAAAAGACGATCTTGCAGCGACCGAAACCACCAAACAGCAACAAGAATGACCGAACAGCCACCAAAAAGAGTGACCCACAGCCTGAAGGGGGTCAAAACAGAAAGAGGAAGCGCCGACGAGCAAAACCGAACAAACAGCGTCGCGAACGGAGGCCGGGAGGGCGGCGCGTGGACCTCACGCGCCGGCGAGCGAACCGGAGAAAGGCAGCGTGTGAGAGCGCGTGACGGAGGCTACGGAAGCAGCGAGCTGTGGGGAAGCAGATCGGCGACCTCTGAACACTCTGGCGGCGTCCACACAGGCGGTCGCTGACAAAAGACGGTGACCCAGGTAGACAACGTGGTTAAAACAGGGTTCCTGGACCAGAAGATTGGATCCGCGGTGGTCGGCGGCGGACTGTGGCGGCTGGCGGCTGACGGTGCTGGAAAAGGACGCTGTTCTGGAGAAAAAACGAGACTGAACAAAAAATGATGTGCAGCAATGAAGGCTGCCTAGAAGACGCGGAAGCAGAGCCCCCTGGATCGGGAGCTCTGATACCAACTTGAAATAGAAATACTGAAAAGTGTATTTTGGATTAATTAAGAATAACAGATACAACACACATATATATACATGCTATGACAGAATCAAATCCCTAGAGTTTTGGGATTAGGATCAACCTAAATAAGGAAACTATACAATAAATCAAGGGAGAATAAATTGTTATATCTAACAGAATATACAGAATATCTCTACATATCTCAACAATAATATATCTCAGTCATTAGGTTCTCTAATATAAAGAATAATAGCATTAATTATGTGTGTAGAACATTTCCATAACACAATGAACAAAAACACAAATGACAGTAAGAAGGACAGAGGGAGCTTTTCCTGCTCATGTGTGTCCACATAATAGCTTACAATACAGAGGATGTATGACATTGCCTTGAATATGTTGCATAGATACGGGTACGGTACCCGTACCAGTACAAATACGGGTACGGGGTACGGGGATTTTAAAAAAACTAGGGTACGGGTACGTTAATAAATAAATAAATATATATATACACACACATTTATGTACGTATGTATGTCTCTATATGAAGATATATATGAAAATAAAATTCTATCATTAATTCTATGTAAACAAAACCAATAATATTATATGTAAACAAGTGAAATACCAATGAGGGGACGTTGTGAAACATGACAACGCATGACACATATAGAGGAAGGGACGTTGTGAAGTGAAACATGACAACACATGGCACAGGGAGGAAGGGGTGGTGGTAACCAATGGCGACGTTTGGTGGCACAAATACAGGAGCCAATGAATGCCCAAGTATATCCTTTTAAAGAAAAAAATGTTTTATACTTTTATGTACCCAGCTGTACCCATCGAGTACCGGTACCGGGTACGTACCCGGTACGGGTATAGCTCCATTTTTTGAGTACCCATGCTTCAGACTTTGATCCTTCACCTACAGTTACTACTAATATGATGAAAGGAGAATTCAAGTTTTGTTTAAGAAAAAAGAAAGAACAAGTGTCGTACCTTTTCTTAAGTATAATTCTGTATAGGACGCCTGTACTGATAATATTTAAATTCTTTAGTATCTGATAGCCTGGAGCATCTACATATGCAAATATGTAATACTGCCATAAAATTGAAAAGTAAATACAGTCAGCAATCAGAAAGCGTTAATATATCTGTTGAATAACAAAGTTGTATAATAATTCCTTTGTCACCATAACAAACATAATCATTCATCACCAACCTGAAGCAAATTTTTGACAAGGTAGAGTGCTGCTGGAATAGGATACACTATAACTTCGTCTAATGTTGTAGTCAACCTAGGTTCAAGGCACGATATACATCAAGTTATTTAAATTCACTCTATAAACAACCAACAAGGAAAAAGATAAAACTTCAATAAAGAGACTAAGTTGCAAATACCTGAACACCAAAAGAACAATTTAAGTGATCTCACTGGCCTACTCAAAACACTAAAATATTTTAAGTTCTAGCCAAATGAGCTCTTTCCCCCTAAAGAAGACCACTGTTCAGATCCTCCATACACAAATCATACCTAAGGCTGTCAACAATAGACCCACAATGGGTCCAACCCTTCCTTGGACCCCACCATGGTGGGAGCTTTATTGCATCAAGTTTCCCTTTTATTTTTTAAAAAATTCAAATATCACAAAATAGTAATGAAGCAGTTATGGGGAATACAGTTCAAATTCCCATTAATATGGTTTTTTATTTTAAAAGTTACCTTGTAAGATCATATAACCATATGCTTTGATTACCTCATGCAGTTGGCTTGCTTGTTTATGGTGAAGAAGTAAGTTGTCAATCAGATTCAAGAGGTAAACCTACTTTTTTCCTCCTATGAATTACCCATACAAGGTTTTCTCTTTTGGGAGGTAATAACGAAAGCCAAGGGTTTGCAAATGCAGTTCATGTTGAAATCAATCAAGATCCAAAAATGTCACAAATGATTGAGTTAAAAACTTCACAACCATTAATAAAGATACAATATACTGTTAATATATTCCCAGCCTTGCTCCTCATTATTGCACACTAATCGGACATAGTATGAGAGAAATCTAAACAAGAAAAAAATTAAAAAATGTACAAAGAAAAAACAAAGAGAGATCACCTGTTGTCCTCAGTGACACCTTCTTTATTCCATATTCTTCCCAAGGCCACCAGAGATATAGCACATTTTAAAGTCTCCACCTATAACCAGAAGAATAATCAAGATAAATCAACAACCGGGTTTAAACTTTAAGGATTATCAGCATAACTTATGAAAGATGCAGAAAGTTCAAACAAGTATTAGTGCCACTTTGAATAAACTTCTGAACAAGCACTTATAGGAGAAGAAAATAAAATGAACCAAGAAGGTAAAATTAATTCAACTTCTTTCATAAGTTGAAATTAGTCTATACATCTCAACTTTTTCAGAAGCTCTCTCAACTAACTTCTCATAAACACCTCTAAACTAATAAGAACTTTTTTATAAGTTCACATTCAAATACTTATCTCTATTGAAAATCTACTATAAGCTAGAAGTTAATCCAAACTGGACGAGAATTAATAGAATGAGCACATAGGATGTGAGATATCCTCACCAAAAAGTTGGCAGTAGTGACACTATACTCATATTTGCCAGCTCTCTTGGACCAAACGATTAGAATGGCTTGCGAACTAGTAAGAATAGTCAATGCGAGTGTGACAATTGACCTATATCAACAGGGATAAGAATTAAGAAATTAAACAAGAATTTCACTAATTATTGTCCTACGATATGCCAATTGTCATACTTGCGCTTCCACTGCGCTTTCGTCCTGTGGCTGTCAATTTTGGTTTCTTCCCCGGAGGCTGAATTGCTAGCTGGGACTGGAAGAGTAGAAAAAAAGGAAAAGGCTTATTTGGAAAAGTGGAAAAAACACGAGAAGGATTGTAAGTTAACGCAACTATCCAACCTAGAGAAGAGTAAACAGCATACCGGCACCTGACAGCAAAAATGATTTTTCACCAACGTCCTCAACGTCCGCATCCCTGTCTTTATCCTACGATGATGCATCAATACCAACATTGTGAGATTATCAATTGAAGAAATCAATCAATTGGTGAATGAAATGTGCTAACTAATTCCTCGTCAACACATCACCTCGTCTTTGATTTTCCTGTACTCCATTTATTTCGTCTTTATCACAGATCTAAGCTTTACTCTGAGTAGTATGAGTTTTGCATTGGAGAAAAAGAGATCAAATTCTAGAAAATTCTTTCCCGTTTTGTAATTGCAACAGATCTCAACCGTGTCTCAGTCTCAGCTCAGCTAAGTATACCCAGGCCAGGCTCTGTGTATTCTCACTATTCTGTTCTTCTAACCTCTATTTTTTTTGCCATTTTTTATTTCTTTTTTCGCATTTTTTTTGGTCGAAATTTTTTCGCATTTGTCTTTTTTTTTTGTTTTGTCAAAATTTCACTGGATTAAGGCTCGGAGCCCCATCAAACAAAGGGGCCAAGGCCCAATATAAAGAGAAAAGTACAAATTTAAGGGAGATACTTTTTTTCGACCAAAAAAAAGGGAGATACTTTTAACACCCCTTTTTAATATTCACACCCTCATATTGTTTGTAATTTATAAACTTCCCATCATACCCCTGTTTATTTAAATTAAATAAAACTTCCCCCTCCACACTCACTCACTCTCTCCCGCTTCGGTTTCCCAATTTCATCATTCTCTGTCGCACACCCTCATTCCCCTTCTCCATTCGAGAAATCATCCATCAATCTCTTCCTCAATCAGTTCACGTAAGTTTCTATTACCTCATTTCTACTCTTAAAGCTTATGTTTTCGTAGTTTTAGGGTGTGTTTCCCGTTCCGGAAGTGAAAACCGGGATGAGTTTTATTTTTCTGGGTTTTTGTTGCTTTTGGAACTATGTTTTCAGAAGTTCCCGAAATTAACAAAATCTGGAAATTTTCGACCAATTAGTTATGGAAGTAGTACGAAAAAAAAATCTGCTTTCGGATAATAACTGTCAAAAGTTTCCAGAGATATTCGCCCAGGTATTTTCGGAAAAAAAAACATGAGATTTTTTCAAAACTTTGATTCCGGAAATAATTGAAACTAATACGCTAGAACATTCTGAATCTATAACTCTGGAAGGAAAGTTAGTGAATCTTCTTTCAAAGAATAAATCGTAGATCCGCTCTCTATCTAAAAGCCATTGAACTAGAGAATAAAGGAACCCTAACACATACTCAAGGCTACGAAGACTATTCCCCCAACAAACCCAGATATTGGAGCGGATAAAAGCTTAGGAACTCAACGATTCTCAAGCTTAGTGGAACATTCTTTGTCTCGTTGGAGAATCGACCAAAGTTGCGCCAGAGGAGAAAGGGACCAATTTGGCAAAATCGATGACAACGCGACCCGTTGATTTTTTATTAAGGAATTTGTATCAAGCTAGGGTTCACAGTGTTGATTTGGGAATTTGGGCTTGTATGTAGGTTGAAGACATGAGAGAGAGTTGAGAGTTGAGAAAATCAGTACATGGCAAAACACGAGGCTCTGGGTTGTGTTGAGTAGTTTGTCTAGGTTCGATTAATGGTTATCCGAACTGGACTCGAAAACGAATCAGTTTTAAATTGCTTTAAAAAAATGGTTCAAACAGTCCAGGTTATGACCAACAGTTCAGTTGATAATGGTTTGGTGCGGTTCATTTCCAATGGTTTTTCTGCACCATGTAGTTATTAGGTCATTATTAGAATATGTTATTTATATGAATTAATGCATGGTTCTTTATTTGGAGTACACGAGACTTGTATGGATTGGGAGCTAGGAAAATCAGAGTGACTTCACTCCCACCATTGGGTTGCCTACCTGCTGCAAGGAATTTATTTGGTTTCCAGGAGAATGGTTGTCTCAAGAATCAACACTGATGCCCAAGGATTTAACAAGAAGGTCAACTCAGTTGTTGCAGATCTTCAAAAGCAACTCCATAGTCTTAAAGATTGTAATTTTTATATTTTCAAGCCTCTCTATGACCTTGTCTAATCCCCTTCAAAATTTGGTAGACAAATCTTTGACTAAAATTCATTCAACATAATTGACATTAATAAAATGGTGTTACTTAATTTTTAACCTTTCTTATGATGTTCCATAGGTTTTGTGGAGGCAAGCAGGGGTTTCTGTGGTACAGGGACTATAGAGACAACATCCTTGTTGTGCAATCCAAAATCACTAGGAACTTGTTCTAATGCAACCCATCATTATGTGTTTTAGGACAACGTCCATCCTTCACAAGCTGCTAACCAAGTTCTATCTAATGCATTGACTATGCAAGGCATAGCCCTTATCACATAAGAACTCGTGATTATTTACTTCTCTTAAATATTCTCGTGTACAACTAAACTACACATCATGGAAGTGTTGCAAAAGTTTCCTATGTATTTTTATGGAGTCTAGAAAGATATGTATTTCTATGTATTTTGAATCTTGAGAAGTTTTAGATTAAATCATTTGTAAAACATTATATTATGGAGAAAGTATTGCCTATGATTTATTAATGCATTATTCTATTTTTGGTAGTTAGATTTGGACACGATATATGAAAATGCAATTATGATTACTTTAAAGTTAGCTATGTAATGATCAGATAATCACCAATATAAGGAAGAAAAACATATAATAGAGGCTCTTAAATCCGTAAAGGTATGATTATAACATCTTAATATATGCCATAAAAAGTAGCATAAAATTTCTAGAGACTAAAAATAACAAATTGTTTTTATCTTTATATCAGTCTCACCAAATTGAATGGTTTATGGCGAAAAAATTTTGAACAAGTCGAAGAACCAAGATGTACCACTAAGATGAAAGTAAACAGAAGCGTAGTTCCAAATTTACCCTTTTTCTTGCAACGAAGCAATTTTGAGGGGAACTCAATATTAACCTTGACGGCTCAAAAGTTTTTAGCAAAATTTTGGAATATAATTAATCTTAAGAAATCATTAATTACAGAGATGCAAGTAATTAATAGCAAGAGGAATCACTAGAAGTTAAAAAAGTTGAGATATATTATGCAAAAAAAAGATATATAAGGGCACTTATGTATTAGTTTTGAGGGCGTTTGGCAATGCTCTCTTATCTCGAAACCTCGTAGGTACAAAAAACGAGGGTGTTTATGAAACGCCCTAAATATAGATCAATGAGGGCGCTTTCTCGTACAAAAGCGTCATTCCCTTTTTTTTTTCGAAATATGCTTTCAGTGAAGAGGCTTAGCATAAAGGAAACGCCCTTAATGGAAGCTAGTAACGGCGCTTCCTTGATGTTAAATGCCCTTAAAACTAAGTTGATGTCTTCAAAAATAAAAAATCAGCCCCATTTTTGCTTTTATTACTTTTTTCAATTTTTTTCTTTTTCTTTTTGCAGGCTAACTCATTTAACTCATCTTGCTTATGTTTTTCTCTCTTAGATGTGGCAGTCCGTCCATAAAATGGGTTTGGTTAAAATTTTAAACCCATATTACTGGTAATTAGTCTATTTCAACCCATTTTTTATTGGTTAATCATATGTCGCGATGACGTGGTATATGTTGTCATCCCTATGTTGGAATGAATAGCATATTACTCATCCCATCCCTTATCACATAATGATTAAAGACTATATGATGCATTTTATTTAACAACTTCATTATATTATATTTAAATTTAATTAACTGATTTTGTTTATAACATTTTACAATTAGGATTGGATTACCTTTAAATAATTTTTAATTAGATTTTTGTTGTATTCTTAAACAAAAATTTTTATGTTAGTTTATTGATTTTTTTTATAATTAACTAAAGCGTGATAATAGATGCAAATATGAGTACATAATATCTACTAGCTAAAGATATATATAAGTTTGAAAATTGTTATATGCAAAAATAACTTTTAAAAAAATATAGATATAGAAGTTGGGTACTATAGTAATCCTTTACCCATTGGTATCCCTATGTCTAATTGGCAATTTGGCATGTCTAACGAGGTCCAAGACAACTCCAAAGTCCAAGCACAAGAAAAAAATTAAAGAAGAAAAATATAAGTAAAACAGCAACACATTACCAACACAACTCAATCGATGTAGAAGAGAGAGGCATCAATGTAAATGCTGAACAGAGTGATTGACCCCACAAAAGGAATAAAACAGCCTGTGATAGAGCTGTGAGCGATACATAATTCACCGCTCATACGTTATTATTATGATTTCTCCCCTTACCAAAGCTTAGCTTTCAGTAATCAGCATAGGCATAGCACAAACGTACGTTTCCTTTAGTTCTGTTTTCCTTCACCGACAAATTAAACATCATGAGCTCCATGACTCAGAACCACCGGAGCTTCTTCCCCATTCCTACTAGTAGTAAGCCATCGCTTCCAGTCTCGCGTTCAGACTCTAAACAACATGAAGGAGGCCTTCGCAGACGCCTTTCTTCTTTGTCCCTCAAGATCCCAGCAACCCCTGCTGTTTCCTCTTCCTGGTCATTTCCCAGATCCAAGTCTCTCTCATCCATGGGTGACTATGCAAGCACCTCTATAAGGAAATGGTGGGACTGGAGCTGCGCTTGGATCCTCTCCAGGAAGCCCATCTTTGCTAGAGATCTCGAAATGAACGAACAGGAAGCCAAGCTACTTGGTTCCCACAACAGGGGAAGTTGGGGACATGTTTTCTATAAGGTGAGATCTGAGATCAGAAGATTCATCACTTCTGATTATGCTGCTCTTCCTCAAACCTACAGGTACAACGATGCAGGGAGAACAACTCAATAATCCTTATAATTCAATCCGCCATTGGAGTTGTAGTATGCTTCCTTCAAATAATTCTCTTTCTCTCTTTAAGATCTCCTGAAATCTACCATGGAATTGCTTTTGGTACGGCTAGCTTCTGCAATATTCGTTTGTTCGTTCTGTATTTTTTCCCCACTCAATGTACAATTCTTCATGTGTAATTTGTTCCATGTTGTCTATGATAACGGACGATCACGTAATTTACATGCATACATAATTGCTATTCTATAATCTATATTGTGGATTGCTGTAAAATTTCCTGATCTTTGCTGCTATATAAGATCAAATGACCGAGGTACTGTTCATTGCATTTTGTTCACCAGGTTTATATTCAATTAATGATTATTGAATAATAAAAGAAAACTGCAGGATCTAGCTCGTTACAAATTTGTATTGTGGATGTAGAACCTGCTAACCTGCAAAAAATTTTGTGGGTACAACCTACCAGATGTTATTTAATTACGAAAATTGCTATTCAATATAAATCACACTGATAAATTTATTACGAATTATCTCATATAGTTATTTTATTTTTTTAAAATAAACCTAAACTAACATAAATAAAAATAGATCATGACCCTGGCGATAATAATTAATTCATAAAATTTCGTATAATTTTTTTTATCATTCATCATTACCATTTAATTATGGACGTGTTAATTTGAAGCGATAACACTATTTGTTATAGTTGTGAGAGTTTGTTCAAGTGGTACATAAATGAAGATCTTCCCTTAACATAGAAAAATATACAAAAAATATCAAATTCATACAATATAAAACATACAATGTATGTTTTCTTTGTATTTTTTTATTATATCAATCACATTTCAAACATGGATCTGGACCGGATTCATGTTTAAAAAGTAATTTTAATAGAAATCAATCACACACTACAACTATCATTACTCAATATGTGGCATCGGTTAGGGCTGTTCAGTGCCAAGTAATAATCATAACCGCACATGATAATTAATGAATTCTAATGTTTAGCTTGTTATTATAAGAAGTTTCACAAATTGGCCCTTAATACAATTTATCACGATAAATATACGAGAAGTTTATGTTCAGCATCTTTATAAATGCTCTTTGAGCTAATTTAGATAAACTTCTAAGTAAGTATTTATAAACGAAAACAATTTCTTTTATAAATTGAAATTAACCTTTATAACTCAACTTTTTCATAAGCTCTCTCATTTAACTTCTCTGTAAATACCTAATGGAAAAGAGTATAGAAGCTCCCTAAACTTTTAACCTTTTGCATATATGCACCATGACTTTCATTTTATCTCAATTAATCCTTAAATTGTTATAATTGTTGCAATAAATATCTTTACATTAACATGAAGTTAAATAATTAACAAAACTAATCCCATTCCTTTAAGATTTTGTATTTATTAAAATATTAAAATTCTATAAATTTCCATTTTTTAAAAAATAAAAAACCCTAAACTGAAAAAACACATCATTGTAAAGTTTAATAATTTTTTTCACACTCCTGTTCCCACCTATTTCTTTTTATCTCTCTTCATTTTCTATCACAACTTTCACATTCTCTATCTTCATTTTATTTTATTTTTTATTTCTATCTTTCTTCTCCCTTCACTTCCCAAACCTAAAAATAAGTTGACAAAATTTTAATACTCTTAATAATTCTTTCACAATTTTTTTTTATACTTTCTTTCACACCTTAATTTTTTTTTCTCTCTTTTCTTTCTTATTATATCAACTATGACAATTTTAATTTTCTCTCCAACTCTCTCTCTCTTTTTTATACGCCTCAACAATTAAAAATAAATAAATTTTGACACATGAAAATCTATTTTTACCTCCTTAGAAACCGTGCCTCAATATTAAAAATATCGGATCTTACATCAAGTCCAATCTATAAAATGCACGTATTATCAAAAAAATGTTTCCCTAATTAACAGTGGACAAAAACAAAAGGATGGTTATATATTGATAGATATGGTTAAGTATGTTTGTTGTCCCTCAAAATTTTCTGGAATTTGGGTTTAGTCCCTATAATTTAAAATCACTGATTTTGGTCCCTCAAAAATTGAAAATACACCTATTTAGTCCTTATCGATAAAAAATTGTAGCTAATCCGTAGCAAAATCTGTAGCAAAACTAAGCAATAAGGACTAAATCGATGTATTTTCAATTTTTGAGGGACCAAAACCAGTGATTTTAATTTATAGGGACTAAAACCAAATTCCAGAAAATTTTGAGAAACCAAAAACATATTTAACCCTAGATAGATATATAGTTAAATAGATAGCTGGATCCTACTCTATCAACCTAAGCTACATGTCATGAAGTCTAATCTATCAGGTTAATGTATAAACTACACGTGTTATAAAATAAATGCTTCCCCAATAAATAATAGACAAAAATAAAGAAAATTGTTAAAACTTATAGATAAATAGATATAGATATAAATATAAATACAAGAGATAAGAGATAAGACACAACACATTGGTTTTTTATTTTTCTCTTTTATAAAATGTTTAATTAATTTTTTAAATTCAAATATTAAATAGTAAATAATAACTTTTATTTAATTGATCCAAATTTATCTATCATTAAGGATTTTTCTTAAATTAATGAAAGGATATATTGCAATAAACATAAAAAGTAAGGATTAATTATGATGAAATGATGAAATTATGATGAAATGAATATTCAAATGTCTATTTACATAAGATTAAAAATTTAGGATGGTTGTATGTTTTTTTTCCTTAAATATATTATTAAAATAAGATATATTAAAATGTTTTTATTCTTTCTATACGGTATTATTTTTGGAAAAAAATGATATAAAAAGAAGTTATTAAAATAAATTCATTTTTAACATGTCAAATATGGATAATAAATTAAAAGTAGAAATAATTTATTAAAAAATATAATATTTGATATTATCAATGCATTGAATGTTGTGATAATTATAATTTTCTAATAAAATATTTACATTTTTTATTTATGGAAATGTTTTATTAAAAAAATATAACATTTGATATTACCAATACATTGAATATTTTGATAGTTGTATTTTTCAATAATTTTTTCTACTTTTCATTTATTATATAAAGATTAATAGTCCGTTTGATTTATAGTTTAGTAGAATTAATTTTAAAAATTAATGATTAAAATGAATTATATACGTTTTATAAAACACGTTTAGACGAAAATAATTTAAAATCAATTCTCCAGAATCATGATTTATATTTTCAAAAAGTTAAAACCAACATGCCATGAAAAATCCGAAATAATTTTCTCTTCTCTGGATAGAGGCACGACTTCCAATTATGTTTTGCTCTGCCGCTGAATCGCTGATAAAGAATTTTTTATAAAAAGGAAATTATTAAATTAATAAAATAAATCTATCATATTTTAAATATTCTTTTACACAGAGAGGTTGGTTTTGGAGATCTTCAAACTGCAGAGGGAATAGAATGGTTGATAAAACAATGAAAGGCACTGAAGGAAAGGTGTGTGAGCAATTTTCTCCCAAGTATTATGGGCTTTGCTTTCTCGGAGGTATGCTTAGTTCTGGCACTACCCATCTTGCTATAACTCCTCTGGATGTACTCAAAGTGAACATGCAGGTTAATTCTCAAACTATCGTCCTTGTTCATTGGAACCACGCGAAGCTAACAAAACCCGATTATCAACTTTGATAAATATATATGTTTTTGTAGGTGAATCCGATTAAATATAACAGCATTTTATCTGGGTTTTCAACCCTTTGGAAAGAAGAAGGACCTTATGCTCTTTGGAGAGGTTGGTCTGGCAAGTTCTTTGGATACGGCGTTCATGGCGGGTTCAAATACGGTCTTTACGAATACTTCAAAAACCTTTATGCTGATGTCTTCGTGGATTATAACAGGAACAGCATATTCTTTCTCAGCAGTTCCTGCGCTCAGGTGTTAGCTGATGTGACCCTTTCTCCTTTCGAAGCTGTTAAAATTCGTGTGCAAATCCAGCCTAATTTCGCAAAGGGTTTAGCTGATGGTTTTCCAAAAGTATATAAAAATGAAGGTCTTGCTGGGTAAACCACATAAACCTTGATAACTTCCTTTTCCTTTCTTCCTTCCTTCCTCCTTAATGCTCATTATACCCTTTCCTGCAGTTTCTACAGGGGCCTAATTCCATTGTGGAGCCGCAATCTTCCTTGTAAGATCTTTGTTGTATTTCATTTATTTGTTATAATAGGAATAATAAGATTAAACAATGCAATGCTGATAGAACTCAGCTCTTTTTAGCTGAGTTCTAACTATAAGATTATTAGAATAGGAACAATAACATTAATCCTCTGCAGGTATCGTTCCTTGCAACTCCTTATATTGGGCTAATTAGTATTTGAGCATTGAAATTGTGGAATTTGTGATGATCTTGAGCTTGTAATGAAGAGTTGGGTCATGGACTCTTCTTCCACTGTATAATTTCTAATCAATTAATCCATACAACCTGAAATTTCTTAAAGAGTTGTGCCTTTGCTCTGAGGTTTTCTTAACAATTAACATAGATACTTTTTGCAAGTATGTGAGCTGATAGAGCTTAAAAAGTTTCTTGGCCAAAAGTTTATGATATAATGGTGAATTTAATTTTAATATGTCAGCATAAAATCACTCAATGAGTTTGACTATATTAACAATTCCAAGATATGTCAAATTCAATAAATGATCTGATAACATATCATTGGATTTAAGTGTAAAACTTTATACATGAACGGTGCATCAAAATTAAACTCTATTGTCGCAGATTCATTGTTACCCACATTTATGACTTTTTTATATTTGATTTGACAGTCTCCATCGTTATGTTTTCGACATTTGAGTATACGGTGGACCTAATATACAGGAATATCATGCGTAGAAGAAAGGAGGATTGTTCTACAGCACAGCAACTTGGTGTGACATGTTTAGCAGCCTATACAGCTGGTACTGCTGGCACTGTAATCTCCAACCCTGCTGACAATATTATTACCAGTCTTTATAATAAAAAGGCTGAATCTGCAATGCAAGTAGGTTTTCATGTTATACCCTGATGCATTTGAAATATGAAAAAACAATCAGATTAACTTCTTAGTGTTCCTTACTCTTAGGCTATCAAGAACATTGGGTTTGCCAAGTTGTTCACAAGAAGTCTTCCTGTTCGGATTGCTCTTCTAGGTCCAGTTGTTACTTTGCAGTGGTTTTTCTATGACACCATAAAAGTGCTTTGTGGACTGTAAGTAGATTTCTTTAATCTGTTTCTCTGTACTATAATAGTAATGTAATTGTTTTGTCAAAATTCTAAATTTTTTTTCAGTTTGATCAGTAATGACTTATGATATAGAAGTAAGCCTGGACAATTGTAATTTTGGATTCATTTTGATATAGGTTGCTTTTCTGTTAAGCTATCCTTTCAGTATATCATATTTCTTCCATAGCATATAGCTGCAACCTGAATTTTTTTTATCACTAATGTAATAAATTTGGGCAAATTTTAATTTATCCCCTGGTGAGATATGCTTCTAAAATAACTGTAAAGAGTTTTTGCTGACACTAGAAGTACTTTACATTTGTATTTAACTGAAATATTTTTAGTTAAATCTAACATCCCGATGTGCCCATGACTTGCACATGAGCTTCCAAACACGTTTTCAGCTTCTTCTTGACCCATCCATTGATGGAGAAACATGAAAACCTGCGTGCCTTAGGTTCTAAATCTCCATTTTGTCCATGTGCATATGCATCACACTAACAATGAGAAACTCATCCCAACCAATTCAGTGCATATAATTGAGCACCAAATTAAGCACCTCTGTTTGCACCAAACCCAAAGCTGAACCACCTATCTTTGCACCAAAGCTGAACCCAAATGCAACACCAAATTGAGCTTTAAATCCAGAAACAAAATCTGACCAGCCACCTTATTGCAACACCAACAGGACCTCTCCAAGAAACATCCTCTGGAATGCCTGTCCTGGTTAGATTTAACCATGGGGGCCATCACCCATCAGCGATCCATTCATTATTCCAACACCATCAAGTAAAGATTTGCTTAACTTTACTGTCATATTTTGATAGCTTTCTGACAATAGATCACTAGATCTACTCATTATCCACACCTTGTTCAAGACTTCTGATTTTGGTATGTTAGAATTAATCACATGTTATCAGAATTAGTCACGTGTCTTTTTAGAATAGCTGTTACTGATTCCAAGCAGTGTATTTGTTATTAGCTGTTACCGATTTGTAGGCCTTAGATTTAGCATCACATTCTCATGCATGTGTAGACTGATTAGTCACAGAAATTAAAATTCTAGATGGTAATTCTTCAACAGCTGCAGGCAGGGTGGTTTCCATGGGTGGCACCATGGCAGAGTTTTGGAGCCACAAAAGATACAACCCATCTTTGATTTGCTTCTGTTGTGTTTTATTTCTTTATTGAAGCTAATGTAAAATGTACATTGATGAATTGGAGAATTTGAATCTAGCTTTTCATGTTTCTTCATCAATGGAAGGTTGATAAGAAGTTGACCGTGTGTTTGGAAGTTCACATGAGTGTCACAAGTGCACCTAGGAGATTAGATTTAACTGAATTGAAAACTAACGTTTTCAGTTAAATTCAAATGTCAGGGGTGTTTAGTGTTTGCAAAAATTCTTTAGAGCAGTTTTTTTTTTTTTGTGAAATAGGTATCTCACAGGGGGGGTAAATTGTAATATGCGCAATAAATTTAACATCATATTCCTGATTTTCATGCTAATTGCAAGCTTCTAATAGTCTTGTTTTGGATAAAGATATCATTTATGTTTCTGGTATAATGTTATCGCTTATATCTTTTGGTGTGGTATCAAATCAACCATAGAAATATTTGTTTGTAGTGCATATTATTTCACCTTATCGATGTCTCATAAAGCATGGTATAAATTGTTTCATAATCTCATTTGGTTTATGGGGAGATGTCAGATGTCTTAATCAAGTATACGTGTGCTCTGTCTATGCACACAGCAGCCTTTAGTTATGTTTCATATCTATTTTATTCCAGACTGTTCATTGGTGCAAAATTTGAATTTGAATATTCTTTCTTTACGGCAATAAGATATTAATTGATTCCCTTCTGTGTGCTTTACCCTTTAGGCCTACTAGTGGAGGGCTTGCGAGAGACATGGAGGAGGCTAAATCGTAGCTTGTGCTCAAGTATGTGTGGTTCAGTCATGTGTGTCTGAATTATCTTTTAATACTGTTTATTTTTCATTTAAGCGAGATAAGGATAAGATTCGCTGTTCAAACTTGCATGAATCAGGCTCAATTAAAGGCTGCAAGAATCAGCAACATTTGTTCCCCCAAAGCTCATAGGGGAGTTTTGCTACCATAAAAGTGTTACTATTTTTTTTTATTAAATAAAATTTGGGGTGAGGGAATGGTGCCACAGTCCAAGGCAGGAAAAGCCTCTGGACTCTTTGAGCACTTATAGCACTTATAGAGATACTTACATTTTACCTCACCGCAAAGGGATGAGTGGGGTTACAGTGTTACTATTTTGAAGCATACATTCTTTGCATCTGTGCATGTAATATCATGAGATAAAGCTGAAAACTATTTTGAAGCATACATTCTTTGCATCTGTGCATGTAATATCATGAGATAAAGCTGAAAATGAAAGCTGTAATTGGATATCTAATAAAGAATGAAATGAAGTTGAGTGAAATGAAATGACTAAGGATAAACTAACTGCACCGTTGTTTAAATATTTTAACGATGAAGTAGAGAAAAAAGATTTGTTCAAATATTTAAATATTTAAATAATGGAATTTAGAAAAAGACTTGTTTCATTTCATTCCGTCTTAATTGGAAGAAGAAAAAGTGGAATATTAGATGAAATAGGGTAAAATTATTCTAAAATGTTTTTATTTTACTTCACCTTATGGTGAAGGGCCTAATTTTACCATTGATATATTCATATATTCATAATTAATTCAACGATGGAGATGATTTGGTAGTGTATAAAGTTTTAAAATTTGCAAGTACGTCTGCCCGTTTGGTTTAAATTTTCAACCATCCAAAATCAATTCTGCAGAATTGATTTTAAATCACTTCCGTCCAATGTACTTCGTAAAGTGTGCATCATCCATCTCAACCATTCATTTCTAGAATCAATTCTACTCAACTGTAAACCAAACGGACCCTTAGTAAGTAGAGGGGTAAAGTAGCCTTAATCAAGTTGCCTCTAGTGGAACTCTTCAGCACCTATTTACTGGTTAGATAACAACGATCATCAGAGAGTTTGTAGAATCAAACTTGTTTAGGAATGACTCAGGCTTATTGGTTGAAATCTATGATGGGTGTCAAGTGTCGACAATGTTAGAGGGTTGAGTCTTGCTGATGTAGATTGGATATGGGTTTGATTTAGGATTATCATGGGGATTATTATTAGGGATTTGATCATTACGGTTTTCATTTTTTATTGTATTTTTTTTGACGTATTTTCATTTTCTATTGTTAGACCTTATAGTTTGGGTCAAGTTAGATTATGATTTATTTTGCCCATATATAGATTTCCTTTGTAAACACTCGATAACTTTTGATGATGATTGAATTCTCTTAGTATATTTAGAGAGTATTTGAGATTTGAGTTGGGAGTACCTAGCGATGCAAGAAGGATGGGCATGAGTAGTAGTTACACGTTACCTGCACTTGTAGGTGAAAATGTGCCATGCACCCATCCATGCTCATAATGAGTACATGTTTAACAGGTTTTATAGGAAATAGGGTACCCACGGTCCACGGATACCCATGGGTATCCATGAATATTTGTTAAAAAAATAAAAAATCAATTCAGTACATTTAACAAAAGATAAACCTAAAAATTAAATTAGTACATTTAGTCCCCAAAAGTCCAAATCCTAAAAATTATTACATACCATTTAAATTCAAATAATGTTCAAACAATATTAAACATGACAATTTCTTTAACCATCAGCAATGGTCACATCCATAACACTACTTTGATCACACTACTTTGATCACATGGTTCCTACAAAATAAAAGCAATAAAATGAGAATAAAATGCTATTCAATTACAATAATAAGTGTGGGTTAGTGCTTAATAAATGCTTAATCAGTGCTTTACAGATTCTATATGAAAAAATAATATAACACCTAATGTATTACACATTTCATGCCCTTGCGATTTGAAAGGTATAATTAAGTCATTTTATTTTATAGTGTCTTAATTCATATTTTCACATTAACGATTAAAGGGAAATCCAATTGTTGCGTTGTCTGTGCTTGATTCCCTACAAGTATGACAGACTCCAAACATATGCCAACTATGAGCATAAACCGACAAGAACGAGCAGGAATCGAAGATGATGATGGACAAATGTGAACAATGAGCAGAAACCGACGTCGGACATAATCGTGCTGGATGGAGTTGCGTCGGACGAAATCACGCCGGAGGTGAAGGTTGGACACGATATGGAACAAATAGAATCACAGCTTCGTTGAGAACGCCGACAATGCAGCAGTAGCCTGAGGACAAAGGTGTTTTGGGGAAGGTGGAAGAGGGGCAAGGGCAAGGGCTAGCGCAGTTGTAAAAGAGGAAGAGGGTTTGAGTTTTTGCAAAGGGGAGCAAATGAAACTTGGGGTTTAGATCTGTTCATTTATTTGGTTAAAATTTTTTAAAAATCTTAAACATTAATACATTATATATAAAAGGTATTTTTGTATTTTCAAGTATATGGGTACCCGCGGGTATGGGTACCCCTAAACCCGACCTCGCCCTATTAATGTACGAGTAGTTAAAAATACATTAACTTTAATCCACGGGTACTTGTTTACATACCCGAACCCGATTTGTCGAGGGTTTTACTCGTGGATGAGAGTTTTTTTGCCACCCCTTGGAGTACCTACTCTATAGGAGCATTCTAGGATTATTTATGGAGTACCGTGCCAAGAGGAATTTTGTATATTTGCTATCAGAAGTGATTGTGGAATTTCTCAAAACTCCTTCATTATTAAATACATGCATATCTATAATAAATTAGGAAATATGAAATTATTTGAATTTCGACTATTGATTTTTTAATAATACTTATAAAATATTTAATTAAGGATGAAATAAAAAGATTTTAGATTAATTCTTTTACAAAAACAAAAAATTAAATAGATAATAGGGTTAATTGTATTTTTGGTCCCTTTAGTTTGGATCATGTATTATGATCCTTCAATTTTTTTTCGAGCAAATCAAATAACTACCATTTCAAAATTAAGTAAATATGGTCCATTTCTTAAGCGTGTATTTGGATGGAGAATTTTAGAATTCTTGAAATTGTGTTAGGGAAAGTTGAGTGAATTGTAAAAATGAGAAAAATTATAAATAATAATCTAAATATTTCCTATTTAACATTTCAAATTCTTTCATTTATTATTCTATCACATAAAATTTAGTAATTTCGAAATACACAATCCAAATACAAGTAATTGTCTTCTACTTAAAATCTATAAATTCTCATTTTACATGAGATTCAACGTTTTAATTAGTTAATTTTAATTTTAAGAAGTTTCAAAATGATTTGATCAATTTAATTTAATTTATAAAAATATTGACAATGAAGTAAAACTATAAAAATTTACCAACATGTATTGGTCCGAGTGGAAGGGGCTCGGGTCCTTAAGCATGTCGTCCTGGGTTCGATCCTTGGATCCATGTGTATGGAAAAAATACTGTTGGGAGGGGTCCCCGCTTTGCGCTTGACAGTACTCCGAGACCTACCGGGTGGAAGGATACTCTGGCAAACAAAAAAAAAAAGCTATAAAAATTTTAAATATAGACAATTGATGATGGGGATTATATTTACTTAGGTTAAAAATAAAGGATTGATAATAATTTAAGGAACAGGAACATAATTATATATAATCCAAATTATGGGGATAAAAAACATAATTAAATCTAGATAAAAAGCAGAATACTCTACCAGAAAAGATTGGCAAGTGTCAGATTCGGGAATTTGGGAGCTTGGTTGGCTAAATTCTTGCATTGATTTTTAAGTGAAAATTTGATTGATTGATTTATCTGTATTTCAGAAATATTAGCGCGGAAGGTTGTATTTGGACCAAAGAAGAGGGTCCAACCCAAGAAGCCAAGGCCGAAAATAGACAAGGAATGCAAGACAGAAAGGGTTGACCAAAGAAAAAAAGGGAAAAGAAAGCCGCGTGATATTTAATTGAAAATTCTACAGAGAGAAGTGGGCGTAGCTGGTCAGCACTGACCTCCGTTGTTTCTCGGCAGGAACCAATACCATCTTCCTTCTCTTTCTCTATCCTAAAATTAACAAAATTAAAAATCATTTCCTGAAACTAATTTTGTGGAGATCTGTCGGAGAAGAAAGAAGCCAATTATCCTTATCCTCCCTCTTTCTTCCATTCTTTCGTTCACCTTCTGGTTCTGGTACGTTTAGGCTTTTCATTTTCATTTATTTGTTTATATGGATTATTTTCGTTTTTGTATTCCGCTCTTTAAAATAAAAAAGATTAGTATTAGTATTAGATTGATTACATGATATATGAAATGAACAGATATAGAAGGGAATTGATTGATCTTTGTTTTGATTTGATGTTGTTTGTGAGGTCATCGCAGCATAGGGGACGAAGCTGATGAGAGATCGTTGGATTGGATGAGTATATAATTGAATTGTTTCATGGGCAACACATGCCGTGGATCTTTGAAAGGAAAATATATTCAGGGCTTCAGCCAGCCCGAAGACCCTTCATCAAAGCGCAACAATCATTCTGATCGCTCTTCCGACTCAGAGAACCACCTCAAACAAAATCCCAATTCTGCATCAGATAACAACGACAACAATCTACCCTTGAGCTTGAGGAAAGAAGTCATCATGCGCCGAGGCCTTGATAATCAAGCATATTATGTCTTGGGTCATAAGACTCCCAACATTCGTGATCTATACACTCTTGGCCGTAAATTGGGACAGGGGCAATTTGGTACCACTTATTTATGCACCGAGAATTCCACCTCCATTGAATATGCATGCAAATCCATCTCCAAGAGGAAATTGATTTCCAAGGAGGACGTGGAGGACGTTAGGAGGGAAATTCAGATAATGCATCATTTAGCTGGTCACAAGAACATTGTCACCATCAAGGGTGCTTATGAGGATCCACTCTACGTCCATATTGTCATGGAGCTTTGTTCTGGGGGTGAATTGTTTGATCGCATCATCCAGAGGGGTCACTATTCCGAGAGGAAGGCTGCAGAGTTGACCAAAATTATTGTTGGAGTTGTTGAGGCTTGTCATTCCCTTGGGGTTATGCACAGGGATCTCAAGCCTGAAAACTTTTTGTTGGTCAATAAAGATGATGATTTCTCTCTTAAAGCAATTGACTTTGGCCTCTCTATTTTCTTCAAACCAGGTAAATACTATTCCATTCCTTACTCTGATTTTCTCTTTGTATAGTTATCCCCCGTGTGTTTCTGCTTTATTATTATTATTATTAGTTTATTACATTACATATGTTTGTACCTTGGGCGCACTTGTATGTCATAAATGCATGCTTTTTATCTTCTTTAATGCTTCTATATTTACAAAAACCCCGCGCTCTAGTTCCTGCTTCTGTCTTCCAATAACAACATATTTTAACACTTTTCTTGAACTTTGCTGCTATTTGCATTCAGGATTCTTGTTGTTATTAACTAGAGAACACCATTCCATACTAATTAGTGTTTGTTTAAATCTTCCTTTGACCTTACTGCTTCAGGTCAAGTTTTCACTGATGTAGTTGGCAGCCCGTACTATGTGGCTCCTGAGGTTCTCCTCAAGCATTATGGGCCTGAAGCAGATGTGTGGACAGCAGGTGTCATACTGTACATATTGCTTAGTGGTGTGCCTCCATTTTGGGCAGGTATATGTCACTGCCAACACTCTTTTGATAATCTGTCCTTCATCTGTGACATTACTGAAAGTTTCATCCTTTTGGAGTTCAGAAACCCAGCAGGGTATATTTGATGCTGTATTGAAGGGACATATAGATTTTGACTCAGATCCATGGCCTCTAATATCTGATAGTGCAAAAGATCTGATTAGAAAGATGCTGTGTTCTCGGCCTTCAGAACGGTTGACTGCTCATGAAGTCTTATGTATGTTCATCCTTTTTTTTTTCCTACTACACATACTATATACAAGGACCATCCTGATATGAATAGAATAGATGTTGTTTCCTTTTGGACGAGTCATTATGGTTACTCAGTTGATGTTATTATGGGTATAGTCGAGGGGTTGAGCATAAGAAATCGGCTTTCGCTGTACCATTCAAACTTCCAAAGTTGTCTCCAGATTAGAGGCAATAGTTGATTGAATTGAATTCTCACTGGCTTTGCCTTATCTGTAGCAGACTCACCTAGGAAGAACCAGTTCGCCTTTCTAAACTAATTAGATACATGGAAATTGATATTTCCTCAAAAGAAAATTCTAAGTTTTAAGATGAGCTTAATATTTTTGTCTGCTTTATAAAACAGAGGAATGGATTAAATTTTGTAAATATTCAGATATTATGTTTCATTGTAATTGTCTGCGTTATTACATATAACTTAATCTAATTTGTAGATAAAAAGACATAACTTTTTGTGCTTGTTTAGGTCATCCTTGGATATGTGAAAATGGAGTTGCCCCTGACAGATCACTGGACCCTGCTGTTCTTTCCCGTCTCAAACAGTTTTCTGCAATGAATAAGCTAAAGAAAATGGCTTTACGGGTAAATAAAGCTAATTGATGCCTGAATATTAGTTTCTGTATGAATGTGGCTTCTACATTGTTATGAAAAAAGATAATGCATTCTCATACATGATAAATGAAGTGTTATTAATACCTTCGTGGCAACACACTTTCATGCATTTCTTGACTGCCAAATGAACCTCACGTTATTGGGCTTCTGCACTTAATCTTATCTTTTAACTCTATTTCATCTATTATTATTTTGTTTGATCAAAGCTAGGTAACTTTACATATAATTTATTGTTATAATTACTTGTTTTGCCATTTTATTAGGTAATTGCTGAAAGTCTATCCGAAGAGGAGATCGCTGGTTTGAGAGAAATGTTTAAGGCTATGGATACTGATAACAGTGGTGCCATCACCTTTGATGAACTCAAAGCTGGTCTAAGAAGATATGGGTCTACCCTAAAGGATATAGAAATACGTGATCTTATGGAAGCGGTAGGGTGTTAATTCTGTGAAAAATATCTTTCTGTATTTTGTGTATGGAGTCCCATTTAATTTTTTTATTCTTTTTGGAATATGATATTTTAATTTTTCTTATATATTTCCTCATAGTTTGTATTGTATTCTTTGTCATTCACTCTGTTTGCATGATTCTTCTTCAATCTTCATTACCCATTGAGTACATAATTCAAGAATCAAGCATTGAAAGAGGATTTGGTATTTAAGTAATTAAATAAGTAAATATTGGGCCAATGGATCATAGCTTAGTTAGGTTATTTAAATTTGGATGGTTTAAGGTTCAAATCTTGTATGAATGTTAAGTCATCAGATGCATGTCAGGTTTGCCTCATCTAAAGTTCTGGGTGCACTTATAAAGTGTGTGTTTGATACCACTGATAATAAGAAATCAACATTTTGCTTTTTAGAGATTTTTTAATAACGTTCTTAAATGTAAAATCCAAAGTTTTGATTTGAGCATGCTATTCAGATAAGCTAAGGTTATGTACTTCAGGTTCAAATCCCCATATTAGTCTATCACCATGGATACTTTGCATGTTAGGAGAGTGGATATATTTGGTAACATTGAAAAACTTAAATCAGAAAATGATAGGACGTATTTACAGATATATAGAGTAGTTATGCTTGTTGCATACCGTAAATGCTATGGTTTTTGAGATAAACACATAATGTTTAACTTACTCTGATCATACTTCTCTAATTCTCTTAAATATGTTTTATTTTCTTTATAATTATTTCATATGCTAGCAGAGGCTTTTTCTTTTCTTCCTCTTGCCTAGCCTAGCCCTTTTGTGAGAACATACAAGTCTAGCTCTGCCTGAAAGTTTATTTAACAACGGTTTTAAATATGCCTACTCTCTAACAATTTTTTTATTGTGCATAAAATAAATAATCATAATAATATATAATTAATTAAATTATAGTTTTTGAATTGTATGTACAAATAACAAATAAATAGGCAGCCCTGTAAGGTCAATAGGCATTCTTAAGGACCTCGGCACCTAATTAGTTGAATAGGCTTTTTTAAAGCTTAATCATGCCTTGTTTGATAAATAGGAAATGTCCAACTAGGCCAAAAATAGGCTAAGCTGTAGGCCTCTCAAAGAATGCTCGATTGTCACCCCTACCTCTAACCATCAAAGATTACTCCTTGATAGACCTATCTAGAAATCCATAACTCCCTCGAGGATTAATTCCTTTGTCTGGCCAGCAGTTCTTAACAGGGTTGACACAAATGATTTGCTACAGATTAGCAGACCTCATATGGTCATACCACTATTCCTCTTGACATAGGTTTCATGTGTATTTCAAGTTCAGAAATGCTGCAACACCTATTTCTTCATTGCAAGGCATTAACCTTTCTTTGGAGCAATCTTTTTGGAATTTTTTATGGGTGCGCAACTTCAGAGCAAATTTTTATGGTTTGGTTTTAAAGTGTTGGCAAGAATAAAGAGGCTGAAATTCTATGATACTGTGCTTTGAATTTCCTTGGTGCATTTTGCTGGAGCTTAGTACTGCTCAGAGACATCTCCTTGCCCTGAAATTTTCTCTGGGATGGGTTATGTCCTTGGCCTCTCTCTGGTGTTCTGCCCAAGGTTGATTTAAGGGTGTATCCATATCTGGAATGCAAAAGGATTGGGCTGCCTTGATGCATTCTTAATTTCCTTTATCACATTGATATTACCTTTTCTTTTATTTTGTTTAAGTTTTCTTCAACTCCTGAGGATACCTTATCCTCACCCCTTTTTTACATTTGTTCTCTCCTCTTTAATAATAATACTTTTTTTTCAAAAAAAAAATTGGATAGAATTGGTCTGTGAAAAGATGTTAACTCATGGCCAATTTATGTAGGTTACAAGGGTTCTTTATTTGCTGGGAACTTGTTATTTGGACAGTGGGGTTGACATTGGACATTAGTGAAGAACATTTAAATGTGATGTTATTGTAGAAAACCAGGGGACTAATCGGTCATCCTTTACATACATGATTCCATTTTTTTCCTGAACTGCAACGTGTATTTATGTAGAATAATCTTTGATTGTCTTCCCCTCAGCTAAAGTTTTTGAGCTGTTTCAGGCTGATGTGGACAACAGTGGAACTATAGATTATGGGGAGTTTATTGCTGCAACAGTTCATCTCAACAAACTAGAGCGTGAGGAACACCTCATTGCAGCATTCCAATATTTTGACAAGGACGGGAGTGGTTATATTACAGTTGATGAACTTCAACAAGCTTGTGCAGAACATAACATGACTGATGTTTTTCTTGAAGATATTATTAGGGAAGTCGATCAAGATAATGTAAGTCATTTAGACTTGTGTTATATGTTCACATAGGAAATCCTTGTAGGTATTATAGGGTAAAATATGTTTTTGCTAGAAAATCTTATGTTAGTATTATATATATTATAGGGTAAAATATGTTTTTGCAACTTGTAGAAGTTGTGAGTTTTGGTCCTCATAAAATTATTTTTTTCATTTTCATCCTCCCAAATTATAAAATTATGAAAAACATCCTTGTTGGTGATGTGGTAAGCCAAAAAATTGACAAATAACAAAGACTAATGCCTATGTGGCAAATTTTTAGCTTGCCATGTCACTAGTAAGGACTTCTTTCAAAATTTAAGATTTTGGGAGGATGAAAATGAAAAAGAAAATTTTATAAGCACCAAAATCAAAACTCACTTATTTTACTAGGATCAAAATCATATTTTACTCTATATTATATATATATCCTCCTGAAAAGACTGAACTTTTAGTTTTGACATTTTCTTTATTTTATTAACCTTAAAGTGGTTTTTATTTCGAAATCTAATTTGAATGTCTGTGGAGAAAGAAAGTATGAAGGAATATTAATTTGGACTTGGTTTTATCCTACATTAACTGGAGTTTCATTTGAAAGCTTTTAGCTTCTCAGAATTTTGTTATAACATCTTAATACTGCAAGAAGTTTAGATCCTTAAAACTACTTCTAGTTAATCAAAATAATTTACATTTAAAATTGTTTTTTTAGCAATTAAAATAATATTTTATTTTAAATTTTTTTCTTACTAAGGGAAGCTTGTATCTCTCTTTTTCAAAATGTGTGTGCAGAGTCCTAGATAAATTATAATAATCACCATATAAACTATTTAGTTTCATAAAATCCTCAGAAGGAAATGGAAAAATGATAGTAATTAGTTAATATTCAAAACATTAAGGATTAATTGTTTATGAATATGTTGCTATTGGGGCTATGTTATGATAGTCTAAGACATTTGGTAAAATGTTGATAAATAGTTCTGGTAACGTTATAATGATTATTGCCAAAATTATTTAGCTGTTACAATACTATTATCTTGCAAGTATAGATCTATAGGTATACTAATTAAAGTAACAATTGGCATCATCCCCCCCCCCCAAAAAAAAAACTAAGCTGTAGTACACATTTTCTATATTATTTGATACAAGAATGATAAATCTCAATTTGAGATGTGAATTAGGGAAGTTTCATGAGAGTTTATAATGCCAAATGATTTTTATGGATGGATTTTACCCCTTCTTTGCTTATTATTTGCAGAATAGTAATTCCATGGAGATCTGAGAAAAATGTAAGAGATTTGGTGCTGAACAGGACACATGGCTGTGTTTTTCACACAGCCATGTACAAGAAACAGAAACAACCCGACACTTAAACAAAACTACGTAATTATACTAACTGATTATTATAATAATAATTTCATGAAAACCAATATTTCTAATGAGAAATGCTACAACGCAATCTTTCCAACAAACTTTCTGTTATTGGGCAACTTTCATGTGGGTCCCACTATTTTAGTTGGGCCCACATGTAATTCATCCAATAATAGAGAATGTGCTGTAGAGTGACATTATGTCTCCAGCATTCGTCTATTACTAATAGGAAGCACTTGTGGTAGCACCTGATCTACCATATATTTTTACATATCTAACTAGATGTGAATGTGATAGGCAACCACCTAACACTAAGGTGTACAATAGCAAGGAACGGAACAGTAACTGGGGATGGGAGGCTGTTGAGAGTAGCCTCTGAGGGAATTGTGATCAGCACATGGTGAGGGTGTGTTGTAACAACCTGCACACATGGCAGGTGGGGGCAGAAGTAGATGTGGGTAATGGGAATGCAACTAAAAGAGGAGAGTGGAGAGGGAAAGGGTACGCAAATTGCGAGTGAGGTTTGGGAAGGGAGGTAGCAATCCCCTTGAAGTGCTTGCAGTGTCTCTACATATCTTTTTCTGTTTTCTGGGCGTTTTATTCTCTATTCTTGTATGAATTCCCATCTGAGAGTGATATCTTGATATCAGAAGTGGATAAGGGTTTTTTAGCTGCTTTCCTTCTATACTAGTGTACTCTGCTTTCAGGTCCTATCAGGATCATAGGGATTGGCACTATGAAGTTTGTATTATACACTATGCAGTTTGGACCTGTTCTATCTATTCAACTTTTTATGATCAAAGATGTTATATTTGTGAAAACAATTAATTAAACAAAACTATACCATGCCTTAAGTACACTTTAAATATCAAATTCCTTAATTCTAATGATAAATGATTTGACAAGTACTTTCTTTTTTGCATACCAATATTTTAATTGAATTAAGTTCCTGCACCCTCTTCTTGTGCAATTATGCTTCATGGTTTTGTTGTATCTTTTGTTTTAGGATGGAAGGATAGATTATGGTGAATTTGCTGCCATGATGCAAAAAGGCAATGCTGGAATTGGTAGGAGGACTATGCGCAACAGTCTGAATTTGAGCATGAGAGATGCACCAAGTGCTCATTAGCTTCCAATTGTGCTCATTTATATGCAGGTACTTTTGGCTTTGGGTAAAATAGAACTTCACCCCAGTATAATATATTCTGCGCTAACTTCATATACTTTTGAATATTTAAAAAGTGATAGGTCAAAAGACATCATGAATGATATGTCCTGTAATCATCAATAAACTTCTCACTAATATTATGTGGTAGATCATCTCTAAATGGTTGGAATAGACATACAGTCAACAGATGTTAGTCACTCATAAGTTAAATACAGTTACTTTTGGGTCTCTGATGCCCAAGAAGTTATCATGACTCATGAGCCTAAGAAGTAGAAATGATTTGAGTGAAGCTCAATTACTGCTTAATGACATTTCGAGCCTTATGTCCCAGTTAATATGGATCTCATCTGCTTATGAACCTAATAGTTTCTTCTGATCTGCTCACAACTTAGCATCAAGCCTTGTAAAACGTCCTGTGCAGATGGCTCTTGAATTTGATGTTTTGGAAGGTGAAATCCCCAAGATTTTGTTGTATCTGCTTATTTATTAGCAGATACTTCTGTACCTGGCCTTGGCCTTATTCTTCTAAGTTCTAATTAAGGATCAATAATTCTGTTAAAAAGTTGAGCCATTGCACCCACAGGACGTTTTACATCTGTGGTTCTCTTTGGAAACAGTGGGTTTAGATGATGTTTGATGACCAAAGAACACTACTAAAGGGTAACATCATTATCCCAAGGCAAATATAGACCGCCCTCCATTCTTTTCCAGGATACTTTTGTTAGTAACTGTTGGTCTCATTTATCCCTCAAGAGGTTCTTGTAATCATCTTAGTGGCACATAATTTATAAAACAAGTACTTCTCTTGTTGTCTTCTCTAATTAGTCAGTACTTTAAAATATTATGGATAATAAGATTTCTCCTATCATCACTTGTTATATCCCACTACTTTGAGTTCATCAGTTCCAATTTGTCACTTCCTTTTAGTTAATCTTCAGCCAGAGATCTTGCTACAATTACAAGCACCTTTTATGCTTGTTTAGTGATATTGACATAGAATGAAAGGTTACAGATGTTATTATCAATATAGATGGAAAGAACAAATTAGATTATATATAGGGGAAGAGCATGGGGGGGGGGAGGAAGAAGACAGAGTGAATAATTTACTTCTGTCTTCTAAGTGAAGCTATTGATAAGAGTTATAACTCATTGATTTTACATGAGAGATGAAAAATTAAACATATTTCTATCTCTGGAAGGCGCTTTTTGTAAAAGAGATGATGAAACCCAAGACACTCTCTTACCATGTTTTATTTCTAATTTTTTGGCCATGGGTTAGAACTGTTTTCTTTCTGAATTGGAGAATAATGAATTGATATTTTCATTGAATAATGAAACCCAAAACATATTTTTACCATGTTTTACTTCTTAATCAATGTACTTAATGGGAAAAAATGACTAAGCACTCCAGAACAGCCTTGTCTAAAGCATAACTTTGGAATATCTTAGTGTAATGCTTCTTAATGAGAGGAGAAATCGTTGTGGTTTTGGGTAGGCTTGAGTTATGACAGCATAAATTGAATAAGTTGGCAGAATATTGGCTTACATACATTTAGTGGCAAATGAGCCTCTTGCAACTTTTTGGATATAGTTTCTCTAAAGTGCACCCCCACACCTTAGAGGATAAAGTGCAAAGATTACCATTGATTGGAAAATTAATGGTTGAAATTATGATAAGATACATGTGCATTTATAAACTATGGAGTTTCTAAAATCTCATTTGTGAATTTTTCGATTGGTCATCATTTTGCACTTTATACTCTAAAATACACCTTGCACTTTAGAGGAGTCCAATTCTATTTTTTTTATATGGTAGAAGTGATTATATAAAAAAGATGTATCTTCCAATCAGACTTCAGGTCGGTGTGGGACTCCAATATAAGCTCACTTTAGTAAAGTAAATAAATATCCTTCCAATCATAAATCTTGGTTCTGCTTCTCGTGAAAGTTCCAAAAGCAGTTTCTACTCTAGATGTAAACCATTATTTCAATGAGGTTTATCTTGCATGATGACAGTTTATATGCTGGCAGTTTGCCAAAACAAGTATGAGCTGTTGACTTTGTGTTGCTTTTTTGGATGTTAGCGTGGCCTATCCTCAGTGTCCTGTATTCTGACATGCAATTTTAGCAGGTTGTATACAGCAAAGCAAGAAAGAAAATCTACAAAAAAATTGTTTCTTATCCTGCTGACGGATCCTATCGCATGAAGAAAAATCAGGATTGTGGATGCTGTCGCATGAGCACTCATCAAGTGTTACATTTATGCTGTATGACTGCAAAAATTATTTGTCTCCTTGTAATTTGTAAACTTAAGTGTTAAAGTGTTGCAGCTATTTCGAGTTGGTCTGTTATTTTTCTGTGCTTTCATGTAGGGGCATTCTGTTTATAGTTGAAGTAGAAGGATTTTGATATTTCGGGTTTTGATTTCACGGATGTAAAGTTTCACACGCATGGACATGTATTGGGGCGAACTAAGAAACCTATTTGGATTATGTAGGAGCACATGAATTGTGTGTTAAAGTGACAGTGGGGTGACTGGAAGCCTATTATATCCCCGATGTTTTTTCCCCTTGTATTAAATTCATGCTTTTAATAATAGTTTTTATATTTTAGAACTAATAAATAATAAAATCTAATAAAAAACTATCAAATATTTGAGATTAAAATTAATTGTGATGTAAATTATTTGAACTATTCATTAAATAATATTTTGCGTGAAATGGAGAATTAACATAAAAAGAACCTCCACAAAAAGACACTCCCTCAATTTCAATATATTAGTCATTTTAGGGTGTGTTTGTGAGTCTAGAGAGGAGGGAAATGGAAGAATTGTAAGGAGAAGGGAGGGGGAGAAGAGGAGGAAAAATGTCTGTAAAATACTTAAGCTCACAAACACAAAAGGGGGAAGGACTTCTAACAAACCCTTTCGGCCTTCCCTTCCCCTCCAAAATTCAACTAACAAACATACCCTTAAGAAAAATGGGAAAAGAAGTTCTCCAATAATACTAATCAATTGAATATTTACTGTAACCTTTTAAGTGCACCGTACATCTATTCATGATCCATAAATTATCTTTTCCTTTAACAACTAACACCAATATTAATAAATAATTACTTGTTATTATATTCACATGAAATGAGGAAATGAGTAGTAAAATAATAAGGGTAATTTAATAAGATAATTATGTCTTTTGAGCTATTTAGTGTTGTTCTTAATATGTGTGGAAAAAAACCTTAAACGACAAGTAAAATGAAATTGAGGGAGTGCATCACAATTATAAGGTATAGGAGTCTTTTAGCTCAAGATCCTGGTAAGCGATTGTGAAATGAGATTGAACATCTTCCAAAGTTTTTAACAAGCATGATGCAAACTAATCCGCATGTGGTAATCAATTTTCTTGTATTGGAATTGATTATTTTCCTTTAAATGGATGAAGAATTTGATTTGTATAATTCGTATTTGCTAATAGATATGATGGTATTACACCATGCAAAAGACAATCTCATCTAAGTAAAGCTTTGTATATTGAGATACATTGTAAGCGGTCTTCACAGGTAAGAAATGTCTAGATTTAGTCAACCGATCTATAATCACTCACACGGAGTCATGACCCTTTGAGGTTTTAGGAAAACTTGTTACAAAATCCACAACAATTCCTTCCCACTTCCATTTGGGTATCTCAATAGATTGCAATAGCCTGCTAACTTTTAGTGTCTATCCCTTACTTGCTGACACACCAAGTACTTAGAAACAAATTTACATCTTTGTTCATTCATGCCCCACCAATATAATTCTCACAAATCGTGATACATCTTGGTAGAACCTGGTTGTATAGTATAAAAAGAATGATGAGTCTCAGCTTCCTCTAAGATCTTTCTCCTTAAATCACTTGCATTATGGACACATAATCGAGATCCAAGTCTCAAAACACCATAAGAATCAACTAAAAACTCTAAAACTTTACCCTTTTACACCATTTCTATGAAATTCACTAAATGTGGGTCTTATCCTTAAGCCTTTTTAATATCATAAACCAAGGTAGAATGAATATGCACATGAGCCAACAATGAACTTGAATGAGCATCCTCAAATTGAATTTCACTTTCAATAAGTTCTTAAAACTCTTTAACTATATGTATTTTCACCTCGACTAAGTGGGCGAGACTACCCATGGATTTTCTACTCAAAGCATCTATAAAAACATTTGCTTTGCCCGGATGATACAAGGTTGTGCAGTCATAATCTTTCAATAGTTCTTTCCACCTCCTTTGCCTCAAGTTCAAATCCCTTTGTTGAAAAATATACTTAAGACTATTGTGATCGATATAAATTTCACAAGTTTCACCATAAAGGTAATGCCTCTAAATCTTAAGCGCAAAGACCACCACTTTCATCTCCAAATCATGGGTAGGATAATTCTGCTCATGCCTCTTGAGTTGCCTAGATGCAGAGGCAATAACCTTACCATGTTGCATAAACACCCAACCAAAACCCACTCAAGAAGTATCAGAGTAAACTACAAAACCTCCACTGCTTAAAGGTAAAGCCAAGATTGATGTTGAAGTCAAACAATCTTTTAATTTCTTAAAGTTCTCCTCACAAGAGTCAATCTATTGAAACTACACTTTCCTTTGAATTAGCCTAGTTAAGCAAAGAAAACTCATAATATAATCTCTTTCACTATGGTGGGTCTAGGCCAATTTTTCATTACTTCTACCTTTCTTTAATCAAGACTTATTCCATCCTTAGACATAAATAAGCCTTAGATTCCGCTCATGCTCCTCTGTACTCTTGAAATAAACAAATATATTATCAATGAACACAATTATAAAATAATCCAGGAACAACCTAAAAACCTTATTCATCAAATCCATAAAAGTTATCAGGGCATTAGCGAGTCCAAAATACATGATTAAGAACTCATGGTGCCTATAGCATGTGTGAATAGTTGTTTTTGGAATATCTTCCTTCTTAATCTTCAATTGATAATACTCAGATCACAAATCAATTTTAGAAAAACATTAGGTTCCATGAACTTGATCAAACAAATTATCAATACAAAATAAAATATATTTATTCTTTATTGTCACCTTATTTAAGTATCTGTAATCTACACATGATTGCATAGATTCATCCTTCTTTTTTACAAACAATATCAGTGCTCCACATGTAGAAGAACTTGGGAAAATAAATCCCTTATCAAGAATATGATGTAGCTGCTTCTTTAACTCCTCAAGCTCTACTGGAGCCATTTAATAAAAAAAGGTATAGAGATTGATTTGGTGTTAGGAACCAAGTGTATAGAGAACTCTATCTCCTTATCAAGTGGTAAGCCATGAAGTTTTTTAGGAAAAAAACATTTGGGAACTCACACACTATCGAGACCTTTCCTAATTTCACCTCAACTAGTTATGCATCCCTTTTCAAAGCCAAATACCCCAGACAACCTTTTCTTAATAACTTGCTAACTCACAAATCTGAAATAAAATTATGTAGAGCCCAACTTCACTTTCTTTATAAAAAGAAATTAAAGTTGATTCCCCAGGTATTTTAAAATTCACCACCTTTTTATGACAATCCAAGGTAGCAAATAGGAGGCTAACCAATCCATGCCTAAAATCACATCAAAATCCACCATATCAAGGGCTATTAGAGAAACAAGCAACTCGTTGCCCCAATAAACACCACACATGAACGACACACATAATCAACTAACAAAATTTCTCCAATAAGAATAGCCACAATTAAGGTCTCATCCAAAGAATAAGAACAAGGTGGTGAAATACAAGGAATGATTCATCCTAGCATGACAATTTGAGGTTAACTCTACTTAAGTGTGGATTCAGAAATACAAGGAGTGAGTCATCCTTTTTTGTGCTCATGAGTAAGAATCAAATCACTTGCGTATTGACCTATATTGATGATATTATTATTATTGGTAGTAACAATAAGTTTTGGAGCTTTTTTTGTAAAGCAATTAAATGTCCTTCATTGGCAATGTGTGAAAAGATTTTTCAGATACCTAAAAGGGACAATGGACTACTACTGCCTCCATATAAAGCAACCTTCAATAGATATAGATATCTTAGGCTTTTTAGATGCTAATTGGGTCACTAACTTAGATGATAGGAAGTCTATATTACGGCATTGTGTTTTCCTTGATGAAAGTTTGGTGACTTGGTCCTCAAAGATGTAAAGGGCAACCTCAACTCTCAAGGTCATCCAAGATATCAATAGCAAGATTAAAGTCCAACTAACTATTTCAACAAGACAATAGCTTATCTTGATCCTAAAGTCTCTCCTATGTAACTAGTTTTTGTTAACTTTTACTGTACCTATAAATGTGCTTTGAATCCGTGGATGCAATCCAATCATTTGCTTCTACTGAATTTCTTCCTATGCAAACAATCAATGAAGCGAAATTAAAGATTTTCAATAACATACCTAAAAAAACTTGGGGAAAGGGATTTATTTTACTTAAAACCATATTGTATAAAAGTTATTATTTCTTTTTCAAAGAATATTGATGCATCATATGGATGATTGAAACAAAATTTGTTGAAAGACACAAAAGTAAGCATTTCTTTGAATTTTTTTTGTCATATCACATATACAAGAAATATGGAAAGGGGGGATTTGTGTCGCCATGAAGATTTCAGGTTCAATGACAAATGAAAGTTTGAAAGGAAAAATAAAGAGTAAACCCTCATTTTGATCCCTAAAAGATTTGGAATCGATTATATTAGTCTCTGAAAAATGAAAATTAATTAGTCTCTAAAAAATGAAAATTAATGAAAAAGTAATTGAATCTGGTCCTTTTCATGGACTAAATTAGCGTTAAATTCTTTTAAGAACTAAATTAACTACTTTTTATCTTTCAATGATTAAATTAAATAACTTTTCATTTTTCAAGGACGAAAAATACAGTTTCTATATTTCAAGGACTAACATGACTGACACCAAATCTTTCAAAGATCAAAATGATGGTTTAATAAAAATAAATATACAAACAAACAAACAGTAACATTAACCATTTCACTTCAAATCTAAGAAATACAACAAAATCTTAAATACCAAAGAGTGGGAAAAGGTTTAGAGGTTCTTTTCCAAACTTACTCGAGTGGAAAAAGGAGAAATGAGGGAGGAAAATATCTATAATGATTAATTGCCTGTTTGGTTTAAATTCTTAACAGTTCAGAATCAATTCTATATAATTGAATTTAAATCACTTTCGTCTAACATATTTCGTAAAACATACATTACTCATTTTCAACCATTGATTCTAAAATCGATTCTACTCAACTGAAAATCAAACTCGCACTAAACAAGCATACTACAAATCTTTAGCTGATCATAAAGCAACCATTACATATCCTAGAAAAGAGCTTTCTAGATCGAGTTCTCGAGATGAAAGCCTCCAACACATTCTTAGATTTTACCAAGAAAGAATTAGCAAACACAGGCATTTGAAATGATAAATAGAAAGAAGAACGAATACATTCTAAAGCAAGAATAACACCATCTAATAAGGAAAGACTACAAAGGACTTCTTATTGAGCTTTCTCAAGTAGCAAGATGAAGGAAAAAAAAACGGCAAACAAAGCATTTCCTAAATCTTGCTTTTTGAGTTCAACATAACATTGACCTAATCAAGGTCTTTCATAATTATTCATCTACTTCAATTTTCGTCACCCAAAAGCAGCTCCCAGCTTGGTTTTAATGTTTCTCTTCTCATTCAGGCCTCCACACTAAAATGCTGCTTCATTGATGAAATACACGTCGTGACAGGTAGGTCAGCACTTACAGTGCCACAAGGAAATCTAGAAAAATCCAATTTTTGAAATCTGCAAATCTCTGGTAAGCATATTAAGTTAGATATCAGTCCTAGATCAAGTAAGCCGATGCAAATTTGTCAACCAAATTTGAAAGTAGAGATTTAATATCATAATCAATTTCAAAAAGCTTAGAACAGAAATGGGTGGGGTTGTGAACAGAGTGCATGTGGACTTTTCCTGACATAGAATGAATGATGTATACCAATGTTGAGAAGGAAAATAGCAGAATTTTTTTCCCCGAAAAGTTTAATAACTGACTCTAAGCTAGACATCTAGATCATAAGGGTGGTGCTACTTAAAATAACAATATTACATCCCCAGACAAGTACCATCAATTAGCAATAATCAGAGAACATTGGAAAAGGCCTTTCTTTCTTGTATCTCTGTTTTATATAATATTGCCCATGTACTTTGTTTGGAGGAGGAGGGTATGGGGTGGGGATTAGAAGCAGTCATAGCCATATAGAAGCTACGAGACAAAGATGCATGAAAGATGGAGCTAAAGAAAGAGTTAACAAGAAGTTAGTTGAACTTAGTACACTTCACAGATTTGTAGTTGCACCATTTTCCCCCCAAAATACACACACACCACACATATTTACGAACAGAATCCCCAAATTGCTCCAGGAGGGAGATCCATTCCAAATTCAACAAATGTAAGCTCATACTGACAGAGCACAAGGAGTAATTTACACCCTTACCACAAACAAAAATTATAAACAATAACCTTCCTTTAGCAGAGAGTCAAAGACAAAAATGAAAATTGTCCACGAGAATGATGTAAAAGGATTTCAATTGATGCAACGTTAAAAGTGTAACATGAACCAGCCGATGCAGTATTATAATTAAAATCATGCTGTTTCACCAGCAATCATCACCAAAACGATAATGAAATTATTCAGTTCTCCCCAGAGCCACATACTCCCAAAAGTGCCACATTCCATTTCAAATCACTGTGCTCATTGGGAATGGGAGATGTGCATGTAAGTGAACAGATATATACAAATAAATAGGGAACATTGATTAGTTTTGTCTCCTAAGTCCTAATCCTCTTGCTAAGAATATGGAAAAATAGATGCAAATGCAAATATCATGACAATGAGGCTATAAATCACTTCACATTGATAATAACATTAAAACACCAAATAAAATCTGCTTATGGTATTTTTGGTTTACATTGGATCCACGTTTGTTTCAAACGTGGATTCGGGCAGAAGCTATTCTCATGTTTAAAACGTGATTTTGATGAAAACCAAAGACACTAAGTGTTGTCAAGTAGCATGAAATAAAAGAAAAGTGAGGATAGAAGGAGGGCAAAACATAACATACCAGAGAGTGCTACTAATAAGTCTAGCACCAACCCGATCAAGCTGCTTCACGTTTGCACAAGCCGTCAAATTACCCTCCTTGAGAAAAGCCTCAACCATATGTTTCCCAATCTTGTGTCCTGTGTCCTCATCATCAATAACAGCAACTGCAGTAGGACCAGCACCACTGATGGTGCAGCCAAAAGCCCCAGCTTGAATGGCAGCCCTCTTGACAGCCTCCATGCCAGGAATCAAAGGAGCACGCCTTGGCTCAACGATCTTATCAGAGGACAATGCCTTCCCCAACCCAAGCAAATCACCTTGTAAGACAGATGCCACTAGAGCACCTGCTTGGCTACAATTCCACACATGGTGTGGCATACCAATCTCAGCAGGGAGTGCCGCTCGCATTTTCTTAGTAGGGGCTTCAAAATCAGGAGTAACCAGTACGAAAAACAAGTCCTTTTCAGAGGGGAACTTCAACTGCACCAACTCCAAAGGCTCGTAATTACGAATGAGCACAAAACCCCCCATGATGGAAGGTGCCACGTTGTCCGCGTGATAACCTGAAACCTTCTCTTCCGATTTTAAGCCAGCAAGAACAAGTTCCTGGACACTCAATTTGTTCCCAAAAATCTCGTTGACGGCGACGGCAGCGGCGGCGGCGCTGGCAGCACTTGATCCCAAACCACTTCCTAACGGTAAACCCTTCTCAAGGGAAAGTGAAAGACCAACCGATCGAATCCCAAGCATTTTCATGACTTCCATGGCGGCGATCCCAGCGCAGTTCCAAAGAGGGTTTTTGCTCAGCTTGTTAAGGTTAGGACCGTACCCACAGATATCCGATATAGATATCTCGCCAGGGTGAACATTTGGGTCTACTTTCAGTGAAACTGTGTCCCCAAGACCATCCACGGCGCACCCTAGGAAGTCGAACCCTGGACCTAGATTGGCCACGGTTGCCGGAGCAAACGCTTTCACCGATGTGTATAATGCTTTTGGCTCTCCCTCCTCTTGATCCTTTTTTGTAAATGTTGTAATGGGCTTGTTCGCAGATAGGTTACATCTGAATCTTGTTCGGATCGTCATGCTGTTTTTGTTGCTTTTCAAATTGAATGGAGTTGGACAAACAAACCATGCTGTTGCCGCCATCGTATCGTATCGTACCGGACAGACACAATCACACAACACAACTACTCTTGCTGCTGCTACTCTCTCCCTCTTGTGTTGGATATAATTGTTATATATCAATCAATATCAAAGAGTAACATCAACATTCAACACCAACTACCCTCCAACCAGCCATGATTGTAAGTAATTTAGTGGTTTCTGTGGGTCATTGCAAAACCAAAACAAAATAAAATAGTCCTCCTTCTCCTTTGTCTTTTGTTTTTTAGAATACAAATGCTCCTTATTGGTGTATATGGTACCTTTAAATGGGATTTGTGGATTGGGCTAATAAGGAAATTATTTTTGTTTGAATTGATGTATCATGATTTGGTTTGATTGGGGTAATAAGAATTTTTTATGATTAATTACTATTATTATCTATTTTAAACATAGTTAATTTAAAATTTTAATGCTGGTAAAACTTGAATTATAATTCTTTGTTAATGTACATTGTGGGGTCATCACGAGCATCAAGTTATTCTGAAATGTTAAGTTTCATTTATGTCTTAATATGAGCCACATGCCCATTTCCACCATCAATCATGCTTAACTCCTATTATTTCATCTAAAAATAAATAAAGCAAATGACATTGAATATGAGCAGTAGAACTTCATTATCATCTTTAAATATGACACACACACACCTAAAGACAATTGACTCCCATAACTTTGAGGAACATTTGAACAAAGAACAATACATAGATGAATGGAGCCAGGTTTAACCATAAGTAGCCTCTTGGGAAATGCCCATTTGTACTCTCTTGGATATACTCCTCAAATGATTTTCTCTGGAATAAGCATGTGATGAAATATCCTCAACTTTTCTTTTCAAGTTCTTGTGTGATATGTCTTCTTTTTCATCAACCAAATTTAGAAAAGTTTGGATGCGTGCAGAGTGTGATCTGCTAGGATTAGAAGGATCAGCTTTGTGAGGGGAGTTTTGACTGAATCGACGTAGCAAGAAGTAGATAAGAAGCGCCAGGAAACATGCAGTCCCACAGATTAGAAACAAGCCCATGTAGCTATTTATTTGAAGCTGCTCATCCCCAGTACTATGAAAACCACAAGCCTTTTCTGAAAGCCACTTTTCACGGATCCTCCCAAGATCACCATTCTCAGATAGAGTCAGAATTGCAGTTGACATATCAATTGCTAAAGGAGAGTCCCTCCGGAATGCCTGCCAAGACAATGAATGAAGAAATTCAGGGAGGGGCCTAGGCCTAGCTTCGAGTAAACCACCAATTTCATCCCCAATATATTCCACAAACTTCAAGTCTATCCCTAACGTTTCAGTAACTTATTAATAGTCCCTAAACTATATAAAAAATCATCAAAATAGTTCTTGAACTTTACATTAATCAAACAATTTAGTCCATGTGCAGGGAACTAATATGATGATTTTTTATATAGCTTAGAGACTATTATTGAGTTACTGTAATATTAGGAACGAACTTAAAGTTTGAGGAATACATTGGGGATGAAATTGGTGGTTTATTCCCTAGCTTCACAAATTTAATGAAATTAATGAAGGCATGTAAATGTAATATAAAGCTTTAGATGCACAGACGAATTGTAGTTGAAATCAGCTAGTATTGACTTTGAGCAAAAATTATTCTCAACTACCACCAAAATAGTATCTAGTTTTTCATTCAAAGAAGCTGCTAAAGAGAAGCAAAATAAACTAGCATGACAATTTGAAAAATTAAACTCAAATTATGTTTTCTTACCTCCCATTTCATAAAATTTCACACCTACTGTTATGTTTTGCTTTTTGCATTGGCAATTAGTGCAAAAAGTACATAAAATTAACACATTGCCAATTTAAAAGATACTCACAAATCCCCATCCACCTTTGGTGAACTCTTGGCCCCTAATTGAGAATTTGCAGTGATTTGACAGGAATAGGTCTACATATGGTCTTTCATCTACCACAGCTGCAACAGTTCCCTTCTCAAGGGCAATAGCATATTCTTGTGGTGAGCCAAGAGGAACAAGTCTATGTTTTGGGATGTTGAGTTGCTCTGTCAGATAATTTTCAACAAATGACCCTACCTGGAACCCTATAGGTGCTCTGCTGGATATCAAGCTATCAATACCTGTTACAGGTGAGGACAGCTGTTGCACAGTTAGAATTGATGTCAAGCTTGCAGTATAGCTTGAATTGATTATCAGAACCACAAAAAGCCAAATTATCAACACAACACGACCAAGTGGAGTAACTGTGTTTTCTCCTGAAACAATAAAGAAGCTGGTTTGTTTCTAGTTACAAAAATACACTGGAATATGTTTCATGAACTGTCAAAATGGTTGGACTTACTGTGCGCAAAGAACATGGTTGAGAAACTAAACCTGCAACAACATACAAAGATGAGGAATTATGTCGAGCTATGTACACAAGATATCAGAGTCAAATGACTAAAATCTTTTTTCTTTTTGGTGTTATTGTGGGAAGGGGCTACTACTGGCTGATGACTACTAATTATGCATACTTTAATAGCAATAAAAATACTTACCAAAGGATGGTAACTATCTGCTTCTTTGGAGGCCCCCGAAACTCATCGTTTGTTCTATGTTCAAGAATCCACACCACTGCTCCAACAACAAGGAAAAAAAGTGCAGTGACACCCCACATCTGTGGAGTAAATGGTCGCAAGAAAGCCCAAGCACTTGACTTCAACTTTATAACTGGAGCAACCACAACTAAACCTGACTCTATATATGGTTGAGTAAAATCCACAATCTTTGTTCGGTTAGTAACAATAGCTATGTCACCCACAGCAGCATCAAAAGCCTGTAGATGCAACACAAGTGCAATACAATCAATAAAAGCTGCAAGATAGTTAGCATATCTTTAATTAAAGGCATTGTAATACTCACATCAGAAGTAATCATATTCACAAGATCATAGTAGCTTGGGTTCTTATGTCCATCTCCAAACAGAATGAACCTATACTGAACTGCATATGGAAGCAATTTTATGGCAGCAAGGAATATATCTATGCAATATCCTTGTACTGCATCAGTGCCATTTATTTGTGAGACCATGTCTCTATAACTAACTCTGTTTGGAACTCCAATTCTCAGTTGCCTTCCATTATTTGGGAAAACCCATCCACGAGGCATTTCTGTTGTATTTCCAGGCCATATCACACCATCTAGATGCTGGTTGGAACTTGAACGATTGGCAGGTTTTGTTTGAAGTTTCTCAGGGATTATTACAGAGAGCCCTGAATAATTAGACCAGTATCCAATTCTCCTATGACCAGTACCAATTACATTAAGGATGTCATATGATGGATGTAAAGGGGACCTGTCTGAACCAAATTGAATAGGTCCTGTCAACCCTGTTATATTAATGTGCAATATGTTATCAAGTAACTGTTTCCCTCCATCAAAAACATTCAAAGCACCAAGATCCAGAGTCTCTCCCTTCATACCATTTAATTTTGTATTATTAGAGAATGAAATGGTTCCATTCTGATCAAAAAACAATTTTAATGCATGAGCAATCATCCAAACAGAATCATAAGCATATAGTCCATATGGATTTAACCCAATTGAGCCATTACTTAAGTGGTTCCACCTTGAGATAAAGGCCTGTTTTTTACTTGACTGAGGGGTGTAAGGGCGAAGTGTAAGAACTCCTTGAATTGAGTTAGAAGTATTTAGTGCTAGTGAAGTAGAATCCAAAACAGTTGATAGCCAAGAAGTAGCTATCCAAACATACCCTTTGCTCATCATCCCTAGTTTTTGAGCAACATCAAAAACCATCATGCCTGTTTGCTTGAAGGTGTTTAAAACAATTACTCGAGCTTCCATGCTTTTAATCTTCACCAACTGATCAGTAACATCAGCTGGAGTGGCGGTTGGATCAGGGGGAAGTGCTGCTTTATAAGACAACTTACAGCGCCTGTCAGCAAGTTTATCACCTAATACAGTTATCCCATTTCGACTCTGATCATCATCACTGAAAATTGCAATAACTTGTCTCCAACCAAAATAACTAATTATGTCAGCAACTGCAGTCATCTGGAACTGATCATTGGGTGCTGTTTGGACAAAAAAAGGATACTGAAGAGGTGTTAGGGTGGGATCCAGAGCAGTGAAGGACAGTAGAGGAACATGGAGCCCATTTGCAAGATGTGAAAGCACATGAGCCATTACTGAACTTTGAGGACCAATTATAGCTACCGTATCAGTCACCAAGAACTTGAGGGCTGTCATATACACATGTTAGTTAAGAGTTAAGACTCATGAATATATATATAATATATAATACCAACTAAACTAGTAACAAGGAAATTAAAGTGATATGATACCCCCAATAAAGCCAAGGAAACCACTGAAGTTGGAATCATGGATGGCTATGGACAATTTACGTCCACCCAAGAAGTGAGGGTCGGAATTCACATCTTTCTGAGCAGCTTCGATGGCAATTTTGGAAACTCGTCCGTTTATAGTTTTTAATGTGAAAATGGCACCGATTTTGACGACATCATGTCTGGAACTGGAAGCTTCTTCCCTTCCATGTAATAGGATTAATGTTAATGCAAGGCATAGCAGAATCATCCAGAACCTGTGGCTATGGTATTGGTAGGCTACTAGCTGCATAGTTGTTATAGTTATGTATGAACAGAGGAGAAGAGAGGGGATGAAGGAAAAGGTACTACAACTCAATGAATTATAGACAAGTGACAGTGGGCTGGTTTGTGATGATCTATGATTATTCAACAAGGGGAAAGAGATAAAGAAATGTGGCGTGGCTAGTGTGGTTAAAAATTCTGTGAACAGAATAGAAGATAGGCTTTTAGCGGGAGACAATGAAAGCAGAAACCCAGAAGTGGAGTGTTGTGTTCACGATTATAACCATAACAAGTTAGATTGGACCTAGAAGAAGTAGAGGACCACCTCCACGCCACCACCATAGTAAGTGGTAAGTACTGAGAGCTGAGTGGGACTGGCTCTGAGAGTCCAAAAAGCAAACATCTACATTAGACTTAGAGTGTGATGTTCATTTATCTTAATTTCAACATGTGAGTGTTATTAGGAGCATGTCGGAATGTATGGTCGATGTCAACTATATGATAATACAAGAAACTCTTTTTCAGTATCTCTTTTGTAGTGCTGCCTGCACTGGACTAACTTTAGTCAATATGTAATACCAAGTGCTCACTAGAAAAAGTTGAAATCTGTTGTGTCCCACATATTGGAATAAGATTAGTTTTTGAGTTGGACTCTCTTCATCGGATTGAGTTATAATAAAATTATTTTCTTCTTTTAATTCAATTTTATAACTTTGATAACTCATTTGTGGTTTGTCACACTAGAAGTGATATTAGCAATTATATTGGTCTTTTTGTCGCAAATCCCTCTCAGGCGTACATATAGATTTAATCCACTAGGGTGTTGGTTAGGTAAGCCCTCTCACTAGTGGTATTTGAACCCCATAAAGCCCGTCTAGGGTTTATCCACTTACACTGCGACCAATCATTGTGGGTTTAACGCTTGTAAGTCATAATTATGTCTATAATAAATATGAAATACTTGATCAAAAATAAAAAAAAGGGTAAATTACTCTCCCTTTCCCTCATTGAAGCTTAAATTACACGACTCTCCCATTTTATTTTAAAACCTATACTCCACTCCCCTAAGAGATGAATGTGTTACACTTAACTCCATTTTATTGTAACAAACTTTTAATGGACATTTTTCATTTTGAGTTGTGATTTTCAACATTATCTATCTATCTTCTATCTATTTATATATTAAAGCTGAGTCGCGTGACTCAGCGTCGCCACTTCACCTCCAATATTGCCACATCTGTCTATTTGTGCCACATCAATAAAAATATGATGTGTCTCTATTCCTAACCATATTCCTCATATTTCTTTTCTATTTCCTATAAGTGACTTTTGAAACACCAAAACTTCCCTATAAATGCAATTAAACATATTAAACATATTACATCATAATTAATTTTGAGTATTTTACATTTACAATTTAATATTTGTTATAATATTTAATCTATTGTATATAATAGTTATAGTTATAATATTTAATAATACTAATTACACAATATGAACTAATTGTAAGAGATGTTTAGTATTCCATATGTTATATTTCATTCATATATCATTAATAGAAATGTTCAAGTTAATTTTACTAGATAGATAGATAGAGATGATATATACTCAGGATACGGAGATTGGCACTAACTGCCATAACTAGTTCAGTAGCAACAAACAGAAAACAACTTATAAGTGATAACAACCAATACAACTAATTAAATATAGTGTAATACCTTTCCATATCACTAACCTTGCCTTTTGCTGCTCTTCTTGGAATCTCGTTGTTGAAGTCTCCTGAATTGAAGTTAAAGATTTTTATTTTTACTGACTCATTGATTTCTGATTTAACTTGGATTTATCTTCAATTGATTTCCTGATTTATGATTTATTAAAAAACTGGTTTTGTCTCCGTTGATTGATGTCATGCTCACAATTTTCCTATTTGATTTTTTAAGTCAAAATTTTCATTATTAATATTATTGTTTTGTTTCCTCACTGAATTTACTGGTTGCTCCTCCCAATATGATCAGTTTTTTGAGTTTTTGCTTAGCAGTGATGGATGTTTTTAAGTCTTGATAGAGCCATTTAAGTCTTCCAGAGGAGCCATTTACTGATATTGTTTTTAGCAAATGAAATGGGTTTCTAAAAATTTTTTACAGAGCCATTTACTGTTAAGCAGGTTTTTTTTTAGGTGTACAATGAAAACCAATGAGGTTTGAAACTAGAACCTCATAAACTACCCAAACCCCCAACCACTAAGCAATGAAAGCAGGTTTGTTTATCATTTTCATTTTCATTTTCTCTTTTGGATGCTAAAGGTGTTTAATTTGATTTCTTTCAATAATATAAGAAATTTCATTAATAGAAGAGAATGAGGTATTCAATATATTGAGTGGAGCAGTGGTTCATGTACTACTGAGAAAATGTATTCATCCATTCTTTGTTTGCTCCTTGTTAGAATCTATAATGAGAAACCTTAAAAAGATTGTGTTAATGCAGAAGAATATGACAGAAGAGCTGCACTACTGCATCTTCAAGACTTCTAGTTTATATAAACACTATAGAAACCTGCCAATCCAAATTGTAAATGCGATGATTTAAAAAGTGTCATGATGATAATTCTACCGAATATACACCATACATTATGGAAGAGGTATTGCAGTTTATATAATTAATGCCTCTCTTATGACATGTTTATTTTGTATCCATATTGTGAAATGCTTTACTTCATTAATATTTTTATACTATTCCGTCAGGGCTTCAAACACTAACAGCAACTTTAATCAATGATTTAAGGTAAGTTAAGTAATGTATCTCTTCAAATAAAGACTTCAAGATTGGTTTCCATAATTTGAAGAAAAGTGAAATGTGCTTTTCCAGTATCAGGCAACAATTTTTTTGTGGGAAAGAATATGTTTTTCAACCACTGAAACGAATAAAAGCTACAACACTATCAAGTATCAACCACTGGTCTGCTCTCTATTGTTGGACCTACAACTACAACTCTCATATTGCCTAACATAAGAGGAGATAATTGTTGAGAGTGTACCTACAACAGCTGCTACTTGAATGTCTTATCTGATTTTTAGAAGTTTAAATTTCTGTTATTTAGAACCTAGACTTTAGGGATCTTTCAGTTATGTTTTCATCAGATTAGAATAATGTTAGTAATGCCTAAAAATAAGGGATGTATTTGTTTTTTAGTTTTAACTCCAGTTCTATTTAAGGAGCTAATGAATAACAGTTATAAGCATGCGAAACATATTTGTTCTTCTTCTCTTATATCAACACTAATATACAAACTTTACATGAAATTTTAAGTTGAGGATAAGAAAGAAAAACTGACATAACTGTTTCAAGGTGCAATTCACATGATACAATGCAAGGTTTTATTTTTACTGATTTATTGATTTCTTATTTAACTTGGATTTAGCTTCAATTGATTTCCTGTTGTGATTTATTTGATTTTTTTAAATCATAATTTTCATTTTCATTATTATTGTTTTGTTTCCTCTCTGAAATCTGAATTTAGTGGTTGCTTCTCCCAAGTGCTCAGTATTTGTGGTTAAGTTTGATTGGTTATATTGACTATGATCAGTTTTTGAGTTGTAAAGCCAAATGCAAGGTTATTTTTCTCTTTGTAAAGCCAAATGCAACCAAAAAAGTAGAAAACTAACAATGAAATACCTAAACTCACTTAGAAAGAGGCTGCTAATCATAATTTAGAAGATATTGAGCCATTTTGGAAATAGGAAATGCAGTCAGCAACCAAGGGACTTGAAGATGCAGCTCTTTAAACAATGTTAGGGAGATCGATTAATAGATCTAGCTAGCAGAATTCAGAGCATCATCAATTGCAGCATTTATACTAACATATCTCATGAAGTCATGATTGAAGCAATAACTGTTTCATGAAACTTGTATTAAGTTATCCCAGGCTAAATGAAAGTAATAAAAACCATGGTCTGTTAAATCACATTTAATTCTACAAATGACAAATGCTGAGTTATCATAGATAGATATGTTTTTTAGTACTGAAAATATAGGAATAAAATAGAAGGGAATAATCAATTTCAATTCTTAGACTACATCAAACGAACACAATTATTTTCATTTCCATTCCTGAGAATCTAAAGCCTCTATCTTCTCCAAAGCCACCAACAACTAGTATACTCTCTCTTGCTGAACTTGGACCCCTAAGCTGCAGTGACCCTTCATGCTCATGGTGTTATTGCTGCCTTTGCATCTCCTTCCTTGGCCTGTACCTTGCCCTCCTGTAAATAATGAATACGTCACTCTCAAAAAATCTTCTCTTTTACTGATATACCAAACATGTACTTTTTTTTGTCCATTAAACCATATAAATTATGGGCACACGCATCACACAGAACAGAAAAACCAATTGGGCAAAAGAAAAGATGTTGTGGGGTGAGATTTCAAAGTCAAAGGATTGAGCTTTATCGTTACCTTTAAGGTCGATGACTTCATTTCTCCTCCTCCTCCTATTCTCTTGGTTCTCCAATGTCAATGCTTTTGATGTGAGCAATGATGGGCCAATACTCACCAGATTGCGGCTGACATTTTCGGGACAATTCAGGACAATCAATTATCCTCAATTCTTCAAGATGGGCAGTGAGGTGATGCATGTCACTTGGAAGACTCAACAGTTGAGGACAGTTAACAATATCGAGCCTCTTGAGATGAGTCATTGTTGTCAGACACTCAGGAAGCATCTTTAGATTACGAAAATTATCAATTATCAAGCACTGTAAAGTGCCTGCAGCTCCTTCAATCCATTGAGGCAATATCTGAAGCTCTGGAAAAACCTCAAGTTCCAGAATTTCCAACCTCAATCTTTGGATTGGGCTTTCCTCCTTCAATGACAGATTTAACCTCTTACAGTTGATAACCGATAGAGTCTGTAATTGAGGGAGAATATAAAGCGGTAAGGACTCTAGGCTCCAGCATGTATGAACACTCAATTCTTCAAGGGAATCGAGCTGTGCCCCGTTGAACAAAATCTTCAAATTGTAACAACGATAAAAACTCAACACTTGAAGATTGGTCAAGCTTGCAAGTTCATTCTGTGGCAGAACTGATTGTTTTGTGGTTATACGCAGTAATCGAAGGCTGATCAGCTTCCCTAATCCTTTAGGCAATGTTTCAAGCTCCGTGCATCCCCAGAGTGACAAACATTGCAAATGATGGAGCTTGCATATAGAATGTGGAAGTCTTTTGATTGTGTCGTTATAGAAAGATCGAGAAATCGCAGATGCTCCAATTCAGCAATTGAATTAGGTAGAGTCTCAAATGAAGATATTTTAAATCTAAAAACCGCAAGTATTTGTATCTTGATAGCCATGAATCCAAAATAGTTTCACTGTCAAGACCCACTCCTCCAATGGGAAATAGGATAGTTCTCACACTTGTGGACTTGGGGAACATAGCATGGCCAAGTGAACCAGTTTCTAAAATTGATAAATGCCTTACTTGCTCAGCTATATTCCGAGTATGGGAGTTTACCACTACAAACTCCTCTTTCGCAACATACATTGCAAGATCATGCACCAAATCATGTACTTTGAAACTGTAGTTATTGAATCCAAAGTCACAAAAATCTTGAATAAACGATCTTGAATATAACTCATCTATGTATTCTCTTGCAATATCATTTGTCTTTTGACTTCCATCCGGGGATTGAAGTAATCCATGGCCCAACCAAAGAGAAGTCATTATTGAACCAAAAAATTCATAATCTTTAGGAAAAAGGGAAAAGTAAGTAAAACAATGCCTCAAATGGGATGGCATCTGATCATAACTTAGCTTGAGAGCAGGTAGAATATCATCTTCCTTTTGTTCTAGATTCCATAGCTCACAGTCTCTTATAAATTTCCATTTCTCTAAATCAAATTTTGAGAATAGGGAACTTCCTAAGGTTCTCACGGCTAACGGAGCCCCTTGACATTTTCCCACAATTTCTTTTCCAATCTCCACGAGAATTGGATATTTTTTTTCTTCACCTTCCTTGAATGCCCATTTGACAAACAAAGATAAACAATTCTCAGGAGAAAGGCCTTTCAAAACATACGAATCAACCGTCCCCATCATTGAAGCAATTGAGTTGCTACGTGTTGTGACTAAGATTTTACTTCCTATCGCACCAACTTTTATCAAATCTTTCAACTCAATCCATTTGGCACGATCATCATTCCATATATCATCTAAGGCAAGTAAAAACTTTTGACCAGAAAGTTTATATCTAAGATGACTTACTAGCTGCTCCATATCTAAATGGTTAATGTTTTCTTGGTGAGCATGAGTGATGTTTGTAGGTGAAGTAGAAGCAGAACCAGAGTTGATGATCTTAATAACTATCTCCCTAATGTCAAAATCATCGGAGACACACACCCACATTTTCAATTGGAAAAGTTGATCCATCCTCTTATCATTGAACACCAACTTTGCAAGTGTGGTCTTCCCCAAACCTCCAATTCCCACTATGGGAACAACACAAAGACTTGTATCACCATCACCATCCCCATGAGGATGGGGTTGCATCAAAAGCTTGACAATTTCTTCCCTATCATTCTCCCTTCCTATCACATCAGAAGCATCAACATGGGAATAAGTCATTTCTCTCTTTTGCAGAACAAGTCTGGTATCAACATCAATTCTTCTCTCAAGACCAAACTTGTTTCCATCAGCTACTACCTTATCCAATCTATCCGTAACATCTTTGATTTGATGAGCCATCATTATACGGAAAACAAGAGGATTATGTGAAGAAAAGATGTGGCCTACCTTCATCCCAGTGCTGCCAGAAGCTTTGACAACTTGGTTTCGCTTGTTTTGGAACTCAAATCCATCCAAGACATCTTCAGCATCGTAGCAGATGTTTTGAATCTGCCTCAACCATTCACGCAACCCATGCTTCTTGTCTTTCTTCTCTCCAGCATCCAATAGCACACCTTTGACAATTGACAAAGTGTCTTTGAACCGTTGCAGATCATCATACACACCATAAGCTCGAGAAGCTTCTTCATAGGCATAAGAAGCAAGCTTCCCCAGCAGTGAATGAGCAACATCAAAGGCAACTGATTCAGCCATGTTAAGAGCAAAAATGGAGTTTAGATGTAAGTTTTTGATTGTGCAAAAATGGATCCAAACTCGTTTATCTCATAACAAAGTCAAGTCAACCAAACTCGTCTTTTACTCTGTTTGCTGTCTTCAAATTAAAGGTTTGCCAATTTTACTGTTTTTTTAATCTCTAGATCGAGATTCGTAGTATGGAACTGCGTAAAAAGACTTATTTAGTGTACTATAGCAAATTATTTAATGGACCATTATTGGTTCCCCTACTGCATATTATGTTATAACAAATAACATTTCATTTACTTGCTCTCATTTTTAAGTACATGTTCCCTTGAGTAAGGTTTCGGGTTCGAATCTTGTGGATGTTACCCCGGCTCGAATGGACATTTTTCTTTTTTGAGTTGTGATTTTCAACATTATTAATATATAAATTTAAATTTCTGCTATTGACTAAAAGACATTATAAGGTAAAATAAAGATTTTAGGCAAAATTTAAAGCTGATAAGATGGAGATTATTTTCTTTTGCATTTTTTAAAGTCCTAAAATTAATAATAAAATATTCAAAACTAATTATTGGTGACACTAAAAGTTGCATAGAAAAGAAAATTTCCATGTGGAGACTTATTTGTAATTATTCATCATCATTAAAAGGTTTATTTATATAGAGTGTGTTTGGTAAAATTAGCTTAAAGCTTAAAGCTCGTTGAAAGCTGAAAAACTATTGAATGTGTTTAGTAAAACTAGTTGAAAATGGTAAAATGACATTTAAAAAGGACATTAATTATTAAATAATGATAAGTGGGGGGTGGTTGAGAGTTAAACTTGTAATTAATTTTTAGCTAGTAGCTGAAAATTGGAGCTTTTTTAAAAAGACTAGTAGTTTTTTAAGAAAAGCTTGTAGCTACCCAAAAAAGCTACCTTCTCAAACACTGCTTAAATGGTTTCAGCTACTATTTTCAATTTTCAGCTAGCTGAAATGGCAAGCCGAACACACTCATAAGCTAGATTAAAAGGTTCTTTCAGTGGGGAGGAGAGTGTAATTTACTAAACAAAATACTACATGCATTATAATAAAAAAAACTAGTTATGTTACTTATTTGATCAATTATTATTCCATTAATTAATGCGATATTAAACTTTTAAAATGACAAATAAAAAGGACTAAAAAGTTTCTAAAAAATTGTGACAGATAAAAAGATAAAGAAATGTAAAAATCATAATCAAAATCCGCTCATCAAACATCACTCAAATCATATATAGTCATCAATACCACAATCTCTTCAGGTGAAGATCTCTTCAACGGGACCCTGGAAAAATTATCAACCAACAAGCCAAAAATATAAACAAACTTCACTTTCCATTTAAGAAAGTAAGTGGGGTTGCCCTCCCCAAAGAAAAAGTGAGGAACAAGGAATACACAGGATTAAATACAAAGAATACATTACAAATAAGAGGTTCCAAATAGTAAGACAGACAACCCACTCAACCAGAGGCAACAGTCGGAAGGCCTGAAGACAGAAATAATGCATGTATGGTAGAATTACTAAACTAAAAAGCACTCCAATTATCAGATCCTCTTCTTGGAGTTTGACTTTCTGATGACGTCCTAAACGGCCCAGAGCCAAAGGGATCTGAGTCATCAAAAGCTGGAAAGCCATGAACATTATCAAAATCTGTACTGCTGCGGACTGAATCAAATCGTGCTAGTGTCTCCCGAACAGGTAAAGATGCACTATCATGTGTTCCAAAAGAATCAAATCTTGAGAAGTTGTCAAAAGCAGTTTCCAACCACTCTTTGGGCCTTTGCGGGGAGTTGCTTGAGCTGAAAAGCGGAGTGCTCGGTACAGAATCATCAAAACTGAATCCACTGCTCTTCGGGAAGAAATCACCAGCCTGTGGTGAAGCTGTTTTAATGGGGTTGAGGCCCAGTTCCCCAGAACCAAAGAAATAGTCGTCTCCAGCTCTGTCAAGATCTCTCTCCTGTAAAAACAAATGTCAAAGTCCAAAAGTGATCGAACAGGTGTAATTAGTAGACTGCTGGAGTATAAATACATATTTATCAAACACACAAAGAAACTTGGTTAAACTAAAGTACCAAGTACATTATAAGATGGTGAGGGTTCAGTAGAACAGGTTAATTATGTTATTTTTTATCAATCCTAGAGTATGTTCAATTTATAGACCTTTGGGCCACAGATCTAAGCTCATTCAGATTATATTATGTTTTCTCTTCTGACACCATGAATCCTTTGCAGACCAGCTTCCATATTTTGCAGGGAACGACACATCTATACCTTTGATTTTAAGACACAATCATAAAATCTTATACAAGCCCTAAATTCCTAATAACCAAATCACCATGACTTCTTATCCAGTCGTAGTATTGTGTAACGATTGAGATCTCCTGAACCTCCAAGTCATATTATCAAAATGACCATATGGAAGCTATACACCCATTGCTGGGTTTGATTGAAATTTATAAAAGGAAACAAAAGACCTGCATAATCTTCATTTATCTAGAATATAGAGCGCCACAAGAAGTTCAATGCAACTTGCAAGGCTCTGGTGACTAAGGAGCTCGTATTGTATAAAAGGATATGAAGGAAAGGGGAGGAAAGAGTGTTTAAACTAATGGAGGTGTCAACAAAAGATTTTCCTATAACAATGTTTGCACCAAGGTCAATTTTGAGTCCACCTTTTTATCTTGGGTAATGAATAGGATGTGAACTAATGGAGACATTATATAACAATAGGCTTGTGCCAAGAGTCACCTTTGACTTCATACATTTTTATCTTGGTATTTGACATAATTATTGGGCACAACCAAAAGTCAACGCCTCAATGAATACCTTCTATAGGTGATATAGTCCTAGTTGACGGGTCAAAAGATGGGAAAAAATGTATAGTTGAATAGAGGAGAAAGACTTTGGAATAAAACATGATCAAGACTTTTGTATCTTCATAATTCAAATTTGAGGTAACTTATTCAGTTCACAGCTTTACAATTTTTTTTTATGAATTAGGGAAAGTTTAGTGCATTTGAGCCTTGTTGTATATGATTGTGTGCCAATAATCTCTTTCCCAATATGCCTATTTTTTATGGTGATTTTGTACTACCGTTACTGTTCCGACTGGTGACCATGTTCTTCTAGGCATCATTCCAGTATTGTCTTTTTTTCCTTGGCTATGCAGCATTTTGACTAACTCCTCTTGATGTGCATCATTCCAACTATCTAACCATTGTTTTATCTTTATAGCACTGCTCTCTTTTTGTCAACTGTATTCAAAAGTCATTGGTTGGGAAGCCTGTTAACACTGTTTTGTTGAACCAGTCGAAGTTTGAAGTTATTATGTTTTTAAATTGTTTTTTGTTAAGTGGGTTTATTTGTATCAAGCTGAGAGCTTAGTAATCTTCAACTTGAGGGGGATGTAAGAAGATTAGGATAATTATAAGTGTAAGGAATCTTACTCATGTTAATAGTACAGATACTAGTTATACTACATTTGTACTTCCTAGAATATTAGCATAAATAGGTGTATTAGACTATTAGATTTAGAGGTAAAAGGTCTATCTTTGAACTTAATACATGATGATGAATTATGGCGTCGCATATTCTATGTACCTGACCCACCTAGTGCTAAAGGCTTGGTTGTGGTCGTTGTATATACCTAATGCATGTTTTGAAATAAGAAAGATTTTGCTGAGACAATACTTCCAGGTGTGAGAATTTGCATACCTCCTTGGTGATGCTACTGGCATTGAATCCCCAAACTGAACCAATATCATCATTTGTGTCAAAGGTTCCCCAATTAGGTTCATCAAAAATTTTGTCTTCAGAAAACAGAGACTTGACACCACCATGATCACTGCATATGCAAGATTATAATAAACAATTGATTTACAAGATCTATATCATGTGAAAAAAAATGAAATGAAGTATATATTAGTATCCATGGACACTGGTGTAGATAAAAACAAATTTTAAATCAATAAATAACCTTTTAATCCTCAGTGGGGAATGAAAATCCATGTCATGATCAACTTGTTCATAAAAGTCACATTTATCCAACAATGCTCTCTAAAATCCATCATAGTGTCTTAATGTATACTATAACCAGTTCATAATATACTTCTTGGTTATTTAAATTTTCTAAAATTCAACATTTAAGACCTACATGACGATTAGATTGTTGTGATGAGGAGAATTACAGGTTAAGACAGAAACACCAAAAACTGTGAGGCTGCCTCATGAAGGTTTAATGCCAAATCAATCATTAGACAGATTAGAAATTCCTAGTATCATAGAAGCACTCCAAAGATTCATTTAAGCATTAGAGAAAATATGGCCAAAAGCAAGTTAAGTCTTTAAAAGCAAAGTGCTACTAAGACACATGTAGCTTGATAAGAATGTGAATATTATTATACATGAGGATTTCATGGTATATTTGTGATTCTTAATTTTCAACAGATTCTCTATCTCTGAATGGTGTGGTGTATATCCCATTTTCATTTTGTTCCATTTCTTCTTCTTGAAAATCTGCAATTAATTTTCCTTGTGAATTTTCACTCTTTTCTGTCTGAATCTTTGAATGGTATAGTGCATATCCCATTTTCATTATGTTTCATTTCCTGTTCTTGCAGATCTGGAATTAATTTTCCTTTATTTATGAATTTTCAGAAAAGCCAGCATTTTTTGCCCACTAGATTGAGTTAGAAAATCAGTAGTCAAATCGTACAAAAGCCACATGCATCCTTCCAAGTTGCAAAAATCATTAAGGGTGAAAGGGAGAAAGGCAGCGGAGATAATTTGGTCAACAAGGAAATGAATGAAGGAAAGAGAGAAAGCAAAGATGTCTTATAAACCTCCAGTGGAGAAGGAATGATAACATAAAACAAAAAATTCTATTTAGTGAAAGGTAGAGTGATTATGAGGAGGATGCTAAGATGCTTGCCTCAACTCAAATGTGAGGAGGTTAGCATCCCCATATTTTACTTTGACAAATGGATTTTTTGTCAAGTTAGAAATATAGGATTTTGTCCAAGTAACAAAGTGGAGGATGGTAACCTCTACACAAAGGTAAGAAGGAGGTGCAGTATTGGTTTTGGCTCCTCTAAAGTGAGGGAGTAAACTTCAGAGGAGGTGCCCAAGTAAAAATTAACAGTTAAGATTGTGGTGAAATACATGCACATGTACAACAAACTATGAAATTTTTAAAATATCAACCGATGATTTTCCAATCAACAGTTATAGTTTCTTACTTTACCCTCTAAAGTGCACCACTTGCTTTATAGGAGCCAAATCTATTACGCCCTCCGTTCTTATTTATAAGGCACCTTTTAGAAGCTCTTTGTATTCTTTTTTATAAGTCATTTTACAATTTCAAGAAAGCATTTATTACCATTTTCCTTATTTACCCTTATTAACTTTAATGTCTTTACAACTATCAAATGATAGTGGGGTTAGTTAATGATATTAAATAAGGGTAAAACTGTAAAGTTAAACTATTTTTAAAACCCCAATAAAATTAACTAGTTTTAACCACTTTTATTGGTTTGTGTGATTTGGTTAACTGTGACTTATAAATAAGAACGGAGGGTGTACTATGTAGGACTTAACAAAAGATAAGATTGTCTAAAACCTTTGAAGTGATAATATGTGTTGGAGAGTCCCATATTGACTAGAGATGAGGCCAAATAAAAGTATATAAGCTTTGGACAATCCTCTCCCTACAAGCAAGCTTATCGGGTTGAGTTAGACCCCGGTCCAAAATCTAAGATGGTATCAAAGCCTATCCTAGATCCGTTATTGGGCCCCCACCCGTAGATGTCCACGCTCCAGACCAGATGTCCAGCCCTAGGCATGAGGGGGTGTGTTGGAGAGTCCCACATTGACTAGAGATAAGGCCAAATAAAAGTATATAAGCTTTGGACAATTCTCACTCTACATGCTAGCTTTTGGGGTTGAGTTAGACCCAGGTCCAAAATCTAAGAATATACAACAAATTGTCACTCTCTTAAACACATCATATATTATAGATGACAACATGAAGGAATCTCTTAAGAGCTTAAGTTGCTAGGTGGTCTCTAACACACACTATTACACAAAAGGCCCTTTGAGTTGAAACATGGATAGTGCACAGGCTCACTTTACTTTGTGCTGAAGTTATATGATTAGAAAAATAATCAAACTCCTAACCAAATGGCCATAAGGACTCTAAAAACTACCCAAAAAGATAAAGTTGTTAGTTGGAGGGCTAGGAGTCTCATAAAAATCAATAGCATAATAATAATAATATGATGATGATGACAACGATGATGATAAACACCATTACCTTCCAAAGGCACAAAGATCATTAATGATCAGCAAAATATGAGGAAGCCTTCACTAATTTTATGATCAAATGAGCAATTGACCAGCATTTGGAAAAATAGTGTACAAATCTTAAAAACCATACCTTTGGGTTTCTTTTATGAAATCTTGATCACGGGGTGAGCTATCTTCACCAGCAATCTTTCTAATGTCAGAATCAGCAAAGTCCCTGTGTGGGCTTCCAATAGCACTGCTTGCAAATGGACTATTAGGAGCACTTTTTGCAGACCCATCTTCACTTTTAACAGATCCATTGCCAACTCCCTTTTCATTTGTAGTCTGAGGCTTTTCTGACTTATCATCACTCTTAGGAGAAGCTGCAAATGTTGGACTGTCAGTGTCCAAAGCTTTATTGTTCTCAGTAGTCTGAAGCTTTTCTGATTTATCATCACTCTTAGGAGAAGCTACAAATGTTGGACTGCTAGTGTCCAAATCTTTCTTGTTCACAGCCGATGGCAATTTTTGTTTTGGAGGTGCTATGATGTTTTGCACATCAAGAGTGAGTTCTTTGACAACAGCAAACTCTGCTAAAGGAAAACACAGTAAATAACCAAAAAACTTATTCAGGTCTTTCCAACATTCTCCAAAAGAGAACAGATGCAGCACAGAAAATAAAGAAATAGCAGTTATCTGTAATTTTAAAACCACCAATACCATATAATTTCTCTTAAATATATGCCTACTTTTGGATTTTCTTGTCTCCTGAACTATATAACTGTTCAAAATTGATCCCTCACATTTAGACAACACAGAGAAAATAATAACATGGCATAGTACAATTAAGTATAGTTCATCAGCTAACAAAGTACTGAGTGTAAAAGAAATAAGGATATAAGAGAGAGGTGTAAGCAAACAGAGAAAGTTGCAAAAACGTAGATCTGAGAGTGTATAGATGAGAGGGTTATACATATAGACAAAGCATGGCCAGCTCCTTTTGGTTCTTATAATGTTGCACCCAAATGCAACATTCAATTATGGAGCATACAATTTCTTTATTCTCTCACCTCATAATTATTTAGTTACCACGAAGGGTGAGGGTGTGTGACTGGACTTGGATTAGTTTGCTTAGTCTTCAGATATTATCATTTTCAGCTAATAAAAAAGTCACCATGTGATGTCATGAGTAGGCATGCCTTGAAATTCAGATTTTGCCACAATGTTGCAATATCTTCTCTAATCTAAACAGATATTTTATCTGTATATTCTTTCCTTATTTGTACTTGTCAACTACCATCACTTAAGTAGAAATATTCCATCTTAATTGAAGTTATTAGTTCCCCTAACTATAGGAGAACGTCTGTTGTACATCACTGATTGAGTAAAAGAGAGAGAGATGCCATCAAAGAACAGATATATGTTTGTCTAAACCATGGTTTTGGTTTTGGAGTTTCAAACAGGAAATCAAACATGCTATAAGAGTACATCTGAATGGAGAATACAGGATAGGAAGGTTTGGAATGAAAGCTTCCTTGTCTGGAAGATCTTTTAAGGAGGGGTGGGCAGGACAAGGGGTTTTCCGTCAACCTTCCATAATCCTCTAACACAATACATTTTTAGGTGCAAAAAATCCTCAAAATTAATGGTCGATGCCACATAATGTGCACAACATCTTATCTTTATTGTTTTGTAATTAACAGATTATTAGATCTAATTAGTGTTATTTTGGATACCTGTATCTTCAAGCTTATCCCAATCCTCGTCCCAATCAGCAGCTCCTTCTTGGATACCAGGTTGCCAGCCTTAAAGGATTAAATTGAGTGAGGCCACAGAATACAATAAAAAACTTTATATACATGAAACAATTACATTATTCGATATAAAAATATACTAGAGGGGAGCACGTGGGACTGGTGGGCAGAGCACCATGAAGCAAAGAGAAATGAGGGGACATAACTAAAACAAGAAAAATGAGAAAACATGATAACTGTATCAAGAGACTAACAGTGCACGTAGCAAGTGAAGAAAAAAAAAAGAAGTAATTTCATTTCACAAAAATAAGGAGCCAATTGCACATGAGAAAACATTTGTGATAAGCAACAAGAGTTCTATAAGATTATATAGAGCCTGTCCCAGTAGAACTGTACCACAAAATTAGTTAAAGGATACATAAGAAAATCTGAATAAACAGTATATGTTAAAGGCCACCTGATAAGGCAACTGTATTAAGTTGTACGGACTAAAATAATTTCCACGGTAGTTCAAAATCAGAAGCTCAGCAACTGAAAGCCACTTCCTCATATTAAAAATTAAAACTGATTTCAACAGAACAAATGCAACAAATATCATATAACAAAGTTATAGCCATGAAAAAGATTTGAGAACACCTGAAAGGATAATACAACACCAAGTGTAAATTTGAAATTACCAAAGGGTAGCTCCACTAATGTTGTGGGCTTTGCTCGTAAACCATACTTCTTGCACCGCTCATTCAGAGATTTCACCAGCTCATCAAGATCTGATTGGATACGATCAGCGTGAGCCTGAAAATTGCATATTACTAAATGAGATATGAAACCAATATCTCAAGAAGAATGAATATGCAGATCGGGTAATATTCAAATGTACCTGTAGAGTGTCATTAGAATTTCCATCCTGTTCCATCTTGGCGATTGCTTGATACAATTCAATTTTTTTCTCCTAAACATACAAATAAATAATGTTAGCAATGATGCAAAATAGCAAAATAGAATAAAAAAATAACAAGCTTTTAACATATAATATATACTCATATGCTATGAATTGAAGAAAAAGCCAGATTTCATTGCACCTGTATGTCACGAAATGTTGCTTCCTCGGTAGTCAACTTGGATGATAAATCTCCAACTTGCTTATATTTATCTTCATATTTCTTTGCCAGAATCTCAACCTGAAATTAATATGTTGAGCCAATAATAAAAATTAAGGTTATAGAATAAGGATATGTGCAAGTGTGCAACTCTATAGAAAGATACCTCATGCCTATCAGCAGATATCCTTTCTATGATTTCGTTAAGACGATTGTCACACCTGCTCTTGTACAGAACCTTTTGTAGACAAAAGAACAAGAAAGTTGTTTAAAAAAGGAGATAAGAAAAAGAAAAAGGAATATTAGCATGACATTTTTAACCATAAGCAGAACAAGAAAGGCAGCTTTTATATGTTCATCTCTTCTAGGTATCCACAATTTTATACGCAAAAGGAGTCCAACCTGTTTCGCAACAGAACATGCCTATTTCCTAGGTATCTTTTTTATTGAGCCCGTGGTTCCTAGGTATCTGGAGAAGCAGCAAAAAAGCTGAAAGAAGGGGTATAACACCTATTAATGCATAACAACTGAGTAAAAGACCTCCCCAGGAGCCAATTTTTCACTTCCTTTAAATTAATTATAGGAAATGGAAACCGAAGAAGCAGATAGGTGTTTATGTAATTATATTCAGTAGGCCTACAGTACATTACAATAACAATAATGGCATGATATATAGAAATTATGCTTTTATTTATACTTAAACAACAGCCTATGTATATTTTGCATCCTTATAACTTTGCAGTTTGCACAGTGAAAGTTCTTGGCATGATCCATTCTTCTTGAAAATGCAATAAATCATGTTGGTAAACAATTTGTCTGCCAAATTACATTGCACAGTTACTAGCTACATCAGTACATCTATATGACTTATGGCTCAGCCTGCAAATCAAGATACAATATACACGTACCTAAACAACAAATCACCTGTTATCTAGAAAATTAACTAAAAACAGAGCAAATTGAACACAGATTAAACAGAATTGAGTTTTAATAAGATACAAAGGAATAAAGCAAGTAAAATACTCACAAGTTCCTGCATTTTGGTACGACAGAATTCTATTTTCTCTCTGGACTCCACAATTTCTTTCTCAAGTTCTTCCACCTGCAGTAAACAAAAAGAAAATAAAGATAAGAATTCCCTGTGTTCAATTTGAACCAAACTAGGGTTTAATCAGGCACACATGGGCTGACATAACGATACAAATTGCACAAATGACAATCTAGAATATGAACTTTCCATGCTATCTTCAAAGATATTACTAACAGCTAATAATTTTCATATATAAGTTTCAATCATCATCAGCGTGATGGATAAAGAGAATAAGCATACTTCACACTGAAACCAAATATAACTTACAATGTCATTGCACCACATCTTCAAACTATCTAATCAACCTTAAAAGATCAACATATGTGATACATAGATGGCATATATTCCCCAGAAAGAGTTGCTTATTATGAAACTAAAAAACCAATTAAAATAACCAATGGCTATTGGCCAATAGATAAGCAATATACAGCCACATTAGAGGTGAAATTATGCAAACTTTTCAATCACAATAAAAAAACATGAATCTGCAGCTATGTTGGTGGGAAAAAAAAAAAAAGAAAACTATCAAAACAAATAAACATGCCCGCCATTGTAGCTTAACTGTCATCATCCCAAGTCTTTTAAGATTGGGTATGGTGATTATGTCACGGGTTTGATCCTCAATTAGGCCACTTATCCCCCTCTCCTAATTATGTGCTAGCACCTCCAAATGTACCCCAAAAAAGAATAAAATAAACATGCCAAATTTATGGCGCAACAATAGAAATGCTGCAAAGAAATATAGAATAGGTACCTTCTTATCAGCTTCTGTTGCTTCTTGAAACTTTGAATTAATTGAATTTTGCTCATCTGAACTCAGCTGATTTATGAGGTGCTTCTCCAAGACTGGAATTTTGGGCCTCTGCTGCTTGTTCTGAGGTGCTTCATCAGATGGAGGGACAGCAGCCGGCCTTGGCGGGCGACCTGCAGCAGGGTTCACTTGTCGAGCACCAGATCCAGTCATCCCTTGCTGTTGTTGAATACCTTCCAAAGATAAAGGGGGCCAGACACAAAATTATGAGAAGAAAATATTTTCCATACATGTGAATGGTTATAACAAAAGAAAAACTGCTAGTTCTAGAGCACACACCTGATGGATTTCCCCAAGTTACAGCACTGTAGTGAGTGGCAGGTTGACCAGTAGTTGGTAAATCAAGCACAATGTTACTTGGAAGTACTCCTGGAAGAGCACGTCCTTCCCTGTGTCGCTCCATTAGGTACAGTGCAATACAAAACTCCCTGAGAGAAAGCATGCTATCATTATCTTGGTCGGATAAGTCCCAGATCTGCTTTAAAACCTCTGGAAAATATAAAACACGGTATACAAATAATGATCAGGGAATTAGCCAGCCATTAAAAAGTTACACAAGTGGAGGACGTGAAAACTAGAATTATAGAACAGACCCCAACCCCCTCCCAAAAGAAGACAAGCAACTGCTATCAAATGCAGCCTAGATTCTGCAATAGGTGCAATAAACCATATTTAAGCTGATTTCTTTCTATATGTGTGGCCAGAGCAATAGAGAAGTAGAAAAATTAAAAAACGCATTTTATAACTGCTGTCCAAGTAAAAAGGCAACGGAGTAGAATTATAAGAAATATACCTCTGGGTAATCTCCAACTAAGAAACAAGTTCCGTGCTTGTTCCCCAGTAATTTTCCCATCTCTATCCGTGTCTACTTCCATGAATACTTTCATATATTTCTGAACATCAGTCTGAGTCATCCTTGGCCATGGAGATTGAGGCTGACTGGAAGCAACTGGAAGTCCAGATGTGTTCAGCATATTTGGTGTCTGGACTGTGGCATGCTGGTTCTGTTTCACCGTCGGCTGGGCTTGCTGAAGCTGTGCACCAACAGGCTGGGCCTGCTGAAGTTGTGCACCAACCGGCTGGATCGCAAGTGAGCTCTGCAACGAATCAGAGGTACTAGTCCTGATAGAATGCTGGTTCCCTCCAGATACAGGAACAATAGCTGACGAAAGCAGAGAACTGCCACTGCCAGAAGAAAAACCTTGCAGAGAAGAATCTTGCTTTGGCTGAAATGAGCTAGCTGAGAACATATCCCCTCCAAAAAATGAATCGGAAGCAATACCATTCGCAGAAGTTTCCATTGATTTCGGATCCTTAACCACTTGGTCTGATGACTTTGTGCCAGAAGCAGGATATTGTCTTGGTGTCAATGCAACATTTGGTCCAGATGTTGCAAGCCCAAAACCCTCCTGCGTTGATGTGGGACTACTTACTCTGGCTGCTATTTGAGGGGATGTTACTTCTGGAGCTCCACCCATCTTGCCAGTGGACCCATAGCTCGTAATGCCAGGGGTTGCAGGGCGAGGTCCACCAACAGCAACCATTCCAGAGATTCCTTGAGTAGCAACTATGGGTGCTAAATTAGGACCAGCAGCTGATAAATTTTGAGAAGGAAGGGTTTGCTGGTTACTACTCGAATTTGGAACTGCCCCCCTTGGTCCAAGATTTTGGTGGGATATAGGACTAACAGGACCAATATGTGGTGCAGGTGCAGGTGCAGGTGCAGGGGAAGGGGCGGGTGCGGCAACAGAAGAATTTGATGGCGGTGCAACTGTGGCACTGAAACTAATTTGAGGTGCAGGAATCTTTGATGCAGCTGGGCCATACAATGCTGCTTTTACCATTTCAGGGGTCAGTTCTCGCTTGCTTTGTGCCACAGTGACAAGTTTAAGGGCATTGTAGAACTCTGCCCGGCCAAGGAAATTACTTTGGTTTTGGTTTGCAAATGCCCAAATCTGCAGAGCAAGTCATGTTAACAGGGGGAAAATAGCAAGCTGTGTTTGTACGTCAAGAAGATTAGATCAGTAGTTACTAGCTACAATTTAGACTAAGGGATTTCTGTAATAGTGCTAGTTATTTGCAAACAACGCTTAAAATGCTTAGTAGCAGTTGATAACATATGGAAATTGTAAGGGGAGAGGGTAAAAAGTGAAAGATAAAGCAGAAATTGAGAGATAGACCTGCGCAAGGACGTGCTTGGGTAAACCGGAGCCTTGGAAGAAGGAGACAGCTTCGGCACCGCTGATACGGCCATCTCGATCCAAATCGGCACGTCGAAAATAAGCATCGAAGAGATCGACATTAGGCGCTCCCGATGCCATTGCAGAATTGCACACTTGTGTGTTTTCCTTTGCTGCAGATCAGAAAACACTTACAAACATCTCAAGCATCCAATTTCCAAACCCGATTAATTGAATTGATTTGCACTTTGATTGCCTCGACCTCCAATCTAATAATCACATCACATTCTCTCACCCAACAACAAAAATGAAAAACATCCAGACCCTCAATTCTCCTTTTTCGCTTAACGGACAATTTTAATCCTCTTTCGTTTCCATATTTCAAAAATACCACTGCCCTCATCACATTTTTTGCTTCCTTCTCAATTTGAAGGTATAAAATCGTAGGCATTACCACCTTTGTTAATTACTTACCTTATACAAAATATATATATTAAAATTATGTAAATAATTAAATTTATACAAATAAATATTTAGTTCAGTATCAATGTAAATATATTGATTCCGAATATGATTGCATCTTATAATAGGTGATACATATGTTTTACACCAAAAAAATGTAAATATATTGATTACTTTGCATCAATTTCTAATACTCTCCTCATCGCGGCTTTTACGGTGCAAGAGCAAGTCAAGTGTTGCACCGTGCCACACTGAGAATTTAGCATTTTTTTCATATCTCGGGGGTCAAAACGTGAATTGAAGAAAAGTAAGGGAAATTAAGGTATTTGCAAAAGCAGGCATGTGGTAATGAGTAATTGATTAAGGCCAAAAGAGATCTTCGTTCTCATGGCGTAACTCTCGTGTTTGTCACGACACTATTCATCCATTGTCGTTCTTCGCCGCCTGCAATGTCGTTCGTCTCCGATGCTAACAGTGAAGTGGATACAGAGTAGACGTTGAGATGGTGTACGCAGCTCCGAACGTCGTTTATGGGGAAGTCATTGAGGTGTCAGGCCGTGCCTTGCGTGGTTGCTAAAGTCATTGACGTCGAACCCTCTGCAGAGGTCCGCCTCAATGGCAAGGAAATGACATCAAGTGAACACTTTCTATTTGCTCTCCAAGTCCGGTAATATTCAAGGCTTCATTCGCTTTGTTGTTTGGTAATTGATTAAGTTATGTGATATTGGTAATACTGTATCTGAAGTTTACATTTGATTGCAAAAACCAGAAGGTTTAATTTCATCCTTTACCGAAACCAATGCTTAAATGGGAGCATTACTTTAGTGGTAACATTAGTTAAAGAGTGTATTAGGGTTTAAAATGTTTGATGGCTTAAAATTGTTGATGGAGCTTGTGCATTTTCATTTATGGGTGCAGTGAAAAAGTGTACCCTCTATCCTGTCCCTAAATTGGGGCTGCAAATCCGAACCCTTCACTTGGCTGCTAAATTGTGCATGTTATTTTTATGTCTTGACTCTGATTGTAGTAGTGATTAAGTTGGTGTTGCTTCAAATGAGTGTTTTAATTAAAAGCACATAATGCTTAGGAGATTAATCCTTGTTCCACTCTCATTTGTTTAGCTATTTTAGTGTGTTAGTGGGCAAATGTACTATTTTCAGTTCATGTAAAAACACAAGACAAGAGTGAAGTGAATGAATGGTATAGTTTAGTTCCCAGTGGAAGAATCATCGTTTACAAACTTCTCTACAAACCAATCCCCTTGTAACTATTGTGTCAAAAATGATGAATCGAAAGTAGTATCCAATACGGAAGTTTGTGTCATCCCATAGTAGTTGCTTGTTAGTATTATGTACCTTGAGGTAAAGGTTAAATGTTGTTGTTGCAGCTGCCAGTTTATAGCAAAACTTTACCACTTGTTAACACACCTCAAGGTTTTGCTTCTTTTATGTAAATTTTCCAGCAAATGGCCTCTTGTGGAAGGACAACAAGAAGACATAGAAGAACAACAACAACAAGCAGAAGTATTGCATAGGTGAAGAAAAAGGTGAATAATGCCCGACAAAAAACAAGAGAACGTTATGTACACCCGTAGGAATGCCCCCATGATGAATGGGAGGTCATTACCTAAGGAGCTAAGAAAGGAAAGTGTTATGTCTTTTTCCTGTTTAAATGTATGTGTGAATATATTAATGACAATGGATAGATTTGAATTATTAAAATTAAATGGTTGCACGGTTTTCTGTTGTATAAAGGTGAATCCTGTTTGTGTACGTGTGTTGTTAACACAAGGTCATGATTGTAGTAGTTCCTGCATAGGTCCTATAGTACTGAATTTTTCTGTTACAATTCTTTTGTGCTGTCAACTTTAACCACTCTGCACTTGGAATTAACCGAGGACAGAAACACCGTTAACCAAGTGCTAACAACATTCTATTCCACGCACTTGGTAAGCATGATAGGGAGTTGTCATGGTCATGATCATCTAAGAACAGCGACTAAGTTGAATTGAACCAATTTTTAATTAGGTTGAAATGTGGGCGAAAAGAATAAAGTATGGCATTCATGTTGTGATCATGTTAACCACTTTTTATATGGAATTAACCGAATACGCGAAAAGCATTAACCAAGTCGAAACGAATTTGCATTCTAAGCAGTGGGTACGTATGACAAGGACTCGTCATGAACATGGTCACCAAACAAGAGGGGGTGTGTTCAATTGCATGACCAGTTAATCTTGTTCCAGTAAAGGCATGAAATTGTAGCATTTCTTTTCATGTTAACATTAACCAATATGAACAAGGAATTAACCGTATAGGTATACAACATTAACCACATCATAACGGCATTGTGTTACATGATCTTGGTAAGTAACATGAGCCCTTGTCATGGACCTGGTCGGCAAACAACATGGATAATGCTCAACTGGTTCAGTCTTAAATGAGGTTTAAATAAAGGGACCAACAAAATTTGTTTTCATTTTGCTGTCAACGTTAACCACTCTGCACTTAGAATTAACCAAAGACATTAACACCGTTAACCAAGTTTTAACAGCATTCTATTCCCCGCACTTGGTAAGCATGATAGGGAGTTGTCATGGTCATGATCATCTAAGAACAACGTTTAAGTTGAATTGAACCAATTTTTAATTAGGTTGAAATGTGGGCGAAAAGAAGAAATTATGGCATTCTTGTTGTGATCATGTTAACCACTTTTTACATGGAATTAACCGAATACGCGAAAAGCATTAACCGAGTCGAATCGAATTTGCATTCTAAGCAGTGGGTAAGTATGACAAGGACTCGTCATGGACATGGTCACCAAACAAGAGGGGGTGTGTTCAATTGCATGACCAGTTAATCTTGTTCGCATGAAATTGTAGCATTTCTTTTCCTGTTAACATTAACCAAAATGAACAAGGAATTAACCGTATAAGTATACAACATTAACCACGTCATAACAGCATTGCGTTACATGCTCTTGGTAAGTAACATGAGCCCTTGTCATGGACCTGGTCAGCAAACAACATGGATAATGCTCAACTGGTTCAGTCTTAAATGAGGTTTAAATAAAGGGACCAACAAAATTTGTTTTCATTTTGCTGTCAACATTAACCACTCTGCATTTGGAATTAACCGAAGACAGAAACACCGTTAACCATGTGCTAACAACATTGCACTCCACGCACTGGGTAAGTATAATTAGTCATTGTCATGGACATGATCACTAAACAACAGGGATTATGCTCAACTTCCTTAGTCTTTAATTAGGGTCAATTAAGGGCAAAAAATTAGTGCATTTGATTTAGCTAAAAATACTAACCAATGTGTTCATGGTATTAACTGTCTACGTAAACACCATTAACCACGCCATAACAACATTGCATTCCACGCACTGGGTAAGTATAATTAGGCTTTGTTATGGGCATGGTTACCAAAGAACAGAGACTAAGCTCAATTGCACTACTCTTTAATTAATTTCAAATATGGGCAAAAAAAATTATTCCTTTATCTCCTGTTCACATTAACCACTTTGTACATAGAATTAACCGTATACGGAAATAGCATTAACCGGGTGGTAACAACATTGCATTCCACGCAGTGGGTAAGTATAATTAGGCCTTGTCATGGATATGGTTATTAAAGAATAAGTATTATGCTCAACTGCATTAATCTTTAGTTAAGTCAAAATATGGGGGGAAACAACTAAGCCTTTCATTTTCTATTCACATTATAACCAATTTGTATATGGGATAAACCGTTTACGGAAACAACATTAACCAGGTGTTAACAGGATTGCATTCGACGCATGGGGTAAGTATAACAGAAACGTTTTTTCCACACCCGCACAGTAACCACCCACGGCACACACGAGCATCTTTTTTTTATCAATTTTTTTTGCGTGAACAGTGACATGTTTTTTTTTACAAAAAATCTATTTTTTTCTAAATATTCTATCTATAATTAACCATATTGACAACATAGATAACCACCAAATTATATAGCATCAACCATAATTACAAGTGAGACAAAAAGGTGGTTAAGTGTGAGTTAGTAAATAAAAATGGTTAAATGTGAGATAATATGTGGGTAAATGAGTTGCTCAAGTGGTTAACATTTAATCACTTCGAATAATTATAAGTGGGACAAAAGGTGGTTAATTGTGTGTTAATATGTGGTTAAATAAGTTGCTCAAGCGGTTAATGTTGATATCAGTTCAGATAACTTCAAATGACAAACCTTTAACTTTATTTTCAAGTGAACAGGTGGTTAATACCATATAAGTTGGTGGTTAACTGTGTTATTAATCTGGTGAATAATTTGTTTTTATGTGAAAATGTGGTTAATACCATATAAGTTGGTGGTTAACTGTGTTATTAATCTGGTGAATAATTTGTTTACAAGTGAACATGTGGTTAATACAACATGAGTTGGTGGTTAACGGTGTTATTAATCTGGTTAATAATTATAACTGAGACAAAAAGTGGTTAAGTGTGAGTTATTATGTGGTTAAATAAGTTGCTCAAGTGGTTAATATTGATATAAGTTTAGATAACTTCAAATGACAAACCTTTAACTTTGTTTTCAAGTGAACAAGTGGTTAATACCATATAAGTTGGTGGTTAACTATGTTATTAATCGGGTTAATAATTATAAGTGAGGTAAAAGGAGGTTAACTATGAGTTAGTATGTGGTTAATACCATATAAGTTGGTGGTTAATTAGGTTATTAATCTGGTTAACCGGCAATAATTTTTTTAAAAAAAAAGTAGGCATTGTTCACATTTAAAAAATGTATTGTTCAAGCATGTGGTTAATACCATTTAAGTTGGTGGTTAACTAGGTTACTAATTTGGTTAACCAGTAATAAATTATTTTTAAGAAAAAAAGATCAGACTTTTTTGTAAAAAAAATTGTGTATTGTTCAAATATAGGCTAAAAAAACTAGGCCTTTCATTTTCTGTTTACATTAACCACTTTGTACATAGAATTAACCATTTATGAAAATAACATTAACCAGGTGGTAACATTGCATTCCATGCAGTGGATAAGTATAATTAGGCCTTGTCATGGACATGGTCACCAAACAACATGGATTTTTCTCAACTGCTTGAGTCTATAATGAGGTTTAAAAAAGGGACATCATAATAGTCCATTTCATTTGCTATGAACATTAACAAATCTGCATATGGAATCAACCGAGGAACGCAACAACATTAACCATTTCATAACAAGATTCTATTCCAAGCACCTGATGAGCAGACAGCGGCCTTGTCATGGACAATGTCACCTAAGCACATGGATTAAGGTCAATTGAACGACTTTTGACTTAGGTTGAAGTGTGGGCCACAAGAAATTATTATGGATTTAATTTTCTGATCACGTTAACCACTTTGTAGATGGAATTAACCGTTGACGTGAATATCATTAACTGAGTCGTAACGGAATAGCATTCCACTCAGTGGGTGAGTATGCTCTGGAATTGTGCATGGACACGGTCACCAAAGAAGAGGGTGTTTGGACAAGTGCGTGACCATTTAATTTCGTTCCATTAACGGCATAAAATTTGTCCAATTAGTTTCCTGATCACATTAACCAATATGAACATGGAGTTAACCGTATAGGGATACAACATTAATCAGGTCCTAACAGCATTGCATTACATGCACTTGGTAAGTTACAAGAGGTTGTGTCATTGACAGGTAGGGCACTGACGAAACAATTAACATGGGTGGAGATGACAATTAATGGGTGTTATTTGTCATTGTTATAATGTTTTATGTTTACAGGATGAAATTGAAATGAGTGGTAAGTATAATTAAGCCTTGTGAAGGACATGGTTACCAAAGAATAAGGATTATGTTCAACTTCACTATTCTTTATTTAAGATCAAATATGGGCAAAAAAATATAGGCATGTCATGTTCTGTTCACATTAACCAATTTTTATATGGGATTAACTGTTTATGGAAACAAAATTAACCAAGTGTTAACAGCATTGCATTCCATGCAATGGGTAAGTATAATCACGCCTTGTCATAGACATGGTTACCAAAGAACAGGGATTATACTCAACTACACTAGTCTTTAATTAAGTCAAATTTTGGGCCAAAAAATCTTGGCCCTTCATTTTCTTTTCAAATTAACCAATTTGTATATGGGATTAACTGTTTACGGGAACAACATTTACCACCTAGTTAATACTATTTCCGTAAACAGTTATTTCTATATACAAAGTGGTTAATGGGAGTGGAAAATGAAAGACAATTTCTTTTGGCTCATATTTGGTCTTAATTAAAGATTAGTGCAGTTGATCATAATCCTTTTTCTTTCATAACCATGTCCATGCCAAGGCCTACTTATACTTACCCATTGTGTCGTATACAATGCTTTTACCACATGGTTAATGTTGTGTCCATAAATGGTTAATGCGTCCAATGGCATGTTGTTATCACGTGGTTAAAGCTCTTTTCGTAACCAGTAAATTTAGTGAAGCCATTGGTTAATGTGGACAGAGAATTAAAGGCCCACTTTTATGCCTATATTTGAACTTAATTAAAGATTAGGCCTACTTATACTTACCCATTGCTTGGAATGCAATGTTGTTACCACCAGGTTAATGTTGTTTTCACAAATGGTTAACTCCATATAAAAATTGGTTAGTGTCAACATAAAATGAAAGCTCGGTCTTTGGCCCATATTTGATCTTATTCAAATATTAGTCCAATAAACCGTAATCCCTGTTCTTTCCTGACCATCTCCATGACAATGCCTATTTAACATTACCCACTGCGTGGAATGTAATGCTATTCACACCTGCTTACTGGTTTTTCAGTAAACGGTTAATGCCATGAACAAGCACTATTATCAGTGGGTAACATCACACTATAAACTCAATGCTCTTAATGTTCATATAAAACATGCAATTGCTTAAACACTGTTATAAATAACATGTCTACTGTGCATCTGCTCTATTATGACAGTCAATGTTTGCACCATTGTCACATTTACACTTTTCCTTTTAATTTACACCGGTTATACCTCATGCCAAACTCAAAATATAAAAACCACCTGAATTATATTATACAAATCATTACAGTTTACCATTCTTAACAATGAACCCGTGGTCCTCTCTATATATTGCACATGTACAAAAGGTTGCATACGCAACACAAAGACAAGTTAGGCACAAATATTATGACAAATACATGTTATAAAATTCAATTAAATGCCAAATCTTCTGGGAGTTTTGCTTCTGGCAATACCCTCTATCTGTTTGAGTGCTTAGGTTCAAGAAATCTCTAGAACACCGACGAGGTCTTGCATCTCGGGGGAGATTTTGCGAGGCTTCATCCATGGTTTCCTGTATATCTTCTTCATGGCTTACACCATTCATAACTCTGTCCATATGGCAACCTTGATGTGGATAATATGACAATAATCAAGTTAGTTTTAAGATATACAAGTATAAAAACCAAATGCCATCTGTATATGACAGTAACATGAATGAAATCACTCCAAAAAGAACATATCAAAATATAGAAACCTAAAAGCCAAATAAAAATTATATACAAGGAAAGGGGTAAGAAATATATGGATGAGGTTGTAGAAATCAAATCATTCCCAAAATCAAATCAATGTGCATGTAAGGAACTACTCTTTGACAACTAAAACTAGAATCTAAGAAACTTATCAATGATACACAGGTCTGGTTAACAGTGTGTAATAAAGTGGTTAATGCTGGAATATAAGTGGTTAAATAACCGAAATCTGATGATTTTCATTTAAGAAATAATACTTCTCTAGGATTTTCTGAAAGTGAACTAGCCATGTATGAGTAAATCATGTTTTAATATTGGGTAAAAGGGATCGGAACTTAGATTCAAAACAGAATACACCCATTCTCAACATTATAGAAATCAGACCATGCCTAAAATCAAATCAATGTGCATGTAAGGAACTACTCTTTGACAACTAAAACCAGAATCTAAGAAACTTATCAATGATACACAGGTCTGCTTAACAGTGTGTAATAAAGTGGTTAATGCTGGAATATAAGTGGTTAAATAACCGAAATCTGATGATTTTCATTTAAGAAATAATACTTCTCTAGGATTTTCTGAAAGTGAACTAGCCCTGTGTGAGTAAATCATGCTTTAATATTGGGTAAAAGGGACCGGAACTTAGATTCAAAACAGAATACACCCATTCTCAACATTATAGAAATCAGACCATGCCCAAAATCAAATCAATGTGCATGTAAGGAACTACTCTTTGACAACTAAAACTAGAATCTAAGAAACTTATCAATGATACACAGGTCCGATTAACAGTGTGTAATAAAGTGGTTAATGTTGGAATATAAGTGGTTAAATAACCGAAATCTGATGATTTTCATTTAAGAAATAATACTTCTCTAGGATTTTCTGAAAGTGAACTAGCCCTGTATGAGTAAATAATGTTTTACTATTGGGTAAAAGGGACTGAAACTTAGATTTAAAACAAAATACACCCATTCTCAACATTATAGAAATCAAACCATGCCCAAAATCAAATCAATGTGCATGTAAGGAACTATTCTTTGACAATTAAAACCAGAATCTAAGAAACTTATCAATGATACATAGGTTTGGTCAAGTACAACAAATTGCGAAAAAGTGGTGAAGCAAAACAAAACCAATTCAAAATTCGAGATGAATACAACAATGGGTATTTGATCAACTCCAAAAAGAACCAAAATGTACGCAAATTAACCAACCACGCAACTTCAAATTTTACAAAAAATACACGCACAAGCTCTCCATCAATAGTTTACAAGCAACCACCTTTTGAAAAGCTAATACATTCTTAACCTAATGTTAACTCTAAGTAATGCATCCACTAAAGGTTTCGTTTCGGCAAAACATGAACATCAACACTGAGGCTTTGCCAATCAACTGTTAATTTCACTTCAAGTATTTCCACCATATCGAAGGGAAACCATTTCCATAAAGCAATGAGATAGAACCTAGAAAATTTACCTAACTAGGAGAGTAAAAGAAAATCTGGACTTGTTGTTATTTGATTCCCTTGGAGGCAAAGCATGCCACAGGCTTTAAGCCCGTCAATCCTTGTCTGTCACCGATGACCGCAACGACCCAGAGCACGACTTCACTCCTCAACCCCTGAACGTGTGCGGCGTTTGCACGCCACCCCACACCCATCACACCTGACAACGGCAAACACTTCACCATGAGCAACAAAGAAGAAGAAGATTGGTTCAAACCGGGGGAATTATTTACCAATTATCAATCCTAAAGTTAAAAAGTCTTAGATACTAACTATTGGTTTGTAACTTTGAATAGCAAGACTAATTGCTTCCATGCTTTTGAGGTGCACCAACAATAAACCAACAGTGATAAATTGAAGGAACACTAATTCCTACACCAACGCAGCAGACCAAGATGTATCAAGTGCATATTAGAAGAAATTATGAGTAATCTTAACAACCTACAACCCCTTGTTAATTTTTAATTTGTACTAATTGACATTAAAGATCAAACCATTAAATACATACCTCAATACCATTAATCCCATTACTTCCTATTCTTCAGGATACAGAACGAGAAGACAGAACAACAATGTTTGAACTTACCTAATCAATGCGTGAACGAGAAACCCGTGAACGATGGAAGAGGGGACGAGAAGGCGTCAAGGCGAGACACGACAGTCGAGAGGTTCGACCTGGACTATACGATCCACTTCCAGTTTTGAGGACGATCTCTACGGCTCTACCTAGAAAATCAGAAATGTTCAGGATTGCTTTAAAACGGGGGAAATCAACCCACATAATTAGGGCTCAACGAATAAAAGTTTTTTGGGTGAAATCAAACTAACCTATAATTCCTCACAATAATGACTCAATCAAAAGCAATTATTTTGGGGGGAAAACCCACTAACCTCAATCGCGGCTTATACGTATACCTCCTCCACCGCGTCCAACAGCTTCTGCGCGGACTCCGGTTGTGGTGGTCTCTCTTCTATGGGAGACGAAAGCAACGGAGACAACCACAGAGAATGGAAGACAACGGTATAGTGTTCACAGAGAATGAAAGCGCTGCCAAAACCCTAAGCTTCTTTCACCAAACTCTTTCTTCCTCCGTCCTCTTTCTTTCTCCGTCCTCTTTCTTTCTTCCTAACGTGCGTCTCTCCGTCAAGTGGAATGTGTAGTTAGTAAGTTGTTTTTTTCAGGGCTCAAATTGCAAATTAGTGGAATTCTACTAACTTTGCCTAAATCATCTTTCCACCCCGAGAAATGAGAAATATGGTCAAAATTAAGTGTGGCACGGTGCACCACTTGATTGGGTGTTGCACCCTAAAAGGCACCCTCTCCTCATATTTTCATTTTATAAATTCATTTAGAAATTAAATGTCATATCAATCTTATGAAAGTTTATATAACGTTTAAAGCAATGTTACTAAATTTGCAATAAATAACTTAATGAGTAAACAATCAAAAAGGTTTCTAAAAGATTGGTCATCGGTCAGTTTGGTCCCTGAAAGAAGCAAAATTGTAAAAAGGTGAATAGGTCGAGCCGAGCTAGGCTTTCCAAGGCCTGAGTCTGGCCTACACCTTAAATTCATGGCATGAGTCTGGCCTGTTACCTGACATAGGCTTTATTTTATGGTCTGAGTCTGGCCTATTTAAAGCCTGACATGGCCTGAAAGCCTGTTTAAAAACCTGTTTTATAGTAAGGTACTTGAATATATCATAAGCATATATATGAATAGACTTATAGGCTCAAATTTTTAACATACTTAAATGTTTATACAAGCTAATAAGTATATTATAAGGAAAAGTAATAAAAAATCTTTATAATAATAATAGCAATATAAAAAATATTAGTATTTTATTTATATTTAGTTAAATAGACCGGCCTGATAGGCTCAAAAGGCTTTTTCAATGGCATGAAGTCTGGCCTGATTTGCAATATAGGCTTTTGAAAAAAAGCCTTGACCTGATCTATTTAATAAATTAGTTTGGCTTGGGCCTGATATAGGCTGAGTAGTAGGCCCCTGACAAGCGGTCTGACCTATTCCCACCCCTAAAAAGGTCCCTGGCAGATTGTAACGTCAATGAGTATGGTCCTTCTGTTAACTCCACTCTGTTAAAGTTAACAGAGTTGATGATGTGACATGTTTTGTGCACAGTCAGCACTAAAAGACTCAAACTCTTCAATAAGGTCCTTGCACAGTCAGACTAAAAGATTATAAACCCATCAAAATAGTCCCCTTTCCCTCTTCGTTTTATAAGGAAGGATATTGTCTGGAAAAAAAAATCCAGACCCTCCTTCTTCAATAACGTCTCTGCCTCACCATTTTCTTCTTAACACTCTTAAGTGCAAAAATCGTAGAAATCAGGGGCGTTATCGTGGAAGGAAGATGGAAGGAGATTCTAAAATTCCTTAATCTGGAGTGTAGAAGAGAAGCTTCAATGGCGGGAAAATAAGGTAAGTGTTGCCCAAAAGACATAAATTATGCATCACATTTTTTAGGAAAATGTTTCATTCTGGGATAGAATCCCAGCAAGGCATATTTTACTACCATGGTCGTATACCAGATCATAACACCTTTGTAACAGATGACAAGGAATACCCAACTAAAAATGTACCTTTATACAGGAGGGGGAATAATTAAATTATCAAATAAAAAGACATGTAGCAATCAAGGAGAAAAGAGGGAAAAAAATTGAAAAGACATGTAGACATCAATGTTTATGAATTGAAAAGAGAGTATGGCAAAGATTTTGAAAACTGCAGTTTTAGTTATCTACTGCTTCCTGAATAAAGATAATAACGGACCTGTTTAATAATTGGTCTCATCTATCAATTTAAGAAGGATCCACCACTCTAAAAAGAAGAAGGGGGGAGGGAAAAGAGGGAAAGAATAAATGTAAATAATTGAGCAACACATAATATAAACTAGAATCGAAGATAACATACATTTTTTTTGTCTTAAACAGTACAACTATACAAAAACATTATAGTGGACTGCTACAAACCTCGGTTCCAGCTATACCCAGGTTGTAGGCTCAAAATATTGTCACACCCATGTTAAATATTATTATGCAAGTTAAAGATTGCAACTCAAATCAGATGAATTGGGCCAAACTAATGCAAAAACAGGACTGTATTAGAAAATTAACACCATAATTACAAAAGGTTGTTCATCTGAGTGACATAATTACAATGCATTAAGAAAGGGCTAGCATTTTATAGAAGACAAGAAGGTGACAAAAATTGAAAGAAGTCCATAAATTGGTCTACTATCAACAAGTACATGTAAGATGGCAGCACGAACAGCTCGGGAGCAGGCAAAATTTGTGCGCATGTAATGCACAATATCCTAGATAAAATGTTCAAATAAAAAAAAGTTTATTTAACTTTCTCCATAAATGTTAGTAGCAAGAAGAGGAGTAGAAGAAACTATGGTTCGGGATTTAAATTAAATAACATATAACCTGACAGCCAGTACTATGCCCAAGTAATGTCACACCTTCAGAATCTTCTTTGTTAATTAAATAATTTATCAGGTGATCCAGCTCCTTAGCATCCTTCAACATGAATTCAACGAGCAATCGCAAACTTAAGCATCAAGATAATTATTCTCATCAATCATATGGAAATACTAACATTACACTTTTTAGTTAAACTTGAGATGAAAATAGAATATTGCCCAAAGTTTCACATGCAGAAAGATGTCTCACAAGTGCCATGTCATTCATTAATTTTTCATTGCAAAAGCAAGACCGAGTGTCACAGCTAATGGTAATCCTTTAGGAATTGCAACAACTATTATGGCTACACTCATTGGTTAAACTCTAACAGCTAATGGTCAAAGCAGATGGAGGGAAGTCGTTTTTGACGTTTCAGTGGGAGGAGGACTATTTTGATGGGTTTATAATCTTTTAGTCTGACTGTGCAGGGACCTTATTAAAGAGTTTGAGTTTTTTAGTGCTGACTGTGTACAAAACGTGCCACATCATCAACTTTGTTAACTTTAATTGAGTGGGGTTAACAGAAGGACCACAGTGATTGATGTTACAATCTGTCAGAGACCTTTTTACATTTTTGCTTCTTTCAAGGATCAAACTGACTGATGACCAATCTTTCAGGGACCATTTTGATGGTTTACTCTAACTTAATCTATTTTTTTGTACAAAAAGTAGTTTTTGAAGTTTTGTGTATCATATAATGAACAAAATTAATAATATTGGAAAGATTAGATTATGTTAATGATCTCTGTAGGATGAAATGAATGTTAATTGGTCTGATTTTTTTTTGAGCTATCTGATTTTGTTTCCTTTAGGTCGAGAATTTCTATGGACATATCAGTAAAATTACCTTGGGGTCCTACTAGTAAATAAGATATTTGAATTAATATATGTTACGAGAACATCTATTATCATTTTCTTTTTATTTATTGTTACCTTTTTATCTAATTTTATATTTTTAAAATTTTTATTAGTTAATTTATTTAAAAAACTATTATGGTATTTTTATTTTATTTTTAAATTTTTGAAATTAATTTTTACGTTAATAGCATCTTCCCATCATGACATTGAATTTTGTATTCAATGTAAATTATAATAAAGAAAAAAATGGTCATTATGACTTAAAAAGATAATATGAAATGTAACACCCTATTTGGTGACAGGTGTTATTCAGCTAACTCGAGGGAATTTCGTTGATTTCGTTTTGAGAACGTAAGGAAAATTGGATAAATATATATTTTTTATGAAAAAATATGTTTTTCGTCTCTATAGTTTCAGTCAACTTTAGTCTTCGTCCCTATACTTAAAATCCCGTGTTTTTTGTCCCTAAACTTTCTAAACCCCTAAACCGTGGTCCCTACCCGTAAGTGAGATCTGATGAGCTGGCTAACAAAAGTTACATGTCAGCCTCAATAGTGAGTCGCAAATAACCGAATGATCATCTAATTAACTTTTTTATTAACTTTTTATCGTTAGAATAATCCTAATTGCTAAATTAGGATTTTCACCTGAGCAATTTTACCTGATAAAAAATCTAATTTCATAATTATGGTTATTTTAATAATTAAAAAATTAATAAAAAAAGATTAATTAGATGATTCAGCTATTTGGGGCCCTTATTGAGGCTAACATGTAACTTTTGTTACCCGACTCATTAGGTTAATAGATCTCACTAACAGTCAGGGATCATGGTTCGGGGGTTTAGAAAGTTCAGGGACAAAAAACAAAGGATTTAAAGTACAGGGACGAAGACCAAAGTTGACCGAAACTATAGGGACGAAAAACTTATTTTTCCCTATTTTTTAATATGTTACCCTTTCTTCACAATTTTACTTATTTTACTTGAGGTAAAATAAAAAGAAAACATGTTGAAAAATGAAGACCACAATTCATTATAATTTAAATCAAAACTATAGTAACATAAGTTCAACTAGGATTTAACAGAATACATTACAAAAATGAAAAGATAGGACCACTTAACTCATCAAGATCCGACTCGACTTGGACTTCGCGTCTATCTTTGTCATAGCATACTCCCACGAAATTTGTGCCACTTAGGTGCCACAAAATAAAACAAAAGACACAAACAACAAAACATATAGGGAGTGAGAACACTTTACATGAACTCACTACCGCAGGATATAATGACCAGAGTACAAGAAAAAAACAATTTTAACACAATAATACAATCATCACAAAATCACAAGAGTGCATATGTGCAATGCATGTGGCTAACACATGGTTTTATCCATCACCATAACTCATGCAATGCATATGGGCATAGGGAATAACCAACACAGTACACACAGAAACGACAAATCAAGAGAAGTTCAAGAGTTAGAATTTGTACAAGTATTGGAACTTGAGCCACATGCTCAAAATATTTTGATCGATCAAATCACAATAAACTCCTTCCAAATAATCTTCACTAAACCGAAAATCTCGATAATGTCAGGGTAGTCAAGCTTTGCCCTAAGGTATCCAACGATAGGTAGCGAGTTTATGTCCCCTGCTACTCCTTAGAACTCAATAACCCCTAATGTTGGCTTCCTCTTCAGGACCCGCTGCCCAGTCCCAACCAATTTTCACATCGTACCAAGTGCAGCTCCCCATCCCATCTTAAGGTACACAACCTTTCAAGCATCATAATCCATCTCGTCCTTAGGCACACAACCTTTTAGACGTCACAATGCAATTATTCACATATATACTTTACACTCATGCCCCACCGGCAGAGTCACCCTGAATCTTTTTACACAATCACCCACTGTGGTACAATGACAAATTTGATAATTTTCAATCCATCAAGGAAACCACACCCCAACATGGGTCAATCCACACTCTCTCTCCAAGCTTCTCAAGTCTTATGTACTTAGAGAGTATTCATTATAAGCTTTTAGGGAAAGTTGTATTTGATTGTTTTCTCAATTTGTTAGTTTATTACACTTGTACCTCTTTAGTTTACTAAAGACTTATGGGTGTTTCTTATGTTCTACTCCTCATGTCACCTCAAGTATTGAGTCTTGGTGTCTTATGCTTTGCAAGATCCATTTCCTGAGGTATCTTAGCTTTACAACATTAAGCTCGAGCCATAATGTATTAGATTAAGAAGTATAATAAATGATTAAGTATTAGGTATACTTCTTTAAGGGTTGTCTTTTTGTAATTAAGCTTACTCATCCTTAATTAAGCCTTTTTATAATTAATTAGATATTAATAAACCTTAATCATATTGGTCCTTAATAAAGTTGTTGCTTAATTTCGGATTTTAAGTCCAATGACCTTTGTGCACTAATTTGATGATATCTAGAGTTGTAGGGGGGGACGATTTAGGTGATTCCAGTTGCATTAGAAAGCTAAGATTTGGGGACTCAGTTTGATATGTTACACGATATAACAACACTATCTCATTTTCGCTCAAGCAAAAAATTTCTCGCTTGAGCGAAAATATCAGTAAAAACCAGGGATTTGGAATACTGTCATTTTCACTTGAGCGAAAATTCCTTCACTCAAGCGAAAATTTGGTAGAATGTCACTGTCTTGTTTTTGCTCAAGCGGAAATATTTCACTTGAGGGAAAATATGTGAGGCCAATTTTTAAAAACATATTCTTAGGGTCATTTAACCCATTCTAATTTCATTTCTACATCCCCACCTTGCCCTAGCAGAGGAGAACGAAGAGAAAGAAGAGGAGAGAGAGCCTGCTTGAGGACTCCAACCAAGAGAAGGGCTTAGGATCACCATCCCAACTTCCATATTCTTGCTCTTGAGATGAGTGTGGCTCACCCACTCACTTCCATTTAGCACGTCCTCTTGAATGATCCCTCCCCTATACTCTTTTTCTATTATGTTTGTGTTTTCTTGCTATGTTTGTGCTTGAATGAGAAAGGATGGTTGAATGGAATGAATACTAGGGTTTTGGATTATTAGGGTTTTGGGGAAAAGGTTATAGCTTATCTTACTTATGCTTAATGTTGAAATGCTTAAAATGGACCCTTGAGGAAATATGCATGACTTACATTACTCTTACATTATGAGGTTATTACATACAATTGTATGAAAGGATATTATGGGTCTTTGACCTAAGAGAAACTATGTAAGAGTAAAATGAACACTTGACTGTTAAATAAGACAGGAGGAAACGATAGATCTAGATGGACCACAAATAAGACATTCCTTGTATGGATACTGAGCTCAGGTTTGGCTAAAGTATTAAGTGATAAGACTCAAGAGGTGCTAGGTAAAACACCAAGAGGTTGATTGTTAATTTAAGTATCTTGATGAATATTAATGATATGCGCTTCTTCCGCTGTGCATTTTCATTTGTGTGAATCCCTACACTACTTGCATTATCACGCTCACCAGTACTTTAGTCGCACCACACGTTTGTGGGTTATTTTAGATGTACAGGGTTCTCAACCGGACGCTTGATCGGGGCGTTGGGAGCCTATGGTGTTGGGTTTTGGAATGTCAAACGTAGCGGAAGATCTAAACTTTTAAAATTTAAATATACCCAAAACCCTCCAATGATCCATGCAAAAACCATAAATCGTGTTATAGAGTATACCTTTTTAATGCTTTCCTTTTTGCCAAACCACGGGCATGCAAGAATAGTTATGCCTCCACCAGTATCCACATGAACGTAATACTAGGATTCCCTCTTTCGCGGTGCTAGCGGCGACGAAGGGAGAGATACTTTAACTTTCCATGACACCCCATTTATATAGTGGAGAGATGTTGCTTCTTTCATGAAGGGATAATAGATATTAAATGTCTCACATTTTCAAGAGTAATAGATATTAACGTATTTTGTATGTTTAAGTATAATTCATTTTTCATAATTCCTATAATTATCTTCTTTTAGTTATTTTATTTAAAAGTTTCAATTGATGTTCCCAATAAAAAAGGAACTTGGTAACAGAATCCTTGAAGGGTAAAAATAAAAAAAAAACTCAATGAAATTAAAAAGAGAAGTATGGGAGATGAAGAGAGGTGTTAAGAATGGAACAAAAATGGGATCAATAAGGAGGTGATCTGAAATAGAGAAATTTTTTATAGGAATAATGGAACAGAGTATGAGATCATGAAGGAGGAATCTAGGTGGGATAGGGATGGTAAAGGGGAAAAGAAAAGAATTGCTTGATAGGATTTAATATGATATCTTCACATATCATATAAGACCATTGATGACAAATAACAATAAAAATCTAGATAATCATTACCAGGTCATTAAGTAATAATTTTAAATCAAGATTACTATTAGGGATCAAAACTCTTCTCTGCTTTAGAATAATAAAAGATCAAAAGATGTGAAAAACTTAATATGAATTAAAATGAAAAAGCATATGCATGGGGATTAAAAAGTTATTCAACTATCACATTTAGTGGAGAATGGAGAATTGCACCAGCAATTGCTATATTAAAAAAACAAAATATGCAAAGACTAACTTTCAAAATGAAAGTTTCTGCTTCAACTTGAGTGGGTCCAATTTATTTATTTACATTTTTAATTTAAAAATAAAGAATTAAGAGATAAAAAAATGAAACACATTTTAAGAGGATATGAATATGAAAGATTATGAATCCTCGTTTCACACGAAAAGATTGACCTCCAATTCAATATGTCTCGTTCCTTGGGTGGGTTATGATTCATCTTTTCCTTGTACTAAAAAGAAAAAACAACATGATTCACAAGGTAAAAGAAATAATATCAATCGATAAACATGCGAGGTTAAAATATTAATGAAAATTAAGCGGGCTTACCCTGCACTTGCAAATCTAGTTTTTGGTCAACGATGCCATAACACTGCCGAAGAAATTCCTTCAAGTGACTGTGTGATACACAACTACGCGGTGAGGGACCGTGTGTTTCTGTTTCTACATGGGAAACCTAAACAAGCTACGATAGTATAATACAAGCCTGATTTCACCTTCTCAATCAAATTTAAGTTTAGATTCACGTGTTCATCACATTTTAACCTTCAACCAAATATGCTGTAATAATTACTTAGAATTGTCCTTTAAATGGGAAGGGATTCCAGATTTCGGTTTCCTAATATTTTTTAATTTTATGATTCTATTAATATTCTAATTTGTACTAATACTTAATTTTAATTTTTGAAATGTGTCATCTGATAGGAGGCTGCTATCAGAAATTTTTTAGATAAGAGGGGATTAGGTTTTTAGGAGAGGAAAGAGGCTACGTACTATCTAGAAGGAAATAAGATGACTGAAATTCTTCCCCCATTTCTTATAAGAATCCTCCACTAAATAACATTTTGTCTTGGACTCTAAATACTGTGTTAGCCCATAAGCCAACTTGAAGGGAAATAAAGTTTGCAGCCAAAAATATAACCCACTAAATTAAATAAAAGTCCTTCATCCAAGCTGGTTTCTGAATACTTCTCTTGGGCCTGTTAAGGAACAGATCCGTATTGCTATCAGTACCTCCTGCCTCAGTTAAAACCTTGCCCTCAAGGTTTGAAATAGGAGAAGTGGTCACGCGGATTGAAGACCCATCTAATGGCTGAGCTTGTGCCTGAGGATGAGGGAAGAGATCCAACGCGTGAGAGCAAGTCTTGGAATGGGAGGAGGGGAGCACACGGATTGTGCTTTCTCCTAACGGTGGAGATTGCGTCCGTGTTGCATCCAATGGCTGTGAGCGTTGCTCGCTGATTGCCTTGGGAACAGAAGGCGGAGTCACATGGGAGACCAAGTCAGCTTGGTTGGACGCTCCAGATGCCGTTGCAGAATGAGGGCAGAGATCGAACGGCAATGGTTAGGGCACGCTGCGCGATGGCAAAAGCGGATTTCTAGAGCTCACGCACTCACGCGTGTTAGCCTCATAACTCTCCTGATCCAACGGCTGTGACAAACTATCAGGAGACCGTTGAAGATCCAACGGTGCAGGAAACGTGCGCGTGGGAGATGCAACCGTGCGCGTAGACGATGCAGCCAGCTGTTGCACGCGTTTTTGGCTCTCATTTAGCGCGTCGTCAGAGATTTGAATCAATGGACCAGATTGCTTCTCAGATGGAAATTTTGCGCTGCTCTGATCGAACGGTGGAGGAAAGGAGCCGTTTGGAGAGAAGTTTAACTTTTGGTAATCAGAGGCATTACGCACTTCATTTGCTTCAGTTTGAGAAAGTGGAACTGAGTCCGAGTTCTCTTCTAACACACAGTCTCTGAACTGAGAGGGCAACGGAGTGAAATGATTTTGGGGATCTCCTCCATAATATGGGCGTAAGAGAGACACATGGACCACGGGGTGAATCCGGGAACCAGGGGGAAGGTTCAACTCATAAGCAACCGTACCAATCCGACGATTTATAGTGAAGGGGCCAAAGTATCTCTTTGAAAGCTTCTGTGAAGAACGTCTGTGCACAGAGTGCTGTCTGTATGGTTGGAGACGAAGGAGAACCCAGTCTCCCACAACAAAAGTAACATCCCGTCTGTTCTTATTGGCCTGATCTGCCATGCTTTGGCGCTGACGTTTGAGGTTCTCCCGAAGAGTGTTTAAAATTTCCTGCCGCTGTTGGAGGTTGCTGTCCAAGGAACCGAGGACAGAGGAGCCCGGAACATAATCCGGGATTGCTGGTGGTGGTCGACCATAGAGAGCTTGGAATGGTGACATACAAATGGAAGAGTGAAAGGCCGAGTTATGCCAGAACTCAACAAGGTGCAAGAACTTGTACCAAAGACGGGGATGATCACTCGTAAAACAGCGCAGGTAAGCTTCCAAACTACGATTCGTAACCTCTGATTGCCCATTTGTTTCGGGATGATAAGATGAACTGTATTTCAGTGTTGTTCCCTGGAGGCGAAAAAGTTCACGCCAAAACGTACTCAGAAAGAGGGGATCTCGGTCAGAGACAATAGACTTTGGAATACCATGGAGGCGGCAAATCTCGACAGAGAAACGAACAGCTAAGTCTTGGGCGCTATACTTGGTGGGAAGGGCCAAGAAATGCACAAACTTGGTCAGACGATCACAGATTACCCAGATTGTTGTGTGCCCAAAGGAGTTAGGGAGGTGTGTGATGAAATCCATGGTGAGTTCTTCCCAAACCTGAGTTGGAATTGGTAGGGGTTGAAGCAGGCCCCCTTTCTTTTGAGGAACATATTTATTTTTCTGGCATTCTGGGCAGTGTTTGATAAAAAGTTTGGTGTCTCTGTATTGTCCAGGCCAGTAGAAGGAAGCTGCGAGTCGGGCCAAAGTCGGCTTGAGGCCAGAATGCCCTGCGACCGGGGCTGTATGAAATTCACGAAGCAGAGCACGACGCAGTTCAGAGAAGTCCGGTACGTATAATCTCTCTTTAAAGTATAACAATCCTCTTGAAAAATGAAAGAAATCCTTTAGTTTGCTGTCAGTTATGCTCTTCTCTACTAATTTCTTCCCCTCTGCATCTGTGTTGTAGTAAGCTTGAAGGCTGGACACAATGGAAGGGATCGGGGAAGACACCAGTGAAAGGAGAAAGCCCTCATCAGTAAACTTCCGGGAGAGTGCATCAGCGACCAGATTATTTTTGCCAGGTTTGTAGAAAATGTCAAAATGAAATCCTTGTAATTTTGTTGCCCATTTCTGTTGTTCTGGTGTTTGGAAAGTTTGGGACAACAGATTCTTTAGACTCTTCTGATCAGTAAAAATATGGAAATGATGACCAATCAGATATTGACGCCACTTCTTTACTGCTTCTGTAACAGCAAACATTTCTTTGATGTAAACTGAGGCTGCCTGCATTTTTGGACCAAGCTTCTTGCTGAAGTAGGCTATGGGATGCCCATTCTGGGAGAGAACAGCACCAATGGCGACAGCAGAGGCATCTGTTTCAATCACGAAGGTCTTGGAAAAATCAGGGAGGGCAAGTACTGGCATAGAAGTCATCTTGTTCTTTAATTCTGTAAAGGCTAGCATGGCCTCTGTACCCCAAACAAACTTAGTGGAACGCAATATATCTGTGAGAGGAGATGCGAGAGTGGCGTAGTGGCGAACAAAGCGCCGATAGAATCCGGTGAGGCCTAAAAATCCTCTGAGTGCCGTGAGAGATCGTGGATGAGGCCAATCTAGAATAGCCTGCACTTTTTCTGGGTCCGGGGCAACTCCATCAACAGAGATAACATGGCCAAGGTAATTAATAGTATTAGCCGCAAATACACATTTAGATAACTTAGCAACAAATTGGTTATGAGAAAGTAATTCCAAAATGATGCGTAAATGAACTAAATGATCTGCGAAACTATTACTGTAAATAAGTATGTCATCAAAAAACACTAAAACAAACCGCCTAAGGTAGGGCCTCAATAAGTCGTTCATAGCTGACTGAAAAGTGGATGGGGCGTTGGTCAAACCAAAGGGCATTACTAGGAATTCATAGTGCCCATCTGAGGTCCTAAAGGCAGTTTTATGAGTGTCTTCTGGCACCACCCTGATTTGGTGGTATCCTGAGCGCAAGTCAATCTTTGTGAACACAGAGGTTGATCCCAATTCATCAAGTAGTTCATCAATGGTAGGAATGGGAAATCTGTCCTTTACTGTTACAGCGTTTAGAGCACGGTAGTCGACACAAAAACGCCATGTGCCATCTTTTTTGCGCACCAATAAGACTAGGGAGGAGAAGGGGCTGTTGCTGGGAATAATGATTCCCTCTTGTAGCATCTCTTGTATGATGGTTGCCATAGCTTCTTTTTGGGAGTGGGGGTAGCGGTAGGGTTTGACATTGACTGGTTTGGTATTAGGAAGGAGGGGAATATGGTGGTCATGAAGTCTAGAAGGGGGTAGGCCATGGGGGGTTTGGAAAACCGATTGGTAGGATAAGAGGAGTGTTTGAATTTCCAAAGGGAGAGGGGAGCTTGGGGATGTATGAGTGAGGATAGTGGATAGAGTAGGTGAGGGCAAGTCGGGTTCTGAGTGTTGAAAGGTCAATAGGTGTAATGAGGCAATGGACTCTGTGTGGAGTAGCTGGCAAAATTGGTGGTAGGTGGATGGGGTGGGTAGTGATTTGGTTTCTCCTGTAAGGGTGGTGAGGGTATTGTTATGGACAAAAGAAATGCTGGGTATGGATAGATCTGCAAAAAATGGTCCAAGTTTACCTAGCCATTCCATGCCGAGGACAACATCTGCTCCTTCAATAGGCAAGAGGTAAAATGGGATGGTGAATTGGTGGTCTTGAATGCTGAGAGAGACGTCAGGGCACATTCCCAAGCAATGGATACGCTGCCCATTGCCCACCATTACAGAAAACTTAGGAGCTGAGGTTGTATGTAAATGCAAATGAGCAGCGATTCTTGGCTGTAGGATATTATGACTGCTACCCGTGTCCACCAAAACAGTAACTTGCAGCCCAGAAATAAACCCGTTAAACTTTAGGATCTGGGGGGAAGGTTCACCTGATATAGCATGTGGGGATAAGTGAAAATAGAGTGCTTCAACCTCCATAGGGTCAGGCTGTTCTTCAGCAGGCGCATCAGGTTCCTCATCAATCATAAGCAACAAAAAACGATTTTTAGAGCACTTGTGACCAGGGAGAAATTTTTCATCACAATTGTAGCAAAGGCCTTGAGCTCATCTTTCTTGCGTTTGAGCCGGTGTGAGCCGTTTGACTGGCAGGGTGGGGTGCGGTGTATGAGGGGTTTTGGGAAGGGAGGAAGATGAGGGGCTGGGGTTAGGGTTGATGAAATGAAGAGAGGGTTTAGGAAGGCGTGGTTTGGAATCCTTGATTTTGGCTTCAATGAGTTTGGCTAGGCCAATGGCTTGGGAAATAGAATAGGGTTGCAGAATAGCTAGCTCACGTCGTATTTCAGGTATAAGACCAGAAATAAAGCAATTAAGAATTGCATCAGGGGAAAGGCCAAGTACCCTATTGCTCAATTTTTCAAAGGAAGCCTGATAATCAGAAACAGAGCCATATTGACGGAGCTTGAAGAGTTCTGCTTGGTGGTTCTGATAGGAAGAAGGACCATACTGTAATTCCAGAGCTCTTGTAAAAGAGAACCAATCAGCCAATTGGTTATTTTGAAACATCCACTTAAACCAGGCTAGGGCATCTCCCTTTATATAAAAAGCCACCATGGGAAGTCTGTTTTCCAATGGGATTTGGTAGAAATGAAAAAACTGGTCAGCTTGAAACAACCAGTCCAGGGGTTCCGTACCATCAAAAGGGGCAAGCTCCAGCTTAGGAAGGCGTATAGCTGGATTTGGGTTATGTGGTGGGGTGGGAAACATGAATGAGGGAATAAAAGGAGGGATAAATGTGTGGCCAAGTGGGGGATGTGTAGTGGTGGTTGAGGATTGGGTGGGGGTGATGCGATGAGGGGTAGTAAGCGGCATAGTCATAAAACCAGGTTGTGTTTGTGGGATGGATACAGGGGTAGAGTTGGGTGGTGGGATAGATGAAAAACCAGGTGGAACAGTGGGGAAGGAATTTGGGTTAGGGTTAGGGTTGATAAGGGGGTTTGGAATAGCAAGAGTAGTAACCTGGGAAGTAGAAGAGTGAGGTGGAAGGGTGAGATGAGCTACCTGTTGTAGTAAACCATCCATGATAGTTTGCAGGTTGTCATGACGAGTGTCCATGGCCTCTTGGAGGCGTAAATGGCGTGCAGTCTGCAACTCTTGTTGGTTCTCCATTTCGGTTTGGAGAGCACCCAGTTTCTCAGCAATAGAATGAAGTAGGTCATCCATCTCCCTATTTTGAGGTTTAGGAGGCATGGAGTAAGGCAATGAAAGCACCAATGATAGGAGGCTGCTATCAGAAATTTTTTAGATAAGAGGGGATTAGGTTTTTAGGAGAGGAAAGAGGCTACGTACTATCTAGAAAGAAATAAGATGACTGAAATTCTTCTCCCATTTCTCATAAGAATCCTCCACTAAATAACATTTTGTCTTGGACTCTAAATACTGTGTTAGCCCATAAGCCAACTTGAAGGGAAATACAAATACTTAAAGGAGATAGAAAGTTTGCAGCCCAAAATATAACCCACTAAATTAAATAAAAGTCCTTCATCCAAGCTGGTTTCTGAATACTTCTCTTGGGCCTGTTAAGGAACATATCCGTATTGCTATCATCATCCATCTCCGACTTCTTTGAATAGAGTTTGTTGATTCTTCTATTCTGTCTGACTTGACTAATGAGTAATGACAATGCTCCTTCCCTACGCCACGATAGTTGACTTTAGTGCAGGCTGGCTGGCAGCAATTACCTGAGGCTGAGAAGGTGTGTGTGACCCTCTTTCTCCTCTTTGACTGAGTCCACGTGATTTGTATTACAAAAACGATACTCTCATCCTCGCATTAAACTTTTGCCTTTTCTACTTTACCCTACACACAGCAAAGGAAAGGATTAGTGAGAAACCAAGAAAGCTAACATCAATTATTGAAACTTGAAAGGAAAGGGGAAAAGGCAGGTGTGGATGGAAGAAGAACAATAGTTTGATCAATTAATTGGAGTTGGATTTGAATACAAGGAGAGGAGAAGAGAAGACCCTGCCCTTCTCAAATTCTTCTGCGTACAGGTCTCAGGGGAATCGAAAGTGGTTGATTCCAATGGGAATTTGCTGGGGTTCTCCACCTCACGACCCAACCCCAACGGGAACCGGTAACCTTAATTAGTATTAAGAAACTTTTTCTTTGCTTGTTTAGGTCTTAATTAATCTAGGAAGATGCGTTTGATTTCTCAGCTCAAGTCTGTTTTTCCTTGCTCTTGTTTCTCCTATGTAGCTACACCGGCGACATCCCTGTCCCAGGCCCAGTCCCAGTCCCAGACGACCAACAGCAGCTATACTACTAGTACTACTTCTTCTGGAAGTGGGACCAGTTCCATAAATAGCAAGTTCTCGGTGTCAAGTGGTGACGAAACTTATCCCGGTGGTCAGATTCTAGCTACCTCTAATTTGAGGATCTTCACTTTTGCGGAGTTGAAGGCCGCAACTAGGAATTTCAGAGCTGATACACTACTTGGGGAGGGTGGTTTTGGAAAAGTCTACAAGGGTTGGCTTGAAGAGAGGGCCTCGTCAAAGAGTGGAAGTGGAACAGTCATTGCCGTGAAAAAATTGAACTCCGAAAGCTTACAAGGAATTGAGGAGTGGCAGGTAATCCTACTAGGTTTAGCAATACTAGTGATTAGTGTAGTGAGGACAACTTTAGCGGTTTCACTTGCTTATATCATATCCCATTTGGCTGTTAAACTTATGATATGTTTGGTTTAGCGTCCAAGGCTACAAATATTTGCTTTTTGAGAGTTCCAAATTTGAGTTTGATCACTGTCAAACCAAACATGCACTTCACTGTCTAAATACTACATTGGCTATAGAATTGCACATTGCTTAATGCAGTTTAAGAGGCACAATAGATGGGAAGAGTAAATTATTTTAAATGGAAACTTGTCTGCTGTAACAAATTCACACTTTATGAAATATATACTCTATTTGTTAATGTTACCTCACCCAGCCACTCATGTAGTTCTGAGCCCGCCCCTGCCCCTAGAAGAACAATATTTAATGCATCTACTGGTTGCACTGAAAGCTTTTTCATGTTAGTGTCACTTTCTCCAGCTCTTATTTGGGACCTCACCCGGCCACTCAAATCCATGCTCTTATTTGGATCCAGATTAAAAATATGAAAGTTAAATACTAACCGTAGCATACAATCTGCCTTCCTCCTGAGGATTAAGAATAAAAAGTGTATAAGAATGAATATACTGTTTCTTACCTTAACATCGGCTAACTGCATTACTAATTGATCTCAAATAAGGAAATACCTTCATTTCTCCCTCCCATGTCACCATATGGGTAGCTTTGTTCACTGAATGGTAATGGAAGTGCTGATTTGAGGAAGTTGTTGAATAGTGTAGCTTGAGTTTTGTCATATATAGATTTTGTATCTGGAATTGTATTAAAAGTTTTTCTAACACGTGTAATGTTGCACAGGTTAATAAATCAAAAGTGCAAATGTTTTATTAGATATTACAACTATTGCAACATTCCATTGATAATATGAAATGTTACATTTTCCAATAAAATCGTTATAATAATAGTGAGCATCCTTGTTTTATTATAAAAATGAAAGCATTGATTTGTGATCCCAGACTCCCAGCTCCCTCCTTTTTCTTTTGTTACTTGTTTCATCAAACTGTTTAATCATAGACTTATAATTTTGCTAATACACTAATGGTTCATTTATGTGGTACAGTCAGAAGTACATTTTCTTGGACGCCTTTCTCATCCTAACCTGGTTAAGCTGTTGGGATACTGCTTGGAGGAAACAGAGCTTCTACTTGTATATGAATTCATGCAGAAGGGCAGTCTGGAAAATCATCTATTTGGAAGTGAGTGCTCAGTTAAATTAAATATCACTGTCATGGAAAGTGTATAATTAAGTTCAAACATGAGATAATCAGCAAAATAAATGTATCTTTTCAACCGAAAGCTAAATTGTTTTGATTGTATAGGAGGCTCTGCTGTTCAACCTCTTCCTTGGGAAATCAGGCTTAAGATTGCAATTGGAGCAGCTCGTGGCCTTGCATTCTTGCATACATCTGAGAAAGTAATTTACAGAGACTTCAAGGCCTCCAATATATTGCTTGATGGGGTGGGTTCTATGACACAAACATAATTTCTTAGCAAAATAAGCATACAAAAAGTATTTTTGCTGTTGCCATTATATCATGATGATGACAAAATGAATGTTTCACCTATTTTCTATCTTTAATATCAGAAATCATTTACTATTGAGTGCACAATCAAATTTTAATTAAATTCTTGTTATGCTACAGTCGTATAATGCAAAGATATCAGACTTTGGCTTGGCAAAACTGGGTCCTTCTGCTAGTCAATCCCATGTGACAACAAGGGTGATGGGCACATATGGTTATGCAGCTCCTGAATATGTGGCCACAGGTAATCACGTGGTGTTCCACCTTTAGTGCATGTCAAGTAAAGTTTAATTTTTATGCAAATAATATCCTTTTTCTTTTCTTTTCAAAACTCTTAGGTAAGATTTTGATTATAAGCTATTTCAAATACAATTTTAAATTGATTATTGAAGTATTGCATCTTGTAATCTTGTTGACCAATTGTACAGGGCATCTATATGTAAAGAGCGACGTGTATGGGTTTGGAGTTGTTTTGGTTGAGATCCTAACTGGCCTACGAGCGCTTGATCCCAACCGTCCAAGTGGGCAACATAATCTAACAGATTGGGTCAAACCATACCTACAAGATAGAAGAAAATTGAAGAGCATAATGGATTCTCGATTGGAAGGAAAATATCCATCCAAAGCTGCTTTTCGTATAGCTCAGCTTGCTTTAAATTGTCTTGCAGCTGAGCCCAAACATCGGCCATCAATGAAGGAAGTTTTGGAGAGCTTGGAGCGAATTCAAGCTGCCAATGAGAAACCTGTGGAGCCCAAGTTCCGCTCTACCCACTCCCATGCTTCCCAACAGGCTGTACACCACCGTTCTCCACTTCATCCAAATCCAAGGCATGATCGTTCATGAACATTAAGGGCATTCGCTCACTGAATAGGTAGAGACCATTGGTTGTGTTATTTGTCTCTCCATTGAAGAGTTTGCGGGTTGTTCATTTTGTATTTCTTGGACTCAAGTGGCAAAGAGGTTTGTTAGTGTTGTAAAGTGTAACTGAGTTGTGGTTTTGATGTAGGATGGACTTTAATGGTTACTTTATTTACAGCCTTCCTTTGTATCGAGTAAATAGCATCCCAAATACCTATTTTGGATCTCAATATATCAAACTGATAGGTGATGGCCATGCCTTGATGCCATTGCTTTTATTTGTAAAAAACTATATGAAAATTTCACTTAATTCTATTTTTGCTTTTACATCCATATGCTAAAATAGACAACACTGTCAACATACCATATGTCTAAAAATTAGTGATAAAAATTATCACAGAATCAGAGCACTCACACCTGAAGCGGGAAAACAACCCAAGTTCCCAAGTTCTCAAATTTATGTCCATGACATAGAAAAGGAAGTCCAAAATAGATTGTATTCCTTGAATAATGAAGAAATTGATGCAAGCATGGTTCAAAACTTGAAAGGAAATGCTTGACATGCATCATCCCATTGCCAACTATTCAAGATTCTCATTAAAACATGCATAATACACTAAAAATGTAGTGCATAATGAAGTGTTTAATTGATTTTCTAAATATGATTACACTTGACACATCTTCAAATATCCTTATCGTATTTCAATTTTAATTACTTTAATATATTTTGGGCATTTAACCAAAATTTACTATTGAAAAATGTTACTAATTATAAAATATAATCAAACCCATGTAACATACTATATCAACTAAGTTGATGACTAGGTTACCACCATTTCTTTTCTATGAAATACATGTGTGTATGTATGTTTTTTTTTATGGAGGTTGTTCTATTGTGAACAAAGCAGGACAAAATGAGTAGTCACCGTTTGAGACTCATTCGTGACATATGTTGAAATGAGATTGAATGGGATCGCTTGAGAAGAATTGGTGGATGAAGATCACTCGGAAATCCAAACCCAAGCTAGTCATCATGCTCCTCGCGAACCAACTTTTCGCTTACATCAATGTCGTCTCTACTACCACCACCTTTGACCCCTCAATGCATCTCTTCCCCCAAAGGTTAGCCGCTGCTCTAGCCACTGAAAGGGTTAATGACTATGTAGCTTCTATGGTGAATCATAAAAAATGTGCTGCATTGGTGGTGCACAATTTTTGACCTATGATAACAATTCACGTAACCAGTTAGGAAGTTAAAAGTAATATTAAATAATTAAAATTTTCAAAAATTGCTAGATAAAATTATGGCAGCTCAAGCAAAGAAGCTCCTCGTTCTCGACGACAAAGCTCTTGATAGCTCTGACACCCTCTATTTTATTCCGAGTAAGCTCTCCACGCGTTCATGCCATTTGTTTTTATCTAAAATTATGAATGTATTATATCTCTCTCACAACTCTTCCAAAATCAATTGACACCTTATATTATGAGCAACCTCTTTCGAGGTCGCCAACAACGTGGAGGAGCTCATCAAGAGGCTTACAATAGTTCTCGAAAGAGATGAAAGCCGAGGTAGTTACCAAGGCAAGGCAATTCTCGCAAGAGCTTAAGGGGGAGCCGCAACGATTCTCATGGAGCCATGCTTTGCACGCTCTTTCATCTTCTTCTGCTCAGAATGGAATCAGAGGTGCCAAAGGCGGCAAAGTTGAAACGACGCTAACAACTAGAGCTCTCAAGAAGCATGATCATAAATGAAGGGATGAAGAATTCTAAGGAATTCGCTCTGAAACTCTTTTATGATCTTGGTGGTAAATGAAGATTGACGGTTGACAAAATCAATAATCAACGGGTTGCAAATATTAATGATTAAAGTTATGATGCCAACACCCAACCATTCAATATATTTATATTATATCTAAGGGTTAAGAATATTGTCTTAACAATGATACATATTTTAAGTTAACTTAGGGTATACAACACCAAGGACTATTTTACAAAACATTCATATATGTAGTCATAAAAAAGTTTCCGGTCATAAATCACAGCCATCCCTTTTTTTATAAAAATATCCAACGGTGTAAAAATTTGTGCACCGTGCAACATAAAATCAGCTTGTGTACCACATTTTATTTTAATTTTTTTACTGTCCTCGATCCATCCGGCTCATATAAGTAGCAGTTGCGTCCTGATTTATGATGAAAACTCCTCCTTCCCAAGGCGAGTACGAGTGAGTAGCTTGCTTGTACAATCTTCAATCCGTCTAAGCTCGTCTGAACAGAAATAGAACGAGAAAGAATATGGGAATCATCATCTTTGTTGCTTTTCTATTACAGGTAAGAACTCTTCTGATTCCAACACCAAATTCGACTGTCATTAATGATTTTGTTGACTTGAACTTGAATATCTATGTAGGTACTTCTACTCTCTTCGCCTTCAGTTACTGCTGCCGAAGCATCTAGGTAAGAATAAAATAGAATGAATGATCTTGATTCTCGATTCTTTCCAAATAACTTTCCTTTTTTGTATTATATATAACTATTTCTCTTCATTCAACTGTGAATGCTTCTCTTTCTGTTTAGGGCAATCCATTCCGAAGAATACTGCGCAATGTATGATATATGTGGTCAACGTAGTGATGGGAAAGTTCTCAACTGCCCATATGGTTCCCCTTCTGTGAAGGTAAATCATCTTTTGTTTACTTAATACAACGTGAACATCTTGTTGCAAGTGCAAAGCTTCTTTTACTTTCTAAATTTTAACTAGTATATGCTGCTGCTGCTGCTGCTTCGCTTTCCAATTCCAGCCTGATGACCTACTATCTGCCAAAATTCAAAGTTTGTGTCCCACCATAACTGGAAATGTTTGTTGTACGGAGGAACAATTTGACACATTAAGAGTACAGGTTCAACAGGCAAGTTATGCTTCTATATGTCTTCCCCTCTCTTTATTCGTCCTCACAATATGAATAAATTTGGCAGCATTTTTAGTATTACTCGGTGTTTGTGGCTTGATATTATATTTACTGAAATGGAGACATATCTCTGGGAGCTGGAAAGGACTACAATAGACTGCCTGTTTCAACGGAGAGCACTAATTCATAATTCTGGTCAAATGTTTTTCACAAAATCCGTAGAATATTTGGAATTTTCTAGTTTTGTTCTGCTCCATTAATTTTTAATTTATTGTGTAATTGCTATGTTCTTTGGTTGTGTCCCCATGGTGAATAAATTTCTACTGTGACATTTGTCACAATGATGAACTATATTTATTAAGTCAATTGAGATTATCGTCTATCTTGAAGCCCTGTTTTATAAAAGAAGGGGTGGCCACATAGTTTAGGCTATCATTCCCTCTCTTGCTCAGAGTATTCATTGAATGCATTTTTTCAGGTTTTTTTTTTCTTTCTATTTTTAGTAAGAATAATAATTACAGGAGTAGTATATAGAGGAGATCAGGGAGAATAAATACAGTTTATGTTTACTCAATTTAGGATTTCTTTTTTCTTTTACTGCTCTCTTTAATTATCTCATTGACATTACATATTTTGACCTAATGAGGTAGGTATCTTATCAGTATTTTGTTTATTTCTGTTTTTACTAAGCAGTAACAGAAACATATTGATATCTTGCAGGCGGTGCCGATTCTAGTGGGCTGTCCTGCTTGCTTGAGGAACTTTCTAAATCTTTTCTGTGAACTTTCTTGCTCTCCTAATCAGAGTCTATTCATCAACGTGACTTCTATTTCTGAGGTCAGGCTTTTTCCTTTGTGGAACAGGTTTTTGTAGTAACACTGTTGTTTAGACTTTGAGTTTTGAAGTTTCTGCTCGGGTGGCTTTTCATGGTTACAAGAATGTTTTGAATGCTTCAAGGCTTATATATCTTTTTCAAGTGATTATAATCAAAAGATCCAACTTTGGTATTTGTTTTCCTTTTATCTACATGCTACCCTGTTTGTTAGTATTTATGATTTGGAGATGCTATTTTTGAGGTTTCCAGGAGTTCTATAATACTGAACGATTTGGGTGCAAAACTTCCAGTCATTCATTAGCTCAGCATCCCCTTTAATGTAGCTCTTTCATAGCTTCGTTGCAAATTATGTAGTGGATACTTCCAAGTTTATGGTGAAGCCAGGTCATAATATATTAGTCCCTATATAGACATATTTCCTTATTATAGGCTTATATTTTTCTTATGACAGTGCGTTCTTCCCTCCACTGGTGGATGTTAAAAGCGAAAAGATACAACGAAGAATAAAATAACCAAATGAGAAAAGAAGGATAGAAATAGATACATAGTGGGCATCTATTAACGAAATCATAATTGAAAACTTTAGGGCCTGTTTGGTTTGAGGAAACGTTTTCTGTTTTCATTTTCTGTTTTCATTCTGTTTCCTGTTTTCTGAAATTTTACAAAGGAAAAACTGGAAATGCTGAAAACAGCAAATTTTTGTTTCCAGCATTTCCAGTTTTTCCTTTGTAAAATTTCAGAAAACAGGAAACAGAGAATGGAAACAGGAAATGAAAATGCAAACCAAACAGACCCTTAGTTGTTCTTCTACTTGCTAATTCAGGTATGAAATATGATGCTTTCAGTGAAGTTGCAACATTGCTTAGCATGGTATTGGTAAACTGCAGTTGTTTGGTTATTGTATATGTATCTTAATCATGCTCCATTGCTCCTATAACTAATCAATCTGTCCATATTAAAAATGTTGAAAAGAATGGAACAACTTAAATGTTTTTGTGATGTTATGTTAATATTTATAGTATATTTTTTTTTGTACTTTGTAAAAGAAGTCCACAGTTTGCACCCAGAGTCAACTGTTATGAAACCTATTCATATACCAATATTGTATCTAGACTTATTGGGAAAATGAAATTTAGATCACAACTTTATGAATAAATGAGTCTTTTTTTTAAATGTGATTTAGTCTTATAAATTCACTCTAGACTTCAATTAATTTAATATTGATAATCTTATGTTCATTTCAGGTTGATGGTAATATGACTGTGGATGGCATTGATTTTTATGTAACTGAAACTTTTGGGGAAGGTCTATATCAATCATGTAAGGATGTAAAGTTTGGGACAATGAATACAAGGGCCATAGATTTTGTTGGGGCTGGAGCCAACAATTTTAAAGGTGATCCATTATAACATGGGTGGATTTATTATATGAACTATGAAATATTATTATCAAGTGATCTTATTTTTTCACTTAGATAGATTCCCCCCCATGTATTGGTATGTTCAGAATGCATGTGTCGGTAATTTGGAAATAAATCTTTAGTTTTACAGAGCATTTTCTGGTTCTTCTGTGCCTAGTTCAAAATTTTCTGGTTCTACCTGTTTCTACTTTTCCCACTGTTAACAGTGTAAAAATTCCAACCCACTCTCTACACCACTTGGCACTGCATATTAGGGCATACTCATTTTGATGCTGCAAAATTGATTCTAAAGCAGTGTATTCTTCAATCCTAATAAAACAGAACTTGAAATTTTCACAGCTTGCTGTTTAGGCAAGGAACATCACCTGCCATCATCTCTTTCTACTACTTATAATGAACCTCTTGAGTTAGTGTTTGCTGATCTTTGGGGACCAACACCCATTGAGTCTTCATGTGGATACCTTTATTTTTTAACTATTGTTGATGCCTACTCTAGGTATACATGGATCTATCCCCTGAAAATAAATCTGTCACACTAACATTCTTTTCTCAATGCAAGAACATTGCTGAACTTCAACTTGGCAAGAAACTCAAAGCTGTTCAATCTGACTGGAGGGGGGGGAGGGTGAGTTTAGGTCAATATCTTAGCTTCTATCTAACCCGGGCGTCATTCATAGTCTCATGTCCTCATAAGTCCAGTATTCACAAACTCAGTTTAGCTCCTACACTTCTGTTGACTCATGTAGAGCCTACTTATGTGAAACTAGCCTTGGTTGAACCCAAACAGCTTGTTGCTATGAAAGCTGAATATGATGCTTTGATGACTGACAAGTTCAATACTATTTCTTGTTCCTATTTTGGTCCTAAGTAGCTGTTTCTGAGATATTACGTTGGCATGTCATTATGATATTTATTTTTCCTTTATCTGTTTGAATTGCACATACCCTACATGTGGTAATGTGTTTTATTTCTGATTATCATTGCCAGAGTGGTTTGCATTTCTTGGAGAAAAAGTGCCTCCTGGTTCTCCTGGTTCACCTTATTCTATACATTTTAAAACAACCATTCTTGACTCATCTCCGATGGAACTTATGAATGCATCTGTCTATTCATGTAATGACACTTCACTGGGCTGCTCTTGCGGTGATTGCCCTTCATCTCCTGTCTGCTCAGGTCCAGAACCTTCTCCGCCCACAAAAGATCCCTGCTCCATTAGAATGGGATCTCTAAAGGTTGAAACAACAAAAAATGATTTTTTTATGGTTAATTTCATTTGATTTATGACTAAATAAATTCAATGTCTTTTTTCCTTTCTTAAAATTAATGGACTTAGATATTTAGTAAAACATTTAGTGTATGTTTGGTTTACTCCAAAATCACGTTTCAAACGTGGATCCGAGCAAACGCTACTGAGCGTTGGCCCGGATCCATGTTTGAAACGTGGTTTTAGGGGAAACCAAACACACACTTAGTTGTCTACTGAAAAACTGTGTCTATTACCTTTTGATACACATTATAAAGTTGGTTTCTGTATAATGATTCCTACAGGTCAGATGCGTGGACTTTTCATTAGCTGTCATATACATTGTATTGATTTTTGTGGTTTTTGGATGGATGCTGCTGCAAAGGACAAGAGAAGGGAGGAGACTTGGATCCACTGCCGCACCATTGTTGGTCAGTGAAGGAAGTAGTTTTACTAGCCTCCAAAGGGACGGAACTCATCCTGAAGAGGTATGTGCAAAAGGTTGTTTTGTATCAATCTATGTTTGAGATTCAGAAAGACGATTCCAGTTATTATGATTATTTTTGTGGAAGCCAATTATCCCAAAAGCTTTAGTTATTAGGTGAAGGCACATGAATAATTCTATACTTCTATCATCTACATATCTCATCATACAAGAATTCACCTACCTTGTGCTTAATTTCATGTTCTCTATTTAGGAAAATGGGAATGGCAAGGATCTAACTCTAGACTCCCTTGGTCTTTGAGACTTTTATAATGTTGTTATGAGCCAACTATCCCAAAAGTTTATGTTGTCGGGTGAAGACTTAAGACACATGCATTTTGTATTCTTTTCTTTTCTCTTAATAGTTAATAGAAAACTGTTAAGGGGACGGGGGGACTACCCCATTCTAAAGCTAGAGTATGCTGCATGTTGAGATGAAGAGAAAACGAGAGACATATGATAGAATCCGTGTGTCTAGAATACACAGCGGAAAATAATATATATACACATAAGTGTATTTACAAATATACATAGTGATAGGCCCAAGCCCATATCTATCATATGATATACTAACAATAACAATCTAACACTCCCCCTCAAGCTGGAGCATATAAATCATATGCACCAAGCTTGTTACATATATAATCAATCCTAGGACCCCTCAATGATTTGGTGAAGACATCTGCCAACTGATCATTGGAATTAACAAACTGAGTAGTAATGTCTCCAGATAAAATCTTTTCTCTGATGAAATGGCAATCTATCTCAATATGTTTGGTCCTCTCATGGAATACTGGATTAGAGGCAATGTGAAGGGCAGCTTGGTTATCACAAATGAGGGACATTTGTGTAACCTCCCCAAATCTCAGTTCTTCAAGTAACTGTTTGAGCCAAATAAGCTCACAAGTAGCTGAAGCCATAGCTCTATACTCTGCTTCTGCACTGGATCTCGCCACCACATTTTGCTTCTTGCTTTTCCAGGAAATCAAGTTGTCACCAATAAAGACACAATATCCAGAAGTGGATCTCCTATCAGTAGGAGAACCTGCCCAATCTGCATCTGAGTATCCCACAACTCGAGTATGTTTATTGTCTTCATATAACAAACCTTTTCCTGGGGCTCCTTTAATATATTTTAGAATGCGAATGACTGCATCCCAATGACCAGCACAAGGAGAATTAAGAAACTGACTTACCACACTAACTGCAAAAGAGATGTCTGGACGAGTGACGGTGAGGTAGTTCAGTTTTCCAACCAGTCTCCTGTATCTCTCAGGATCTAAAAGTGGCTCCCCCTGACCTGGTAGAAGTTTAGCATTTGGATCCATAGGTGTGTTGACGGACTTGGAATTCATTAGCCCGGTCTCCTCTAAAATATCCAATGCATACTTTCTCTGGGAAATTACAATTCCATTCTTGGATTGTGCTACCTCAATCCCCAAGAAGTATCTCAGTCTGCCAAGGTCTTTAGTCTGAAAATGATGACAAAGGTGTTGTTTTATCTGTGAAATGCCATGGTGATCACTACCTGTAATGACAATGTCGTCAACATACACTACCAAGTAGATACACCCAGCAGCTGAATGGCGATAAAACACAGAATGGTCAGCCTCACTCCGAGTCATACCAAACTGCTGGACTACTGTACTGAATCTACCAAACCAAGCCCTGGGAGACTGCTTAAGACCGTATAAAGACTTGCGGAGACGACACACTAAGCCTGAAGACTCCCCCTGAGCAACAAAACCAGGAGGTTGCTCCATATAAACTTCCTCCAACAAGTCACCATGAAGGAAGGCATTTTTGACATCTAACTGATAGAGGGGCCAATGACGAATAGCAGCCATGGCTAAAAATAATCTGACAGAAGCCATCTTGGCGACGGGAGAAAAAGTGTCACCGTAGTCTAACCCGAATATCTGAGTATAACCTTTGGCGACTAATCGAGCTTTGAGCCGATCAATTGTGCCATCAGGGCCAACTTTCACTGTGAAGATCCACCGACAACCAACAACAGATTTCCCAGGAGGCAAAGGAACGAGATCCCAAGTACCACTGTTCTGAAGAGCACACATCTCATCAATCATAGCTTGTCTCCAACCAGGGTGGGCTAAGGCATCACCTGCAGTTTTAGGAATAGACACAGAGGAAATGGAAGAGAGACAAGTATAATGGGATGGGGATAACCTGTGATAACTCAGAGTGACATAATGAGGTGAAGGATTACGAGTGGAGCGTATACCTTTACGAAGTGCAATAGGGAGATCAGACTCAGGAGGTGGGGCCGAAGGGGCCGGAGGAGGTGGGACCGGAGGAGACGGAGGAGTTGGCTCCGGAGGAGAGTCAATAGGTGGCCCGTCTGGAAGGCGTGGAGGTTGCCGACGATGATAAACCTGTAGAGGTGGTTGAGGTGGTGGATCTCCATGCACAACGGGCATGTCTGAGGGATCAAAGACAAAAGGGGTGGTGGTGGATACTAAGTCAGACCCAGAGGTTAAGGAACTAGACTCAAAGTAGAGAGAAGACTCAAAGAACGTGACATCAGCTGAAATGAGATATCTACGAAGAGAGGGTGAGAAACACTTATACCCCCTCTGAGACCGAGGGAAACCTAGAAAGACACACTTATGAGACTTCGCAGACAATTTATCAAGACCAGGACTATGGTTGTGAACAAAGCACGTAGACCCGAAGACTCTAGGAGGTAAGGGGTGGAGAGGCTCATGAGGGAACAATATAGAGTTAGGGACCTGGTTGTTTAGGACAGAAGAGGGCATGCGATTGATGAGATAGCACGCGGTGAGAACAGCATCACCCCAAAATTGTTGAGGGACATGACCATGAAGTAAAAGGGTTCGAGTTGTTTCAATGAGATGTCTATTCTTGCGCTCTGCAACCCCATTTTGTTGTGGGGTATATGCACAAGAGGTCTGATGAAGAATACCATGAGAAACCATAAATGTTTGAAAAGAATGGGAGAGATATTCACGAGCATTATCACTGCGGAGAGCACGGATAGAAACACCAAATTGATTTTTCACTTCATTATAAAATGATTGAAAAATAGAAAACAACTCAGAACGATTTTTCATTAAAAACAACCACGTACATCGAGAATAATCATCAATGAAAGTAACAAAATACTGAAACCCTAAAGTAGACCTAATACGACTCGGACCCCAAATATCAGAGTGAACTAAAGCAAAAGGAGACAAAGCTCTGTTATTGATACTCCTAGGAAATGGACTACGACTATGTTTTCCTAATTGACATGACTCACACGACAAAGTGGACAACTTAGACAGACTCGGTACTAGTTGTTGTAGCTTGGCAAGGCTAGGGTGACCCAACTGAGCATGGATGAGAAGGGGAGAATCCACCACCGAGCCAGCATGAGCAGAAGTACGAAGCTGATAAAGGCCATGAGACTCACATCCGGCGCCAATCATCCGTCCCGAACTCCGGTCCTGTAAGAAAACAGAGTCTTTAGTAAAAGAAATGACACAATCAAGAGTACGAGTGAGACGGCTAATGGATAATAAGTTAAATGGTGACCCAGGGACATAAAGGACATTATCAATGGAGAGAGAAGGAAGAGGGTGGACACTACCAACACCATGGGATGGGGCCTGGGAGCCATTAGCCAAAGTCACAGACGGTAAGTAACCAGAAGTGGAAAGGGTAGAGAAAAGGGATTTATTACCAGTAATATGATCGGTGGCACCAGAATCAAGAACCCAAGGGCCAAGGGAGGTGGAGTGAGTGAGACCAGCAAAGGAATTACCCGTGTGCGCAACAGAAGCAGTGGAACCGGAGGCCTGACGATCCTCATACCATTTAAGGAAGTCGTTGAAGATAGCCGGCGGTCCTGGATGAGCAGAGGAAGTGGCATCAACATCAGAAGGCACAGAGGGAGCAACCTGGGCAACATTAGCAGACCGAGGAGGGCGACCATGCAATGCAAAACACCGATCAATAGTGTGGCCCAATTTGTGGCAATGATCACACCTGTGACGAGTCTTGCCTGGTTTGCGAGAGCGGCTACGATCATCACGCTGGGATACTAAGGCAGAAGAGTCAACAGGGGTGATAGGAGAAGGTATGTCAATAGATGACTTGGGCGGCACACGCAACAACGTTGACCAAGTGGAGGTCAAAGTGGGCACAGTCGGAGATCCCAAAATCTGATCACGGACCAAAGAATACTCGTCTGGGAGCCCATACAATGCCATCAACATAAAGAAAGTCTGGCGTTGCTCCAGTTCTTGGGCAGGAGTGGAAGCGGGGGGCAAGAGTTCATTGAAGTCATGTAAAAGACCATGAACTTTGCCCAAGTACTCAGCCATGGATCCATCAAGTCGTCTAGGGACAATGGTACTCAAGAGGTTGTGGCAAACACCATAGAGGCGCTGAGTATCATTGGTGTAAAGCACCCTTGCCTGCTCCCAAACCCCAGCACATGTCTCATGGGCGCGAAATATCTGCTTCAGGGTAGGATGAATAGTCGACTTAAGAACACTACAAATCTGAGCATCAACTTTGGACCAGCGGGGGCGATCTTTTTCGTCGATGGAATCAGCCTTCTGAGTAAGATGATCAAGATAATCCTGTCCCTTTAGCCAGAGTCGTATATCAGAGGCCCAGGTATCATAGTTACTGCCATCTAACTTGTCAATAGAGAGTGGGACATTGACATAGTTAGTAAAGATAGGAGTATCAGACTTAGTAGCAGCAGGAGTAGCCATGGGTCAACTGTAGGAGAGAGAAACAGCCACAGGAGAGAGAAAAACGTCCAAAAAGGAAGAACCCGCGAGGACCAGACCTGAAACTCACAAACAAAGACCAGATCGGGGTAGAGGACACCGAGGCGAGTCTGGCGGCGGCGAGGGCAGCCGTAACGGCAGCCGGACGCGCCTCCACGCGCGGCTGACGGCGGCTGACGGTGGAGAAAACGCTCCGGCGAAGAAACGGCGCGTGAGAGCGCGTCACTGCTCCGATGGACACGATTCCGGCGGCGTTGGACTCGGATTGACGGCGCGAGTCCGACGGTGGTGGCCCCGGTTGGATTCACGGCGGGGCGGCGGCGGCGGGCGGCGGCGGCAGCGGCGGAAAAGAGAGAAGAAGTGCCGGAAAAATAACACGGCAACACGGGCAGACCGGAAACCGGAATGAGACACGGTTTCCGGAAAAAAATTTGACACCAATGGACAGTGGGTCCACTGGGAAGGCACGGACTAGGGTTATCTCTCGTTAGGCTCTAGATACCATGTTGAGATGAAGAGAAAACGAGAGACATATGATAGAATCCGTGTGTCTAGAATACACAGCGGAAAATAATATATATACACATAAGTGTATTTACAAATATACATAGTGATAGGCCCAAGCCCATATCTATCATATGATATACTAACAATAACAATCTAACACTGCAAACCTCAACAAGGGGTTATAGTGGTACTTAGAGATTGCCTACCATTGGCAGATTGCTGGCAGCTTGAACCGAATATAAGCCTTTTTAGTGAAGTACTTTGATCCTTATTAGCTAAACCAACACCCATTGGAAAATCCAATTAACTTTGATTTAGCTTTGTATTTCTATAAGGATTTTTTCTTATTGGGTCCATAGGTTTCACTGTAACTTCAAAATTATTTGGCATTTAGCTTTGGCTTTAAATAATTCTTTTTCCCCCATTATTCTTCTTTTAGATTATATATTCTTGAGGTTTTGGTTGTGGCAAATAATAGCTGCATTATCATTGTTGGAAGTGAGTTAAGACTGTCGTGTGCTTGTTTGTTTTCCTTTCCCTACTTAATCTTCTAGCCCTTTGATTGTGACTTGTATAATCAACTATAGATGCTTAGTCCTAACTCATAAAGTCCTTTTCCCTTAACATCTGTGTTTTGTGTAGTACTTTCTTTTATTCTTATAAATAGTCATCTCTTCTTACGTCGTGGAGTAGCTTGGAAGTTTTGGAATAATTTGTTGCAAATTACCATCCTTCTTTTGGATTATATTTTCTCGAGGTTTTGGTTGTTGCTTCAAGTAACAACATTATTATTGTTGGTGTTAGAATAAAAACCATTCATGTGTCTTCACCCAACAACTTAAGCTTTTGGGATAGTTAGTTCATGACATGATATAAGAGCCTCTACCACCAAGTGGTCTAGAGTTAGATCCTTCTTGCCCCCATTATGCTAAAAAAAGATTAATTTTAGCATAAGGTAGGTGGACCTGTGCATTGTGCACGCTTTAAGGCCGAAGGGCTTACATGAGGGGGCGTGTTAGAATAAAAACCATTCATGTGTCTTCATCCAACAACTTAGTGCTCGTTTGGTTTACAATTGAATAGAATTGATTATAAAATCAATGATTGAAAATGAGTGGTGCACGTTTTATGATGCACATTGGACGAAAGTGATTTAAAATCAATTCTATGGAATTGATTCTGCATTGTTGGGAGTTTAAACCAAACAAGCACTTAAGCTTTTGGGATAGTTGGTTCATGACAGTTGAAACTTAGAAGTGAGTGTGCTTGTTTTCCTTTTGATATTTAATCTTCTACCTATTTGATTGTGAATATTGAAACCTAATCGATTTAACTCTAATGATCAATTAAAGATGCTTATTTCTCATAATCCCTTCCCCCAAAAGTATACCTTATTTTATAGTATAAAAACCATTCATGTATCTTCACCTAACAACTTAATCTTTTCGGATGGCTGGTTCATGACAATATGTGTAGGAGTGGTGGTCAAATTATGTTTTGAATTGCAATGTTTAACTGCATGCAACCGGTTATCCTTTAATTCTCTGTCCAAGTGTCTCCTCATCTAATATAAGTAGAGATTAGGGAGCTATTTCCATTGTAAAATTAATTCATGGAAGATTTTGGAATTCTAGGAAACTTTCTATTTCTTAGAATTTGGGCTAGGCCTAACTCAACTCCAAAAGCTAGCTTATAGGATGAGGATTGCCCAAACTTTATATACACTAGTTGGACCATATATCTAGCTAATGTCATGAACCAACTACCTCGAAAGCTTAAGCGGTTGGGTGAAGATATATAAATGGTTTTTTATATTATATTTTTAACACACCCCTTCATGCAAGAGCCCTTTGGGCTTAAAGTGTAGACAATGCACGCCCACCTATCTTGTACTGAAATTAATTTTTATTTTTTTTAAATAATGGGGCAGCAAGTATCTTTCTTTAGACATACTTGGTCATAGAGGCTTTGATACCATGCTATGAACCAACTAATCCAAAAGCTTAATCTGTTGGGTGAAGACACATGAGTGGTTTTTATATTATATTTCTAACACTAGTTTTCTTGTAGAATAATTTGCAATTGTTATTAATGCTGAATGAATGATGATTTTTGCAATATATTTCTTCAATTTGTAACCCAACTTCATTGTGTCTTCTTCTTGGTCCATTAGACTGGACTTTATTTCTGAAATCATATTTTTCAATTAGCCTCTTTTGTTTCTATAGTAAATGTGTTAGAATTAAATGATTTACAAATTACAGCTCATGCATGATAGAATGGATTTAAAGCAGATGTATAATTAGTATTAATTATTACTCATGATATTGTTGACTTTGTTTTGACAAACAAAAGGTGCAAGAGATGGATCCTCAAAGGTGGAATGTGGTGCAATTTTCTACTGTTCAAGGATGGTTGTCCAGCTTTTACAGGTCAGTGTCTCTAACTCTTTCTAGGTTTACAATTACATAATCATTGATTAATATTTTGTTTTTGCATCCAGGACTTATGGAAGATGGGCTGCTAGAAGGCCTGCTATTGTTCTTTGTTCCTCATTGGCAATTGTTCTTTTGCTTTGTTTGGGTCTGCTTCGTTTTAAGGTGGAGACCCGACCCGAGAAGGTATCATATCTCCATCTACAGTATCTCCACAATATGCAATTTAGATTTGTTTCTGTAACTTTTATATGTAAAAATTTTCTAGCTTATTCCTGCCTGGCCTGCAATAATGTGTTCATTTCCTTTTTAGTCTGTTACCTTGTTCATTTTTTTCTCCTCTTAGACTTGTTTAGATGGGCCACTGAAACAAGTGCTCAAATGGTAAGCAAATTTTGCACTCAAGCAAATTGAAATTGTTTTATGTTGCTGAACCTATACTGATAAGATAATATGAAGAACATTTTCATAAAAGATTATGGTTCCAAATAGTTCTTAGAAGCAAAAATAACACTGTGCAAGGGTGCATGCTTACAGAAAACAACCTTTCTGTCTGCTTGTGCTTTTGGATCATACTGGTCAATTTCTAGGCCAGAATTCCTGAATTTCAGAGAAGTCACTTGAAATTGAAATATGAAAAGTGTATTTGATTGATAGAATTGGCAAATACAACAGGGTATATATATACATGCTATGAGGAAATCAATCCCTTGATATTTGGGATTAGGATCAACCTAAAACAGGAAAGTGAATATAAACTTACTGTAAACTTTCTGTGTACTGTAACTGTAGCTTACTGTGCCTACAGTGCGCTGTTTTAGTTTGTTAATTGTTCAAGTTTTCAGTTAGGAGATTCTGTTTAGTTACTTTAACTGAATCAGAATCTCAAGCTTACATTGCAAGCTTCTATCATTGTATATAAACCTCTCTGTTGTACTTTACAGAATAAGCAAGAATCATTTCACAATACACTCTGTTCTCTCTTTCTCGTTCTCTCTTTCTCCTTCTACTATCATTCTTATGAACCCTAAGATTTCTAATATGGTATCAAGAGCTTAATACCATGACTTCCGCAACTACTGTAAACCCTAGATCTACTCCAGAGATTGAAGATGAACCTCCAATTTCAACTAGTCCAGTTCGCAACAATTCCAGAGATGAGCATCGAATTTCCTCTTCTACTTTTTCGCACTTAATCTCGGTCAAATTAGATGAGAAAAATTTTCTCCAGTGGCGTCAGCAAATTGAAGGTGTAATTCGAGGTCACAAGCTTCACCGTTTCTTGGTTAATCCGTCAATTCCACTTCGTTTTTGTTCTGAGACAGATCGTGACTCTGGAATTGAGAATCCAGAGTATTCCGAGTGGGATCGGCAAGATGCGCTTCTTTGTACATGGCTTCTCTCGACAATTTCTGACTCCTTACTTCCTAAAGTTGTTGTCTGCCATCATTCCTGGCAAGTCTGGGAAGAAGTTCACAAGTTCTTTGACACTCAAGTGAAAAACCGATCTCGACAACTCCGATCTGAGCTTCGCTCAATCACTAAAGGTGATAGAACAATCTCTGAATTTTTTGCGCGAATTCGCGCCATTTCTGATGCTTTACTATCCATTGGAGATCCGATTCCATATAGAGACCAATTTGAAATAATTCTTGAAGCTCTTCCTGAAGAGTTTGATTCTGTTGTTGATGCTGTGAATAGTAAGTCCGACATCTGCCCCATGGATGAACTTGAGTCTCTTCTGCTGGCTAGGGAGCGTCGAATTGAGAAAAACAAGAAGACTGTTCTCAATGATTCTCTATCCGTGAATTTAACTCAAGCCTCTGCTTCTCCACCTACTGAGGTTACTGCTGAATCTCATCAGCAAACTGTACCATCATCTTATGACTCTAATGCGTCCTTTCAGAACTACTCCAATAGAGGCAATTTCTTTCGCGGTCGTGGAGGTCGCTCTGGTAGAGGTAGAGGTCGTCACGGCAGAGGAGGAGGTCGTTATAATATTCAGTGTCAAATTTGCTTTAAGATGGGTCATGATGCTACTATTTGTTACTATCGTCATTCTGGACCAGAATTTACACCTAATCCTCGTCCTTGGGCTCACGGTGGTTGGCCACAGCACTCTCAGTTTCGTTATCCATCATCAACACCACCACCTAGCATCTTTCAGTCTTCTCCTCCACAATTTTCACCTCATCCATCAGCTCCTAGAGGTGTCAGACCACAGGCATTTCTTGCTGGAACAGAGACCTCTACTTCCACCAACCTGAATTGGTATCCAGACTGCGGCGCATCCCACCATGTTACAGCAGATGGCGATATCTTCACAGAGAGCATGTCTTTACCTGGGTCAGATCAAATTGTCATGGGAAACGGTCAAGGTTTGCCTATCACTGCCATTGGCTCTACTTCTTTTTCATCACCTTTTCACCCTCACACATCTCTCACACTCAAACATCTTTTATTAGTTCCATCAATTACCAAAAACCTGGTTAGTGTAAGCAAATTTGCTAAGGATAATTCTGTTTTCTTTGAATTTCATCCTTCCTTTTGTGTTGTCAAATCTCAGGCTACGTCTAAGGTTCTCCTTCGCGGAACTGTTGGCAAGGATGGACTGTATTCTTTTCCCAAAATGCTGGACATTCAAGATTCCTCTCTGCATCAACCATCTTCTGTTGTACCTTCTGTTCTTACAGTAAGTTTATATTCACTAACACAATTAAATTAAAAGAGAATAAACAGGATATACAAAATATATTTTCATATCTTAACACTCCCCCTCAAGCTGGAGCATACATAACATAGGCATCCAGCTTGTCACATATATAGGTTATCTTAGGACCCCGTAACGATTTAGTAAAAATATCTGCAAGTTGATCCTTGGAGCAAACTGAGGAAGTCTTGATGACACCGGAGAGAATCTTTTCTCTGATAAAATGACAATCAACTTCTATATGCTTTGTCCTCTCATGAAAAACTGGATTAGAGGAGAGGTATAAGGCTGACTGGTTATCACACATTAGTCCCATAGGGCCAACCTCGCAAAACTGCAACTCTTGAATTAAAGACTTTAGCCACAAAAGCTCACATGTGGTGTGAGCCCTTGCACGATACTCTGCTTCTGTGCTCGATCTGGCAACAACACTTTGCTTTTTACTCTTCCATGAAACAAGATTACCTCCCAAGAAGACACAATAACCAGTTGTTGATCGTCTGTCACTTGCATCACCTGCCCAATCTGCATCGGAATACCCAACAATATTTGTATGTCCTCTATCACTGTAAACAAGTCCCTTTCCTGGTGACCCTTTGAGATATCTGAGTATCCGCACAACTGCATGCCAATGACTCTCACAAGGAGAGTTAAGGAACTGACTTACAACACTGACAGGAAAGGATATATCAGGTCTGGTCATGGTGAGATAATTTAACTTGCCCACTAGTCTTCGATACCTCCCTGGGTCAGAATAGGGCTCCCCCTGGTTAGGTAGAAGCTTCACATTAGGATCCATTGGGGTGTCAACTGGCTTACAATCTGTGAGTCCTGTCTCCTCCAGAATGTCAAGAGCATATTTCCTCTGAGAAATAGCAACACCGGACTTTGATTGAGCAACCTCAATCCCAAGGAAATAGCGCAGAGGACCTAAATCCTTAGTTTGAAAGTGCTCAAATAAGTGCTGCTTTAGAGCCTTGATGCCCTCCTGATCATCACCTGTAATTACAATATCATCCACATAAACCACAAGATAAATGAATTTATGGGTCAGTGAGCATCTAAAGAAAACAGAGTGGTCTGCCTCGCAGCGGATCATTCCAAACTCCTGTATGACTTTGTTAAACCGACCAAACCAAGCTCGAGGTGATTGTTTAAGGCCATATAAGGACTTCCGTAATTTACACACAAGGTCAGACTCCCCCTGAGCAACAAAACCAGGGGGTTGCTCCATATAGATCTCCTCCTCCAAGTCACCATGTAAGAAAGCATTTTGATATCCAATTGAAACAAGGGCCAATGTCGCACAGCAGCCATGGCCAAGAAGAGGCGAACTGAGGCCATCTTCGCAACTGGAGAGAAAGTGTCACTGTAATCCAAACCATATACCTGTGTGTATCCCTTAGCCACAAGACGGGCTTTCAATCTATCCACCTGTCCATCAGGGCCCACTTTAACATTAAAGACCCACCGACATCCAACAACAGATTTGCCGGACGGAAGTGGAACAAGTTCCCAAGTATGGTTAAATTCTAAAGCTGTCATCTCATCAATCATAGATTGTCGCCATCCTGGATGGGTTAAGGCCTCCTGTACTGTCTTGGGAATGGTAATAGAGGATATAGCAGAGACAAAAGCATAATAGGTAGGAGACAAACGATGATATGAGAGAAAATTATAAATGGGATGAGGATTAGAAGTAGAACGTTTACCTTTACGAAGAGCAATGGGCAAGTCAACTGGGAGAGGTGGAGCCGGAGTAGGTGAGGAGACTGGAGCAGAAGCGGAATCACACAGTGTACTAGGAGGTGGAACCAAAGTATGTGACCGACGCTCATAAGTTATCCCATATCGGTGTGGGAGACGACCAGACCCTGGTAGGGAAGGAGGAGGACACTCTGGTGGAGGCTCAGGTGTCTCTAAAGTAGCGGGTGGAGACTCAACAGAATCAAGAAGAGGAATAGGCAATACCTGAGAATAGAGATCGGAGTCCAGTGAAGATTTTGAGGTATTGAAAAATGGTGTGTCTTCAAAGAAGGTGACATCTGCACTGGTGTAGAACCGATGTGTAGTGGGAGAGTAGCAATGGTACCCTTTTTGGACACGAGAATATCCTAAGAACACACATTTGATAGCACGGGCAGACAACTTATCACGACCTGGGGAAAGATCATGAACAAAACAAGTACAACCAAAAACACGAGGGGGGACAGAGTAAAGAGAATCCAATGGATATAACAGGGAATGAGGAACTTGATCATTCAAAACAGAGGATGACATCCGATTTATTAAATATCCTGCAATAAGGACAGCATGACCCCACAATTTTGGAGGTGCATTAGCATTCAATAGCAGAGTACGGGCAGTGTCCACAATATGTCTATGTTTTCGCTCGGCAACACCATTTTGTTGAGGTGTATGAGGACAACTAGATTGATGTTGAATGCCATGGGAATTCATGAAGGAAGTGAAACAATCAGTGAAGTATTCTTTAGCATTATCACTTCGCAAAACACGGATTACTTTGCCAAACTGAGTTTTGATTTCTAAACAGAAAGTTTTGAAAATTGTGAATAACTCAGAACGATTTTTCATTAGAAAGATCCAAGTACATCTTGAAAAATCATCAATGAAAGTAACATAATACCTATGTCCTAAAATAGACGCAACACGACTAGGACCCCAAACATCAGAATGAACAATATCAAAAGGAGACATAACTCGACCATGAACGCTACTAGGAAAAGAAGTTCTAACATGCTTTCCTAGTTGACACGACTCACACTCTAAGGACTTCAACTGGGAGAGATGAGGTACCATTTTCTTTAGTTTATGTAAGCTAGGATGACCAAGACGACGATGAAGCAAACCGGGAGACTCAGTAGATGCACATATTGTAGAAGAAGAGGACTGAAGGTAGTAGAGACCATGTGATTCAGATCCTGCTCCAATCGTCCGTCCCATACTCCGGTCCTGTATCAAGAAAGAATCAGAAGTGAAGGTGATGGCACAATTTAATGATTGAGTTAACTTGCTTATGAAAATTAAATTGAAGGGACATCCAGGAACTAATAAAACTGATTTCAAAGGTAGTGAGGGAACAGGTGAAATTTGGCCAATACCAGTGGCTTGGACTTTGGACCCATCAGCAAGGGTGATATGATGTGGAGTTTTAGGTGAGGATAAGTTAGGGAAAAGAGAGGCATTACCAGTTAGGTGATCAGAAGCACCGGAATCCAAAACCCAAGGTCCAAGAGGCGTAGAATGAGAGAGACGGACTGTAGAATTACCAGTGTGAGCAACAGTGACTGAGGAAGAGGTCTGTTGGGCTGCCTTCAGTTGAAGGTACTCCTTGTAATCATCAGCAGACCAGGAGATTGGATGATTGCTCTCAGATTCAATCTTGGGCTCTGAAGTCAGAGATTGAGCAACATTAGCTGTCTTGCTCGGAAAACCATGCAAAGAGTAACACCTATCACGTGTACGTCCATCTCTCTGACAGTAGGTGCAATGAAGGTTTCCTCTACCCCCTTTTCCACAACCACGACCACGACCTCGTCCCCCACGTTCAGTGGTACTGGAGACAAAAGCAGAGGACTCAGATGTTGTTTGAGATTCTGCCTCAGGTGAAGGAACCCGAATCAAACGATCTATGAGTTCTTCCACCGTAGGGATGGTAGGATTTGTCAAAATCTGATCACGAACAGATCCATAGTCCTTATGAAGTCCATGAAGGATAAAGACCATGAACATATTATCGAGCTTACTTAACACTTTCTGAAGATCATCACTAACCAACATCAGCTTCAGCTCATCAATGGTGGATTGAGCATGATTCAAATAAGATGACAAATCATGATCAACCATTTGAAGTGTTGCTAAACCACGAACAGATTCATACAATCTGTGGATGTCATTGGCATAAATATTCTGAGCTTTCTTCCAAACATCATAACATGTCTTGTACGGGCGAAAATGCACCATTAATTTGGGCTCAATGGACTGCCATAATACAGATACAAGTTGATAATCTGCTCGCTGCCATTCATCACTCACGTCTTTATCAACCTCGGAAGCCTTCTTAACAAGGTGATCATAAAGACCCTGGCCTAAAAACCATATTTCAACTGCAGTAGACCAGTCTAGATAATTTTTACCATTCAACTTCTCAGAGGTAATAACCGGTGAACCAGAAAAAGCAAAGGAAACCAGTCCCCTTTTAGAAGACTCAATTTTTGGATCCTCCTTATCAACTTTGGGAATCTCCGCCATGTGAAAAAGAAGGAGAACAACAACCAGAACACCAAACAGCTACTAAAAGACAGTCTTGCAGCAACAAAAAAACACCAAACAGCAGCAAGAACGTCAAACAGCCACCAAACAGTAGCAAGAACGCCAAACAACAGCAGGAACGTCAAACAGCCGCCGAAAAAACGGTTTGGCAGCAACCAAAAAACGACCGAACAGCCACCAAAGAGTGTGACCCACGACCTGAAAGTGGTCAAAACAGACAGAGGAAGAGCCGACTAACTCAACGGAACAAGCGGCGTCGCGAACGGAGGCCGGGAGGGGTGGGGTCCACGCGCCGGCGAGCAACTTGCAGAAAAACGGCGCGTGGCGGCGCGTGGCGGAGGCGGCGTAGGCGGCGCGCGGTGGGGTGGCAGATCGGCGATTTCTGAACACTGTGGCGGCGTCCACACAGGCAGCCGTTAAAAAAAAGATGACCTAGGTGGGTGACCGGAGTATAAACGGTTCCCTGGACCAAAAGAGCTCTGGTACCAACTTGAAATAGAAATATGAAAAGTGTATTTGATTGATAGAATTGGCAAATATAACAGGGTATATATATACATGCTATGAGGAAATCAATCCCTTGATATTTGGGATTAGGATCAACCTAAAACAGGAAACTATACAATTAAATCAAAAGAGAATAAAAGAGAATAAACAGGATATACAAAATATATTTTCATATCTTAACAAAGTCCAAATATTCTTAATTTAAGATATATAACCATGATTTTGTGTTGAAGTTAATTTGTGTTTGTTTTCTTGTTCCTTTTCCTTTTGGAGGACATTTACCCACTAAATCTATAACTTGTTCTCTCTGTCTTGTCAATAATAATTCTTCTTTAATCCCCCCTGTCTGCACACATAAAAGAAAAAATTTTGGTATACTTTCAGCTAGGGTCACTAAATAAAGGTACTAATGACTAAATGAAGAAAGGTCAACTAATTTATGTTTTTAGAAGAATATAAGTGCTCATAATCCTTATTTGTTTCCAAAAGTTGGAAAGTATTGACCTTCTCTGATGCTGTCTGTGAATTTTATTTTTGATAATAACATTTATTCCTCTTTAAACTTGTTGGTCATGCTTGTATTGCAGTTATGGGTAGGTCCTGGAAGTAAGGCTGCAGAAGAGAAAGAATTTTTTGATAGCCACCTTGCTCCATTCTACAGAATTGAACAGGTTTCAGTATTGCTTATAATTTCTTTTACTTTTGTTTTTGGTCTTTTGTAATTCTATGCATGCAATCTAGTTACTGATAAGATATCAAAGCTGTCTTGAGTAGGTGGATAAAAAACCTCTATCTAGGATGCATACTCATTCAGGGACGGATCTAGAGGGGGGCAAGTGGGGGCTTTGGCCCCCCCTCCCCATCCTCAACAAGTAACATACTATATATTTCACTCACAAAAAATTTACATGTTTTATTATTTTAGTTATTTCTTATGTTTAAATTGTGTTTTTTATTGATGTTTTTTATCTTTATATGAATCCAGCCCCCCCTTGAAACTCTTTCTGGATCCGTCACTGTACTCATTTGCATATTTGGTCTTTATCACCCTTTTTTTTTCTCTCAATAAAAAAAGAAATTGATTAAGATGAAGAGGAAAGAAGTTACAAAGAGTTTGGAGATAAGGAATCCTCCTTAATACAAAAACATAACACTAACAACAAAGAAAAAAAGAAAACATGAATATAGCTATGCCACCTAATCCCTCAACATATCTGTAAAGGGATCCCCCTTAAAAAGACCATGTGCTACATGCCAAATGGAAGCTAAACGTGTAATCTTAGGCGAAACCACTTTTTGATCCAATGAAACCTCCTTAAAGATGAGAGTTTCTCTCTGTGTTCTTACTGAAGTCTATTGTAGAAGACGCAAGAAAGGAAATCTGGTGAGTAGAAGAAAGGACAGAAGGCAGAGCAAAGGAGTAAGGCCCAAATCTTTAATGGGCCAAAAGAAAAGGTGGTTAAAGGGCATACTTATCATGCTGAGCTGGAAGAGAGAGAAGGTGGAGATTCTAACAGAATGCTGCAGCAGTGAGTGAATACAAAAGGGATGGGGAATGCACATCGGGACTAGGGAGTAGGAAATTATTGAGTGGGGGGTTGGCTGTTCCTATTGCTGGGGCTCTCTGTCTCTCTCTATTTTCCTTGATTTTTCTTCTTTTCAATGTTGTTTTCCATTCTGAGAATTGCCATAGCACTTTTCTAGTTGCAAAAATTTTTATCAATCAATCAATGCAGTATTTATCAAGTTGGTATAATGGTAACAGAACCACCAATTTGGAGGGGGGGGGGATGGTGGCAATGTCGGAATCTGTGTGCAATTTTAGGAATGTATATATTAAATATATTAATTAGTGCAAGGATCTAATTAGCTTGTAATCGGTGTAAATCTCCTAAATCAAAGGAATACAGCTTAGAGCAGGGAGATGTTTTGTTTCCTAAATTAGTGCTAGCTACTAGGACCTCTCTGTATATGAACTACTTGATTGTTCAATGAAATTTTTTTGAACCCTAATTTCCCTGATGGTATTAGAGCTTGTGATCTGCGAGACTTTGCTTGTACAACCAAAAAACCCTAGCTTCCTTCATAGCAGCCGCTGAACAGCAGCCTTCATTGCCACTGTGACTTGGATTCCTCACTTGTGAATGGAGGTAAGATTATTAGAAAGTTTAGGAACATGTAGAACATTTTAAGTGTAGTAAGGCCAGAGTTTGATGTTTCCAAAACCGGTAAGTGGTAACCAGGTTATGAGGGCCACCACCCTCTGTTATGGTATGTTTATGAGGACAGGGTTGATAAGAAAAAAATGTGATGGATGAAAGGTCATGTGGTCAGTAGCACTAGAGTTAGTAACCCAAGAATCCTTAGAGGCAGTACTAGAAGCATGAAGGGATTGCAAACCAAGACTTCTACCAGTCATGGCTATAGAAAAAATACCAAAAGGCTCACTGAGAATGTCAATAAAAGTTTGTAGGTGCTCCAACTCTCCCTTACTAAGTCCACAGTCTTCTTCTAAAGACATTAAAGCACCTAAATTAATACTGGAACACACAAAGGACTAGGGTTTGTAAGGAGAGAAACCCTCAAGGCGGTAGCAACTAGCAAGGGATTATGACCACCAGAACAAAAATGGAAGATTTTGGCAAGCAGAACAAGACCTCCTACAATGAAAATGGAGGTTGCATGCGACTGAAAATATATACTATTAAAAGATGGGGTGGCTATCGGGTTGACGAGGGACAACTCAATGGTTGCGACTTGGCCTACTAGTACCTGGGAAGGAGAGAGGAGGAACCAATGAAAGTACAAGTGACTTGAGCAGCCAGAATGATGAGTTTGACATGCCTCCATGCATGACCTAGAGGGTGGTGTGTGAGGTTGGGTTGTAGAAGCTTGAAAGCGTGCGTGTGAGCGTTTGAATTGAACAGCCTAAATGAGATGGACAGACAACAGTGGGGTTGCCGGTCAGATCCACGACGGTTGATAATGGCAGACAACAGTGGTCTGCACTTCTGTGGGCTGTTCTAAGCACAATGAAGATTCTGGAGGTAGCCTAGGGATATGTGGCTGCAATGAAGGCAGTCTGGGGTAGCTGCAATGAAGGCGGCTAGGGTTTTGATGTGAAATTAGTCTCCAACTTGAAAAGGATAATTTTACTGAATTATGATTTTGCAAATTGAATTACTGTACAAATTGAACTTACCTTATTGCTACTTTCCTGTATTAGAGCTACTATGCAGGTTATGTATCTATCCTAATAAAGGAGGTTAGAAAAAAGAAAGCTGTACAAATAATAATACAAAATAATAACAGAAACTCTCACCAATTGTTCAGTTACAGAAAATTTCAGAGTTAATTCTCCTTGTTTTGCCCAAATTTTCTTTCGTTTTCCTTCACTTTCATTCTCTTTCTTGAGCATGCTTGGTTTCTAATTGTTGGAGATAGAGGTAGGCCAAAGAAAACTACAGGCCAAACCATTGAGAAGGATTTAGATTTAAATTGTCTATTGTTATACATGATTTATAACATGACATAATGGCGTCATTTGATCCATGAAACTGACCCCATCTAGTGGGAAAAGACTTTGGTTGTTGTTGTTGTTATATTTCCTTTTTCTTTCCAGCTTTAATTCTATCTGAAATAAATCACGTTTGCAATACTGTTTGCACATGTTTCAGCTCATAATAGCCACAATCCCTGAATCTGAGCATGGCAAGCCACCGAGTATCATAACAGAAGACAATATTGAATTGCTTTTCGAAATACAGGAAAAGGTTTTATTTTCACTTGCTATAATTTGAATGGCAATGGTGCTGTTGTATGCTTTAGCGGGACCTTCTTTATTACAAAATATTTTTCCATTTTATTGTTCTGCAGATTGATGGAATTCGTGCAAATTATTCTGGTTTATTGGTATCTCTGAGTGACATTTGCTTGAAGCCTTTAGGCGAGGATTGTGCCACTCAAAGCATTTTGCAGGTCCAACCTCCCACTTTTCAAAAGATTAGTGAAACACTTTTGAATTTCACATTGCATGTAATTATTTGGCTTCTATTCTGCATGTGCAGTAAAACCATCTGGCTTTTCTTATTCAGTTCCATTTCAATTTACTATTGCTTTTTTGGCATAACAAAAATGTCTTCATTTGATTACCTCTATCTTATCTGAATTTTTATTCTGATAGTATTTCCAAATGGACCCTGACAATTATGACAACTATGGAGGTGTTGAACATGCTGAGTACTGTTTTCAGGTAAACTTTTGTAATCTGATTATGGATTACCCTAGTTTATTTATTCAGAAGAGTTTTATTTAAAGCAGTTTCCTTTATTAACTGACCAAAATAGAAAACAAAAAGATTAATATTGACTCTGATTATGGATGGAAAGCATGCTTTTTCATTTCTTTGTATGGTTATCTGGTATATGTTGACTCTGATTATTTGAATTTATCATTTTCAGCATTACACTTCTACAGAAACATGCTTTAGTGCATTTAAGGCTCCCCTTGAGCCAACTACTGCCTTGGGAGGGTTTTCTGGAAACAATTATTCTGAGGTAAAATCTTGGTTTTTGGCTTAGATGTCTGTTTATGCATTACTGATATGCTGATTGCGCTATTCTAGGCTTCTGCATTTATTATCACGTACCCTGTCAATAATGCAATTACGAAAGTTGGAGATGAGAATGGGAAGGCAATTGCTTGGGAAAAAGCTTTCATCCAGTTAGCTAAGGTTTGACTGCTAAATATATTCATTGCAGTTATTAATTTTTTTTCGGTAATATTGCAATTATTAATTGTTGTGCAGCTTATATGCACAAAATCTGCATTTTGTTTCACTCTCTATTATTAAGATCTCTCTAAAGATCGATATGTCATTAGTATGTTCTTAGTTAGTGAAAGAAAATTGGTTGTCATCTTAGCTACTATATTTCACTTAAAAGTCAGTCCTCCTAATCAACTGGAAGAAACGCGGTGTACTTACTGTTAAGGAGCATTTTAGCAAGTTATTTCAAGATAAGTATCAAATATCCACTAAATTGGTTATTCAGTTCAACACAAATGACCTAAATTAACTGCATAACTATTGATTGGTTAATTAATCCCTACAAACAAGGTACTCAAGTTCTCATTAAATGTAACTTTACCGGAAAACAACCTAAGGATGACCTGATGTGGTAGTTTTGTGCAGATGTGACTAATGTCAACTCTGATCAGAGGCAGATAAAATGCCTGATAGAAAGTGTAACAATACAAGTAGCTTCAAGCTAATAAATTAAACAAGTCCAACCTCATGGGCCCAAATACATCAGCAATTGTAATATGACCCAGCCTTATACATCTAACTGCATTCTCTAACCTACTACTGTGGGACATAGGTTATTATATGTAAGAGGTAGGAAAAGAGAGAGAAATGGGAAGCTATGACTACATTGAATTAGGAGTGTGTATGGTAGGTGAGAATACATTAAAGTACGAAAAAATCCATGCGTTACGATAGTCAACAGCAACAAAAAGAGTACTAGATTGCCAACGCTTGATGGGCCTTAATTGCTAATCATGTCCAACATGTTACAGATGTAATCAACTCTATCTTCCTAATTCCTATTCCCATTGTGGGCCTCAGTAAAGACATCTGGTAGTTTCCCTTCAGTCTTTAAATGACTAATGGAAATAATACCCAACTGAAGCTTCTCATGAAAAAAATTAAAATTGTCACGAACCAACTATCCCAAAAGCTTAAGTTATTGGGTGGAGGACACATGAATGGTTTTATATAATATATTTCCAACACGCCTCCTCATGCGAGAGCCCTTTGGGCTTGAAGCATGGACAATGCGCAGGCCCACCTACCTTGTGTTCAAATTAAACTTTTTTTTGTTGGAATAACAGGGCTGCAAGGATCGAACTCTTGACCACTATCTGATACCATGTAAGAATGAGAGGGAGAGAGAGCATAGAGAGAGAGACAAGTGAGTGGATTGGAATTGGATACACTATGTCAAGAACCAACTATCCCAAAAGCTTAAGCTGTTGGGTGGACACATGAATGGATATATTTCTAACACACTACAATGTGTAGTGACCTTGATATATATATATATATATATATATATATATATTAAAATAAGTACATAAGAAACCCTGGTGGGCCAAGTCTATAACTAATAACAAATACTATCATAACTTAGGATAACCCTAATCCTAATGCGGCTACTCATAACACTACTTATATGTAGGTCTGAATTATATTGATTATGCTATCAAAGTACAAGAGACTTTTAATATGCATGTTTCGTCTTTTGCTTGCAGCATGATATAGCAGATTTGCTAGTTCAATGTTCATGTACTATCCATCCTTTTTACCCATACCTTACATATCACATTTTGAACCGATGTTACTTTTGGCAGGAGGAATTGTTGCCAATGGTGCAAGCTAGCAATCTTACTTTGTCATTTTCCAGTGAAAGTTCAATTGAGGAAGAACTAAAGAGAGAAAGCACTGCAGATGTCATAACAATACTTGTAAGAAATTTCCATTTCTTTAAACTAATGTAAAAAACTAATCTGTGTTATACATAAGCTCCCGAATTGATTAGTTTGCTTGTGGCTTCATAAAGATGTGCTTTATTGGAACATACATTAAATTTCATCTTCAACATCTTATTAGGTGAGCTATATTGTAATGTTTGCTTATATATCGGTGACATTGGGAGATACAACACCTCATCTATCTTCTTTCTACCTCTCGTCCAAGGTCAGATATTTTTCTTTAAGTTTCCAATTGTCATTTTCTTTTTTATTATACACTGTTATACTGAATTCTTTTGTGTACTCAATACATACCTGCTTAGTATAAATGCTAATATATGCTAAATTGTACTTCTTGATGTAAATGTTCTTAACCTAGCGCGTGTGTGTGCTTAAGAGGACTTAGCTTAGTCTTGTAGTTAAGCTTCTGGTAGGACTGTCTCCTGACAGCTCAGCTAGTATGACTCTTGTTGTGAACCACTTACCCCAAAAACTTAAGTTGTTGGATGGAGGACATATGAATGATTTTATATATTTCTAACACGCTCCCTCACGCGAGAGTCCTTTGGGCGTAAAGCGTGGACAATGCATAGGTCCACCTACCTTGTGTTGAAATTAAACTTTTTTTAATTGGAATAATGGGGGTAACAAGGCTCGAACTCCTGACTACTTGGTCATAGAGGCTCTGATGCCATGTCATGAACTAACTATCCCAAAAGCTTAAGCCATTGGGTGAAAGACACAAGAATGATTTTATATAATATATTTCTAACAAATCTTTTACAATAGAATGTGTTAACTGGTAGATCTTAACTCACTATAAATATAACTGTTTCAAATGAAGCTAATTAGAACAGAAAAATTCAGCTTCTCACAACAGATGAAATATTGTGGATACAATCATTACTGTGTGAAATTCATTTGCCTACTCTCACTCCAGTTCTGCTGTATGATAATCTCAGCATTGTTTCATATCTCACAACCTTGTTCTTCATTCAATCAAAGTATATGGATCTTGACTTACTTTTTGTTTGAGATAAAGTGCTGAAAAAGAGTGCATTATATCCCTGCTCAGAATCAACTAGCTGACCTACGTACTAAGCCTCTGTCTACCTCTTGATTCTGTGATCTTTGCTCCATTCACCCAGGTTTGAGGGAGGAGTATTAGATTATCTACTCGTGTGAAACCTACTGCTCAGGTCTAAGAGCTACTGACTGCTTTATGCTGAGTCAGAAATATAGTTGTATGTCAGTTACGGTTCATGCTGAGTCAGCATCACAATTACAGTGTGAATTGCTATCTGTTAGAGCAGCCTAACTCTTGAGAGCTCCCTATTAATTAATGGAACAAACTGATACAAAATCAGTAAGTTGGTTATTCTCAACAATATCAGTTTCTTCTCTTCACAGACATTGTTGATTTTTTCTTCTCACTTTCTCTCATTTTTTATTACTTTCCCTCATTTTCTCTCAAGCTATTTTGTATAATTTCATGGTTTGTTCCAGTATTGACACTTTATGTTCATCCTAGGTTGCCATTGGTTATTGATAAAGAGTCCATAACTTTTTCTTCAAGTTTGGTTCCCTATCTTTATACTTCTTCTGATGGAGGTTTTTTTTTCCTCAATAAAAAATTTTCTTTGTGCTTCTCATGGATTTTACCTCTCCTAAACTATATCCCCCTCTATTCTCTCAAGATCTTATCAAACTCCCCCTGTTGGTTTTGCTGTCAGAGGCTCAGAGCTGTTTAGGTTTGGTTCCTTTCACGTGACCCTTCAAGAGGGCCTCATTATTTGTTGAAGGCAGTTCTCTTTTTTAAGATTTGGTATCAATTCTCTTTTGCTTTAGTGCCTTAAGATTTTAAGTTTTAAAGAGGTTTCAATTTCCTGTGTCATAAGTGGTGTAAGATGGGGAGACAAAGGTTAATATCAGACCAAGTTGAAGTTATTGACCCTTTTACAATTTTTATGAGAAGACAAATAAAATGCATTTTATCTTGAATTCTTCTGTACATTTTCATGCATATCAACAACTGCATTATTTCCGTTTAATTTTTTTTTAGCATGGTTGATGCAGAGATGCTAGAAATTAATTTTAACTTCTATAAGTGCTATGAATGGGTTCTTCAGCTAAGGCTGCTATGATTATTTTACACTAATTCTTTGACTTGATGTTATTTAGGTATTGCTTGGTCTTTTGGGGGTTTTGCTTGTTATACTTTCCGTCTTTGGATCGGTTGGATTTTTCAGTGCTATTGGAGTAAAATCTACACTAATCATAATGGAAGTCATACCTTTTCTGGTTTTAGCTGTAAGTCTTTCTGTTCCTATCATTCTCAATTTACATTTTACAAATTGCTATCAGAGGTACTATCCATGTCTTATCTAAATATTATTGAAGTTGAATGGACAAAATATGTTCTAATTTCAAACTACTTTGCTGTACAATCATTTTGTTTACACAAAGGTTTATATTTAATCTTTTCTTAAATAAATGAAATTATGGTGGAAAGCATCATGTATGAGGACTTACTTGGCATAAAGTGGCATTACTAGAATGGAAAATCAAAATGCAGCATATAGAGTAATGTTTAGAATATAGATATCTGTTGTATTTCTGTTATAATAATTCTGCTGTTTTAGTTTGATTATCTCTGATATGTATTGTTTACATTTCTGTACAGTTAGACCTAACTAACTGTCAGAATTCTATTTAGGCTTTCTATAAATACTCTGCTGTAACCAATTATTCAGTTAGTGAAATACACAAACACAAAGTTCAGACTCAGTTTCTCTCTTCTCTCCTTTCTCTCAATATCCAAAACTGTGAACCCTACCATTTCGTATCATTTTCGAGGCCGCGGTCATCGCTTTGGTCGATCTAGTTGCTTTTTTTCCAAATTGGCAAAATATTGAATTACAAGTATTTATAAAGTCCAGATAAGAAATAAAATTGAACCAATTTTTTAATTATTATAATTAATAATTAATTATTCTTCCCTTTTTTCTGATTTTTTATTTTATTTTTTTGCCAACTTGACCAACCCAACCTAACTTGAAAGCAAGTGATTGGATTGGGTCCAAAAACCCCTTCAACCCAACCCATGTGCAGGCCTTTCTTTCCATTTTTCTATTTATTTTCATCCTTTTAATTGTTATGTGAACCCGACTACCCACCCCGACCATAGTTGGGTCGGGTCGAGTTCCAACGCAAACCGAAAAAGTCGACCCAACCCAGCCCAAATTGCTTTGATTTGTTCGGATCCAAAATATCCCTGAATCCGACCCATGTGCACCCCTACATGCAATCAGACAAAAATCCATTATCAGGTATGCACCTTACAGTTGGCATAACAAAAAGGGATGAAAATGAATAGAAAAAATGGGAATGCTGATAGGGTTTGATAGGCTCAGGGGTGGGGTTAAATAACAGTTGGTCTTTAACAATGGGAATACTGGTAGGTTTGATTTCTTACTCCAGGTCTACTCTTGTTTTTCTGTGCTTTCACTTGATGTTTTGGACTTATAATTCCATTGAACTGAAGTTATGCATAGCAGATCCTGCTGCTTGAGCAATCTCTTCCTTGCATATTCAATACTTAGTTTTATTTCTAATTTTTACAAGTTTCTTGCTGACTTTTTCCATGTTGTTTTTGTTATGGCTTTCTGCAAGTACTGTGAGATTTCACTGTTTTTCTTGGATTATCCTTTGATTAGGTTGGTGTAGATAACATGTGTATAATCGTAGATGCTGTGAAACGGAAACCCTCAGATTTACCAATAGAAGAAAAAATAAGCAATGCAATGGGGGAAGTTGGACCATCCATAACACTGGCCAGCTTATCAGAGATTCTAGCATTTGCAGTAGGATCATTCATTTCTATGCCAGCATGTCGTGTTTTCTCCATGATTGCAGGTTAAAGAATTTTCTTCTCGTCCTGTCTTTTTGGATGAAAATAAAAATGAATTGTCGTCTTTGTATACTAAGTGATTTTAAGATTTTTTTTCTTCATGTTTCTGAACTTCTGACAATATCTTTTCTATAGCTTTGGCGGTTCTACTGGACTTCCTTCTACAAATTACTGCTTTTGTGGCTTTGGTTACGTTAGACTTTGTGAGAGCCAAGGATAACAGGGTTGACTGCTTTCCATGCATAAAGTTGAATCCATACTCTATGGAGCAGAGTGAAGGTAAATACAAGCTATGGCACTCTTGGATACTTTGGTTTGTTGTTAGATAAAAACCATTCCTGAGCCTGCATCTTACAGGTTATGCTTTTGGATAGGTGTTTTCTACATGTTGTTGGAGTAATGAAATAATATGGTAGAGAGAGAGAGAATTAAGAGAGAAATGAAATCAGAATGTGATCTTTTTTTTGCATTACAATTGATCTGAGATTGGCACCTCTTATATATAAAGGTAGCTGATACAGTTATTCTGTTACAGTCATTATTTGTAACTAACTCTAACTGCTAGAAACTACTAACTGAACATGTAAACATTCTGGCAACATCTAGAATGGGTCAAAGCTTCTATGGGTATGGAGCCTTTATGATCGAATTGTAGAGATCTGATCATTTATGCCCGCATTCTTCTCATGCATCTGTGATATGGGGCCTTTCTCTTTGTCTATTATTCAAGCCAATGGGCTTTTGCACGAGAGGTCTACTAGGAGACATAACTCATTCTTGTTTCTCTATCTAATAGCTTTAGCCTTAAGCTTTTAGGATCAGTTGATCCTTGACATGGTATCAAAGCCTCCATGTCAAGTGGTTACAAATTAAATACTTCCCACCCGTATTTTTGTCACAGTGAGATTTAATTTCAGCAAAGTATAGTTGTTGTCATGAACCAACCATCCCAAAAGGTTAAGCTGTTGGGTGAAGCCACGTGAATGGTTTTATTCTAACACGGCCCCTCATGCAAGAGCCCTTTGAGCTTGTAGTGTAAACAATGCACAAGCCCACCTACCTTATGCTAAAATTAAACTTTTTTTATTGAAATAATGGGGGCAGCAAGGATCGAACTCTTGACCACTTGGTTATAGATGCTGAGATACCATGTCATGAACCAACTATCCCAAAAGCTTAAGTTGTTGGGTGAAGCCACATGAATGGTTTATTCTAACAGTTGATATGAGCTTTGTCAATGTTTCAACTCCAAAGGACTTGTATGTGATAAAGCATCAGACATGTTTGGGATATTAATCACTCCAGCCTCCACCTAGTAGATTAAGCTTTTAGTTTTAGGTTGATGCGGAGTAATTGTTTATGTATGTAACATTTTCCATTCAGGAATAATCAAGAATTATTTTCAGCTTCTGTTGAGTTTACTATTTTAAACTTTTTTTTTCTCTCCTTGCATATATATGATTCTAATCATATCATAATCAAAGTGCAGGCATTAGGCAGGAAAGAGATGGATTGCTGACACGATATATGAAGGTAAAGTTATATTTACTTCATGGGATAATTATGTGTAAATAAAAAAATATATGTTATTGTGCTATCCATGTTTTATGAATTCAACTTTGTTGTTTTATTATTCTAATTGGTGATAATTGGCAAAAATTTCTCAAGGTAATAGCATAGACCATATACTCTGTCTTGCTGTTGTATCAAAATTAACTCTACTGTCATTGTGTAAATATAGGAGGTTCATGCGCCATTTCTTGGACTACGGGGAGTTAAAATCTTGGTCATCGCTATATTTGTTGCATTTGCCTTAGCAAGCATTGTAAGTTGCTTGGGAAATGATAAAATATTAATTTTTAGTTAGTTGTTTTGGAAAATGTCATTTTCCGTGTACTTTTTTATTTTGACAGGCATTATGCACAAGGATTGAACCTGGTCTTGAGCAACAGATTGCCCTTCCGCGGGATTCCTACCTTCAGGTTTAAGTTTCTAATTCTTTTCTCATGCTTATAGCAGTTTCTTTCAGTTCAATTCTGTACCATCCAGCCTCTAACATAGATTAGTTTTATTCTGTTTCCAGGGTTATTTTAGTAACATTTCTGAGTACCTCAGAGTTGGACCTCCATTATATTTTGTTGTAAAGGATTACAATTACAGGTTGATTACTTTTATTTTTCGAGGTGCACTTGTCTCTTTGTTCATTGATGTTATTGTCTTTTAAGCACACAATTCAATGTTGTATCATTTACAAACTCGAAAGATGCCTTAAGCATGAAAATCTTAGATGAGTGAAAAAAGAAACGGAATTTGTGGGAAACAAATTATGCATGCCATTATTTTCCTCCAATGTGCTAGCATGTGAAAAACCTCCAATGAGGTGGTGTATCAATTAAAATTATTATCTAATGTTTTTTTGGCTGATTTCCTGTGATTCTCTTCTGCAGTTTGGAATCCAATCACACAAACCAGCTATGCTCCATTAGCCACTGTGATTCAAATTCTCTTTTAAATGAGGTGATTCGTTGATCAAGTTCTTCAGTTTCATGAATTTTCATATTTTATTTAAGGCCCATTAATCAGATTTATTCTTTATGGTTGCGTCTAGTCTGGTAGTAACTATTCAGCCATGTCTACATTTCAATTGCAATTTTCTGTGCTATTTCAACCACTTGCCAATTCCATTAACCACACATGATTTGTGTTAACCATTTATAGCAAGTGGTTTACATGGACTTTAAACTCAGTTAATTAAACTTCATTCTAGTTTTAGTCTAGCACCAATATGACTTTAAGTACAAATTATATTGTAGACTTATACACAACCACACCTCGTATCTTCCTGTGTGTGGAACTTCAAAGATATTGTTGAATGGTTGATTTGTATGCAACCATGTTTGTAATATATATCTATATATATGTGTGTGTGTGTGTGTGTGTGAGCCTGTTTGGATGAAACTTCTGCAGAAGTACTTCTAGGTGAAAAAAAATAGAATGAATCAAAGAGGTCAAATGCATTTAACTTCTCCATAATATATATATATAGAGGGGGGGGGGGGAGAGAGCATATATAAATGGATTCTTCATATCTTACTGCAGATATCTAGAGCATCATTGGTGCCACAATCAAGCTACATTGCCAAGCCAGCTGCCTCATGGCTTGATGATTTTCTTGTATGGATATCACCTGAAGCTTTTAGTTGCTGCCGAAAATTCACAAATGGCTCTTACTGTCCACCTGACGATCAGGTATTTGCTTCTTTATATGTCCTTGGATCAAGAGTCTGTTAGTTTTAGCTTTTTTCTTGAAAAACTCACTTTTATTTAGAAAGAAAGTACTTTTACAAAATTTTATTGTGTTTGTTCAACTTTTGAAAAAAATCATAATTTGAAGAAGAAAAAAAAAATCAGATTTTTGATAATTTGGAGAAGCTACTTCGTAAATACTTTTTAAAATAAAATGCGCTTTCTATAATAGTAACCAAATGAAAAACAACTTCTGCATTATATAAATATATCTAAAAGTTTCTCTTTTACACAAATTTAAAATCACTTTTTTCAAGCTTAAACAAACGAACCCGAAATCTTGTATGCAGCTTGGTTGATTTTATTTCTCGCCTACATGTTTTGAACTTACATTCATTCACATGTTATATGTATACACTATGACATTATGGTTTCACTTTCTTTTCCTGCCTAATTTTTCTATTTACTGTGTTGAGATAAAGAGATAGCGAGAGACATATGATAGAATCTGTGTGTCCATAATACACAGCGGAGAATAATATATACATATGTAGATATACATAGTGATAGGCCCAAGCCCATATCTAACATATGATACACTACTCTAATATAAAATAAACTAACAATCTAACATACTGCAATTGTGAATGATTTATATCATTAGATATTGCTCTCTGTACTATCATATATCGTTTGATTACAATAGTAAATATATGTCTTTGTTCAGCCACCTTGCTGTTTACCAGATGAAGGACCGTGTGGGTTGGGTGGAGTTTGCAAAGACTGTACAACAGTAATATACTTTTCCCTATAAGCATTTTGTTTATTATATAGGAGATTATTTGCCCAAAAGACTTTTGACTGTATATCAAAAGGGTGCATTAGCAAAAGGACTAACACTTTTGGTTGATTCTAGTGTTTCCGCCACTCAGATTTGGTTAATGATCGTCCATCTACAGCACAGTTCAGAGAGAAGCTTCCCTGGTTTCTTGATGCGTTGCCATCAGCTGATTGTGCAAAGGGTGGTCATGGGGCTTACACCAATAGTGTAGATCTGAATGGTTTGAAAGAAACTCACTCTTTTTAAAAGAACATAACTTATATTCTGTTTCTCATGTATTTTCTGTAAGGCTCTCTGATTAAAGCTTATACTTGTGTACTGTTAGAGTCCCACATTGCCTAGAGATAAGGCCAAATTGTGGTATATAAGCCTTGGGCAGTCCTCACCTTACAAGCTAGCTTTTGGGGTTGAGTTAGGCCTAGGTCCAAAATCTAAGATGTACGTTTTCCAATACTTTTTTTTTAACATTGTGTTAAAGCTGCTGGCACTGTTGCCATTCATCGACTCCATCATTATGTCATTCTTCCCTTTCCTCCTTTTTATCTTCATCTTTGCTTTCTCTTCTCTTAGTGGTCAAATCTTAATTTGTATCTAGTCCATTCCATGCTTCCATCTAATCTATCACTATGATACTTAGTTTTGCCTTTATCTGTTTGCTTTCACTGGTGGTTGAGACAATGAGACCATTGGTCTCCTCAGCAAGGCCATCAAATCAGTGTCGTGGAATATCTAACATGGTACTCTCAGTCAAAAGCTCTTTTAACTGTGTTTTCTTTGGCCTAATTGTCCATGCTCTTCTAGTTTATGATTCTATGGAAACCTTTGTCTCCATCTATTCTTCCAATTATGCTTCACCTTCAATTTCAGATGAGTATGCATCTTGGTTCAATTACTACTCTTCTCTGATCTACTTCTCCACATCCCTGTATACCTTGACATTATAATTTTAGTTTAATTTGTTTTTTTTTATTAATTTTGTAATATGGTAGACCTTTTTGATTCATCCCTGTTGTAGTTTTCATTGTTTAGATTTGTTATTTTGATCTGGTAGGCACCAATTAGATAACTTCTTAGGACTTTTATTTAATAAATTAACTCAATGACACTATGGACTGTGAACAAGATGTGATGTAGCAAAGGAGACACAATGAGGTAGTGAGAAAACAAAGACTATAACATTTTATGAAGAGTATCCGTGACTATAGAGAATCCATATCCATTTGCAGATATTGTGAAGTGTGGTGACTCAAGAGTTACAGGGCTACAGTAAGAAATGTTACTGTGATAGAGTTAAAGGCTCTTCTTTTCTAGTAAAAATGGTGGAAGATAGGAATGGGATATATAGATGAGCATTTTTTAAAACTGAAAATTTGTGTTAACAAAAAGAATTAACTGGGTGGAAACATGCTTACATGTGTCTCTAAATTAACAAAAACTGTATAGCAAGCATATAACAAACATTTTGTAAGTTTTTCGCTTTTCTGAAACCTTTTCTATACTTTTCTACATGTATACTGTTAGAGTCCCACATTGCCTAGAGATAAGGCCAAATTAATATATATAAGTCTTGGGCAATCCTCACCCTACAAGCTAGCTTTTGGGGTTGAGTTAGGCCCAAGTCCAAAATCTAAGATGGTATCAGAGCCTATCCTAGATGATCCGTTGTTATTGGGCCGCCACCCGTATAGATGTCCATGCTCCAGATGTCTACTCCTGGGCGTGAGGGGGTGTGTTAGAGTCACATATTGCCTAGAGATAAGGCCAAATTAATATATGTAAGTCTTGGGCAATCCTCACCCTACAAGCTAGCTTTTGGGGTTGAGTTAGGCCCAGGTCCAAAATCTAAGATATACTGTATAGTAAAATTTTCTCCTCAAATTTTAAATTCTGATATGTAGCTTTTGCTTATAACTGGCTTTCAGGTTATGAGAGTGGTGTCATACGAGCTTCTGAGTTTCGTACTTATCACACACCACTTAATAGACAAGTATGCAGTGTGATAAATGATGATCTTAATTTCCTGGCTTAAACATGATGTTTTCATATATTTTCTATCTAACTGGAATCTTGTTAGGGTGACTATGTTAATGCAGTACGAGCTGCAAGGGATTTTTCCTCTAGAATTTCTGCTTCTTTAAAGGTTTGGACTTCTGTTGCATCATGCATTTTTACCTGTGTTGTTTTAGCTTTCAGGATCTAAGAGTTGTTGGGAATTTGGTCTTTTCGTGCATAGCTTAGGAGCTGAAGGCTTTTTTTCCCCTTTCTTGCAATTACTACTACTTACTATTAATACTGCAATTATGAGCCTTTTCCTGGGATTGACTCGGTTTTTATTTTTTATTACATTGTGTTAATTTTTCTTTCATCAATCTAATATTTTACTTGGAATTGTTATCCTTAGTTTCGCTTGAGCTTTGAATCTCAAACTCTATCTGCCATCAGAAGAGGCTTAGGAGTTGTTAACTCTCATCACATTTTGTACCTGAATATCTCTTTGTTTATATTTAAGTTTTTAACAAAATTGTATGTGACACGATTATGGATTTACTTTCCATTTTCTCATCCTTATGAAGTATTTCCTATTGGCTAAAACTAGACATGATGTCCGGCTGTCCGCTATTATTACTTCTTTTACGGATCCTCATTCCTTGCTGACTAAACTTCTCTGGTGCAGATGGATATATTTCCGTACTCAGTGTTCTATATCTTCTTTGAACAATACCTGGATATATGGAAAATAGCCTTGATCAACATTGCCATAGCACTAGGTTGGTATTCTAAAACAGTCTAATAACAAATATATACACATGGGATGACATAATCGTATGTCAAACCTAAGTGAATGAGCTCAACTGTCTGTTGTGATCCCAGATTCCTGGCCTTCTGTTTTATTTTTCCTTCCTGTTTACAGTTTATATTTTGAAATTTGAACCTATGTTAAGAAGGTTTATACTTATGTTCTTGGCTTCAAAACTTTAAACTCACCTTATATCATTATGGTCTTTGATGGAGTACTTTGTTGTCTTGTAAACATCAAGCCACTTCATTTCTGCCTTAGGAAGGATATACAGCATCTGCTGTTGCTTTCTATGTTGTTAAAGATTCCAGTATCGGGATTTAAACTCCATATATTGTGTATTACATATTTTCTATCCACTTAAAATTTCTGATTGTGCCAAAAATTAGAAATTGAAAATTTAATTCATATCTCCTCATGTTTCTCCTTTCTCCTTGACTTAAACTTCTCAATTATTACTTCTGTGAGTCATCTAAATTACTCGGACCTGGTCTGTCTTTCTTTAATTAAATTCATTTGTTGTTGAGTAACTTATGATGATGATATATAACAGGAGCTGTTTTCGTTGTTTGTGTGGTCATCACATCCAGGTATGGAATCAATTCAAACTTAAGCCTTGTGTGCATACAGTAAATTGATAATTTGTTCTCTCCTTTACAGGATTGAGTGTAACGCTTTTTTTTCCCTGTTTGGATCCAATGCAGTTTGTGGAGTTCAGCAATCATATTACTTGTTCTGGTCATGATAATTTTGGACCTCCTGGTATTGTTTATCTTTACAGTTGTGAATTTTTTTTGTCTTTCATTTTCCTTCCCTAAAGGTATCATATGTTTTCTCTCTCTACTCAGTTGCACATTTTTATGTTCAATTAATACCTTAGTTGCAAAATGAAACTCACGATCTTTGTGACTGCTGCAGGGTGTAATGGCAATTCTTGGTATTCAACTAAATGCGGTGTCTGTTGTAAACCTTATTATGTCAATAGGCATTGCTGTGGAGTTCTGTGTGCATATAGCACATGCATTCATGGTTAGTATAATCCTTTGTTTTATAAATGGATTAGTCTTCCTCGTAAGGTAGGATGGTCTTTAGAGGAAATGGTAATATTTATCAAAGTGGCACTTTTTTATTTCCTAGTTTCCTACTTGTTCATTAGGTAATGGTATTATGGAGATTATTATAGCATGCGAAATTGAACCTGCTTTTTTTGCCGAGGGGAATGTTGATTCTTTGATTAATTAATAGGGGTGAAAATTGGACTTGGGTCCAACTGGTACTTGCAAAAAGTGCGCACATGGTAGATTTTTACCCATCAAACGGGCCTGGGTTTGGACATGGGTACTATAGTATCCAATCTGTCCTATACCTGCATAATATATTTGTTATGTTTTATATTTAGGATTTGAAAGGTTTTTAGATATTTTTTTAATTGAGTATTTGAGTTAGATATTGATCAATACTCTTTATTTTGTTGAATTTTAATATTTAATTTAGTAATAAAATAGCAATTTTTCGCTTTACTAATTTGTTGAAAAAGGAGACATTAAAGAGAGAATGTATTCTATTGACTAAAACGCAAATAATGAGTTTGAATATATAGGTTCACATTGAGTATGAGTATGGACTTTAAAGTTGTACAATCTTTTTCTTAAAAATATAGGTATGGACACATTACTTTAATACCCTATGTGTAGACCCTACACATCATGTTCCTTATAATTAGGGAAGACCTTTATGCAATGGGACCACTTGTCTATTCGTGAATATGCACATTTACTATGATCTTATATCACTTATTACAGGTAAGCTTGGGGGATAGGAGCCAACGAGCAAAGACAGCATTGTGTACCATGGGGGCTTCTGTATTCAGGTTAACATTATCAAGTTGATCAATTATGCCTAATCTCAAACAAATTAGTCAGCAATATAACAAAAATTAAGTAGTCCACGGAGTTATATTATAGAAACCTTGTTATTGTGTGTTAAACTTAAGGGATAGTTAGAGTACAAATTTTTTATTCATAGTGGGCTTAGGTGTACCAATAGTATACAAACATGTGAATTAGATTATTTTCTTTTTGTGTAATTTCTCATTATCAATATCCTAATACGTTGTTGACCATCATTCTTTCTTTCCCCTTTTCCTTGTATTAACCTTAGGAGTTAGGATTTTAAGATTACTAGTATTATAATACTGTAATACCATCCAGCATAAGCAGTCCAAGATTGCTTTTTCTGCTATGAGTTTGCAAAATATGGTGGGATCCACTCCCGATTTGGTGGGACAAGTGTGAAATTTAGCCAATAATAAAGAATATATTGAAAAGAATTTTATAGAGAGTGTTTTGCTGGCATTTCTTTTCCTCTTATTTCTTCTGCATTTGATTTTAGACACCTTATAAAAAAAAGAAGGGGCACGACCCTGTGTTTAGACTTTTTTCTGGACATCTGCTCTTTGCTTCCCTTTGAGAATCCGACAGTTGATGGGCAGACTTCTCTATTCATGCATGTCGACACTAAGTAACTATAATAGTGTTAAGAAAATATCACTGAGTGAAGAATATTACAATTCCTCTCTAAACACAAGGAGAAAAATATACCCTTTCTTGTGATGGAAGAGAACAAAAATATCCTTAAAAGACATTGCATCTTTTTCTACTTATATAGAGAAGCCTCCTCCTCTATGTTAGTGGTGTTCACTGGGGAGGGGCTGGGGGTGGACTTGTATTAGTAATACCGGTGCTTGATCTATTTAATAGCATAAATAGGTGCGTTTTGTTATTGTATTTGTAGGGGTGGGGGTGGACTTATACTAGTAATACCGGTGCTTGATCTATTTAATAGCATAAATCGGTGCATTTTGTTATTGTATTTGTATGTAAAATCATATTATCTATCTCAAAATACATTGTTGGCCGACATTCATAATACAAACTTTTGATCCAGTGCTGGACTTTGTGAAAAGTTTATCTAATAAAGAGTTTACTTAGTAGAGTAACTTTGATATAACTCTTGCTCTGTTATCAAAGAATTCATATACATATACCATCTTATGACTAATTACAAAAAAATAATTTGAATGGTGGTTGAATTATTAGTGTCTGTCTGCACTATTAATTTGTTGACACTTCTTTTTGTATTGCTTTTGGCAGTGGAATCACACTTACAAAATTTGTCGGAGTTCTGGTCCTTTGCTTCTCAACATCAGAAATTTTTGTGGTATGTGCTAAATCACCCTTGCCCTTGACACTTGATTTTCAACTCAAGAAATGTTTAAGTAGCTTTCCGGTCTTTGCAGGTGTATTACTTTCAGATGTATCTGGCCTTGGTTATCATTGGCTTCTTGCATGGTCTTGTGTTTCTACCAGTAAGTTGTCTTTGGTGTTGCTCTATAAATAACTCTTGCCTTTTTTTAATGTATGTTAGTGTCTTGTGCCCATAAGCCCATTAGTATGTTTTGTGTATATATCTGGCCTTTGTTTTTCCCATCGGGGTTTTTGCTATTCCCACCCCCCTTTATTTTTTGGAAAATTACAAAATCCCAAACTGCCCTTCAATTAATTGATTTACGGACAACGTTGTCCGGGAACTAATCCCGGATAACAGTGTCCGTAAGCATTTTAAAAAAAAATGGCTTACGAACACAAGTGTCCGAATTTGTTCCCGGAAAATGGTGTTCGTAAGTCATTTTTTTTAAAAAAAAAGGGCTTACGGACACAGTTGTCCGGGAATGGTTCACGGACAACTGTGTCCGTAAGCTTTTTTCCCAAAAAAAAGACTTATGGACACAATTATCCGGAATTGGTTCCCGAACAGCTGTGTCCGTAAGTTAATTTTTCCCTTTTTTCGGGTAGAAATGGGCAAGGGGGGTGGGGAGGGGGAGGGGGAGGGGGAAGGGAGCTGGGAAGGGGGAAGGGGAATGGGGAAAAGGGGAGGGGGAGGGGGGAAGGGACCGTATTTTGGGAGGAAAAAATTGTGGGGGTGGGAATAACAAAAATGGGGGTTGGGAAAAGTAAGGGCCTATATATCTTTGTAACTGTTCATTTTTACAGTTGTAAAATTTTTTTCCACTTTCAACTCTCCCTTTTCACATGGTATCTAGAGCCGAAATCTGGGTTAAATATTTTCCGGCACCACTGTTTCTCTTTTTTTTTCTTTTTTCGATGACCCTCTTTCCGGTGCGCGCCTGTCTTTTTCGGTGACCTCTCTCTGGTATGCTTGAGATCTCACTACTTGCACCATTAGAACTGCCTCTCTAAGGCGAGTCTTCTGGGGTGACCAGCTCTTTCTCCATTGTTGTCGCCGCTGTTGCCGGAGTTTGTGTCACTTAGATTCATCTTTCCGCGACGATTTCATTTTTGCTGCTCTCATTGTCTACATCTTCCTCCAAATTTCAATTTTAGTGCATCCAGTTTTTCATTAGTCCACCAATGACTAGTTCTTTAGGAAACTTCACCTCCACTCCAACCACTGCTATGGAGAAGTTATTGGGTTCTTCTAATTATCTTTAATGGTCCAAAGTTGTCAAGAAATGGTGTATTGGACAAGGGGTGAAGAATCATCTCTACACTAAGCTTGAAGATGTGAAAGATGATTGGGAAAATTTGGGAGAAGAATGATGCTTTGTTGTGCACTCTATTATGGTAGTCGATTGATCTGTGGACTCAAGCCAAATCCTTCTACACTAACAATATTCAACACTAATACTCTGTTGTTGACGAGTTAATCAATCTTTGTCAACAGGGTATGACTGTTTCTGAATTTGTTGGTCAGATGTCATCCGTCAAGGCTAAGTTTTGTTGAGAGAAAGGGATAGCAAGAGACATTTGATAGAATCTGTGTTTATAAAACACAGCGGAAAAAAATATATATGCTTATGTAGATTTACAAATATACATAATGATAGGCCCGAGTCTATATCTATCATATAATACACTGCTCTAATATACAATACACTATCAGTCTAACACTCCCCCTCAAGCTAAAGCATATAAATCATATGCACCAAGCTTGTTATATATATAATCAATTCTTGGACCCCTTAATGATTGAAGACATCTGCCAACTGATGATTGGAATTGACAAATCGAGTGATACTGTCTCCAGATAAAACATTTTCCCTGATGAAGTGGCAATCTATCTCAATATGTTTGGTCCTCTCATGGAATATTGGATTTGAGGCAATATGAAGGCCAACTTGGTTATCACAAATGAGAGTCATCTGTGTAACCTCCCAAAATCTTAGTTCTTTAAGAAACTGTTTGAGCCAAATAAGCTCACAGGTGGATGAAGCCATAACTTTGTACTCTGCTTCTGTACTAGATCTTGCCACCACATTCCGCTTCTTGCTTTTCCAAGAAATCAAGTTGTCGTCAATAAAGGCACGAGTTGATCTCCTGTCAATAGGAGAACCTGGCCAATATGCATTTTAGTATCCCACAACTCAAGTATGATTATTGTCTCCATATAACAAACCTTTTCCCAAGGCTCCTTTAATATACTTTAGAGTGCGAATGACTGCATCCCATTGTCCTGCACACGGAGAATTAAGAAACTGACTTAGCACACTAACTGTAAAGGAAATGTTTGGACGAGTGACAGTGAGGTAATTTAGTTTTCCAACCAGTCTCCTGTATCTCTTAGGATCTGAAAGTGGCTCCCCTTGACTTGGTAGAAGTTTAACATTTAGATCCATATGTGTGTCAACAGGCTTGGAATTCATTATCTAATGCATACTTTCTTTGAGAAATTACAATTCCATTCTTGGATTGAGCTACCTTAATCCCCAAGAAGTATCTAAGTTTGCCAAGGTCTTCCGTCTGAAAATGATGACAAAGGTGTTTTTTATCTCTGAAATGCCATGGTGATCACTACCTAAATGACAATGTCATCAACATACACTACCAGATAGATACACCCAGGATTTGAATGGAAATAAAACACGGAATGGTCGACCTCACTCCGAGTCATACCAAACTGTTGGACTACTGTATTGAATCTACCAAACCATGCCCTGGGAGACTGCTTAAGACCATATAAAGACTTGCGGAGACGACACACCAAGCCCGAGATTCCCCTGAGCAACAAAACCCGGAGGTTGCTCCATATAAACTTCCTCCATCAGATCACCATGTAGAAAGGCATTTTTGACACCTAACAGATAGAGGGGTCAACTATGAATAGCAGCCATGGCTTGTCTCCAACCAGGATGGGCTAAGGCATCACCTGCAATTTTAGAAATGGAAGAGAGACAAGTGCAATGGGATGGGAACAACCTATGATAACTCAGTGGCATAATGAGGTGAAAGATTACGAGTGGAGTGTATACCTTTACAAACTGCCATAGGTAGATCAGGTTTAGGATGTGGGGCTAGAGGAGTTGACGCTGGAGGAGAGTCGGTAGTAGGTCGTCTGGAAAGTGTGGTTGTTGCCGCAATGATAAACCCGTGAAGGAGGCTGAGGTGGTGGATTTGCTTGCACAATGGACATGTTTGAGGTATCAATGACAAAAAGGAGGTGATTCAGACCGAGAGGTGGAGGGAGTAGACTTAAAGTAGGGAGAAGACTCAAAAGTGGCATCGGCTGAAATTAGATATCCGATGATGGGAGGGTGAGAAACACTTATACCCCTTTGAGACCGAGTGAAGCTTAAAAAGACACTTATGAGATCTAGTTGACAATTTATCAAGACTAGGATTAAGATTGTGAACAAAGCATGTAGACTTGAAGACATTAGGAGTTAGGGTGGAGAGGTTGATGAGGGAACAAAATAGAGTGAGGTATTTTGTTGTTTAGGACAGAAGATGGTATGCAATTGATAAGAAAGGAAGCAATGAGGACACCCCAAAATTTTTCAATGAAGTGTCTATTTTTGCGCTTCACAACCCCATTTTGTTGAGGGGTATATGCACTGGAGGTCTGATAAAGAATATCATGGGAAGCCATGAATGTCTGAAAAGAATGGGAGGAGATATGTCAGTGGATGACTTGGGCAGCACACACAAGATTGATCAAGTGGAGGTCAATGTGGGCACAATAGGAAACCCCAAAATCTAATCACTGACCGAAGAATACTCATCTTTGAGCCCATACAATGGCAACAACATGAAGAAAGTTTGACATTGCTCTAGTTCCTTGGCAACAGTGAAGGGGGGCAAGAGTTCATTGAAATCATGTGAAAGATCCTATGCTTTTTTTATGAGGCTTGTTGCATGCTTTAACCTTAAAATAGGATATCCTACCTCCCCTCAACTTTTTTTTGTACTAAAAAAATCATATACAATAATTAATTATGAAATGTCTCACATTTCCTGCCCTTTTTCAGGTGATATTAAGCTTGTTTGGTCCACCGTCAAGGTATGCAGTCATAAAGGAGCAGCTGGAAGACATGTCTTCTGCGTCATCATAACAGCCTGTACAAGGATGAAATTAGATTTTAATTAGTTTAATGCTTGAAACGTCATGCTTATATTTCTGATATTGTGGTAGGATTAATTATCACAGTTAATTTAGTTTGTATATGATTCAAGAACGATTGTTGATATTAGAAGCAAATATCGATATTTACATATTTTAGTCGTAATTGGCTACTGTTATCATCCATAAACAATGTGAGGTTGAAAGTATAGGCAGGGAACTAGAACTGCATAAATATTGCAGGGGGAAATAGAATGGAACATTCACAAGCTGCAAATAATAGTTAGAATTAGCATGTTACTGAACATCTGTCTTTGTTCAATAATGTTGGCACGGTAACTAAGGAAAGCATTGAACTTGGAAGAACAAGTGCACTTGGGGGAGGGATCAAACACCCAAATCTATACAAACTAATCTTCTATTCTACTCCCTCCGGTCTCAAATATAAGAAAAAAAAAACTAACTTACGCTAATTAAGAAATGTTAGTTAACTTCATTAAATTTTCTTGATGTCATCTGAAAATGAATTGTATTCTCTAAATTGTCCTTCATAGTAGACTCCAATTTTATTGAAACTTGTTCCAAGTGGAAACACTATCTCTACATGGTTCATTAAATAGGGTCATTGGATAGAACAATTTGAATTTAAGTAAAGGATATTTTAGTCCAAGGTTATTAAATAAGGCAAAGTTAGTTAAAATTTGTTTATATTTTAGACCAACAAAAGTAGATTTTTTGTTGCTTATATATGAGACCGGAGGGAGTATTATAATATATTAAATTCGAAGCGCAATATGGAGTGTTCACATCTCAACTATCAATTTGTGGCATCAACAAATTGACATGTGTCACCTCAATATTCAATGTCTTTTCATCTTTCCAATATCAATGTATGTTTTGTTAGTTATATTTTTTATATTCATTTTTTGTTATTAGTAATTTATTACTCTTTATCATCAATTATAAGACAATTGACACATAATTTTATTTCAATATCTTAATTGTCATTCAATCATAAAAATTTAATTTCAATTCAACCAAATTAATATATAACTCCTAATTTTTCAATTTAATACTACTCCTAACTTCTAACATTAAAAGAATAATTCTTACTCACAACTACTTTAACCAGAAAATGAAAATAATAAAGTAAAAAAATGGCATCAAAACTCAATGAATGTTTTGAGTAATATTATATTACAATATGCTTTGCATATATTATATTTACCCAAAAAAATACTTAAATTCTTTTTTAATTTTAATATATAAACTCAACTTATTATAATTTTAATATTTATATTTTATTGTATGTATACTTCTATACCAAATTAATATATAACTCCTAATTTTTCAATTTAATACTACTCATAATTCCTAACATTAAAAGAATGACTCTTGCTCATAACTACTTTAACCAAAAATTGAAAATAATAAAGCAAAAAAATAGCATCAAAACTCAACAAATCTTTTTTGAGTAATATTATATTTATCCAAAAAAGTACTTAACTTCTTTTTTTCATTATAATATAACAAAGGGAAGAAACGTTGTTTAGAAATTTAAGGGTTCTAACGTATACTTTTTGTGCATAGCATCTTGAGCTAACAAAAGAAATACTAACTTGGTTGAATCTCCAGAAACAGGCATATTCGTGTTAGAGTTGAGACAAACATATTTGCGTATTTTTATTCATTTTCTATTATGAACAGATTTTGATGATTTCAGAAGTTAGAATGTCCATATGGTTGTAATATGTCTTTCTAATGCTTGATTGTTTATAGAATTATAACTTATAAGTCACTTTAATGACGATTTCACTATTTTTTTTTCATGATTTCACTATTTTTGTTACACCACTTCTAAGTCATAGATTATAACTTTATAAGTCAATCTATTGCAGAACAAATCGAAGCATCTTTCAGCTTTGAACCTACTTGTGCTACAATTCTGAAAGTAAGTAGTATTTTTAGCCCCTACCTAATTAGTTTTATGTCTTTGCCGCAATATTTCAAAATGTGAAGTTTGTGCCTTTTGTACACTTTCCTTTGATGTATTCTAGGAATTAGGAATCTTATTAGTTAATACTATTTGACTTGGTTTAATAATAGTACCACTCTTACCTGTCTAAACATAATTAACTTGGACATAATCATGGTCTTTTCATGGTTGTCAAATAATATACAATTCACTTACCAATATTTCATTTGGCATCCTCTTCCTTTTGAGCAAAACTTTTTTTTACTAAGGTCAACCCTCTTTTAAGTAATTATTATTTATATTTACTTGAACCTCTGTAAAAGCTTTTGTGAATCTCTTGTATGTAAATGAGAGATTTTGGTGGCCATGCTTATATATTGACATTTTGTGTCTAAAACAGATTTTGCAATATTTGAATGACATATTTGACAGGAATTACCGGTGCACGATGAGGTCGTAAAAGGGTTGAGCAGGGAAGTCTTTCTCCTTGTCCGAAGGTGAGAACCTGAGAAGGTTAACTGATTGGAATCGATAGGTAAGATGGGGTCCAAGACCCCTCCAAGCTTTCCAAGAGGACGACTTCGATTACGTGATAAAGGGCAACTTGAGTCAACTCCGGGGACTCTCACCGGGATAGCCAGAAGAGTGCTGATCAAGGAAGAAGAAAGAACGGATGCCTCTTGGTCGAATAGGACAAGTGAAGTAGGAAATGAAAGAAGGTGTTTACTTGTATAACAACCACATAATTTATGGATATGAAGAAAGTATGGCACCACAAGGAACATGGCATAGATGAGATTTCCCAATTTAGATGCGTACCTCGCATTCGAATCCTCAACTTAGGCGTGCTTCCGACTCTAAGAACGACGATCTCTCTGGGAGTTCGATGCTAGGATCTCGGGCTTCTTCTTTCTCGGACAATCCTTCAACAAGTGACCCAAGCAACAAAAACACTTTCCTTGGCCCCGTAGACAAATCCCTTTGTGGCTCTTCTCACACGTCACACAAGCTGAAGACCGACACTCCGATCGTGGGGCGACCTTCTCATCCATCACACTTCCACTCAAGCTTCCCTCAAGTGACAACTCATTTCTCTTCCTCTTGAGCAGGGTAGGGGAATACCTCTCTAGAAAAGGGGGGCCTGAAGGTTTCCCAGGTGATAAGGGTGTCCGCAGCCACCACCCAGCCTTGAATGCCCCTCCACCAAAGCTCCGCCTCACCTTTGAGCATCAGGGATGCAAGACTCACCCTTTGCTCATCGGGATATCCCTTACGTCCATGATCTCCTCAATCTCCTTAAGCCAGGTAGCCACCGAAGAATGATCCAGGCCTCCATTAAAGGTTGGTGGGTGACATAGCCAAAAGTCCAAAAATCCACACGCCTGGTGGTCAGACCTCGGAGCCACTGGAGCCGCTTGACCTATAGGTAGGGTGTGTCCTCTCTCTCCCACCAGGGTGGAGAGAACAATGGTCTGCTCGCTTAGAGCGCGGGTCAACCCTTTGATAGCTGCAATTGAGGCATCCCGAGGGTTTTCCGTAGCCTGACGTTTACTTCGTCTGCCTCTAGCCATAATTCAATACACATTGAACAAAATATGTAGTTGATCAGGCTCTATATTTAATACAATGCATATAAGACCATAACTAAACTAAGACAACTAACTCATCCACAACCCAATTGGATTGAACTGCTCTGATACCATAATGCAACGTCCTAATTTCTTAATTCGAAAATAATGCCTATTGGAAACACTATTTCCAAATTCGTGAAATTATTTCACGCATTATTAATACCAACAAACAACACAAAACAAGGCTTAGGTAATTCAACTGTTACTTAAGCGGAAAATCCAATAAGTCAATGACAATATGTGGTGTTGCCTATAGAGGCTCATAATACATTAACAAATAAATAGGCATAATGGGATATAACCATACATATGTCCTAGAACATAAACAATATCTCTAAGGCTCCATATGTACCCTTCTATCCCATCAAAATGAACATCTTATGCCTATATAAAATATTGACCACAAAAGGGTTGGGCCGCTACAAGACCCAACCAAAAGCTCCCATCTCCCGATCAAGCCTCCCAACGGGAACCCTACACATCTGAATATAATTCCCACAACGTGGGGTGAGAGTCATGAGACTAACGTCCCAATGAGCGTGATAAGCGCATGCAATGTAGGTAGTCAGGAAAATGAAATGCAACAAACATACATCATACATAATTCCATCAAGAGTATAAATACATGAAAGCAAGTACAACATGGTCGTGATGTGTTTTTACCCGACACTCGGGGTATTTTCTCTATCTGTGACTGTGATTGAGCGCCCGGTCATGTGACCAAGGATCGTCGTCCAGGGCTACCTAAGTTTTATTTAACAATCAATGGATAATGCTTGCTTTTCTTTTTAACTTGAGGACCTCATTTTCCTCTTAGCCAAGAGGTCGATGTGATTACCTCGTTCTTTCTTATACATGATTTCCCAAAGGCCCGTGATGGTCCAAAGACCCCGTGATAGTCCGAGGACTCTGTGATATATTCTTTGAGGGCCATTGGCCAATGAATGCTTGAAGGTGTATCATAAATATATTTATCGAGGAGCATGGATGATGTAATATGCATAACTAACTAGTCCATAGAGATTTGTCACCTAAAACACTAAGTATGACCTAGGGTTTTAGGGGATTTACACATATTATTCAAGCAACCAATACAAATCCAAACAACCAGCCAATAACACTCACAATCAAGTAAATAAGCAAGGGGAAGGAAAAATAAGGAGCTTACAATAGGGAAATAAAAAAAGAAGTGAGTGGGTGATCACACTCGCATCAAAGAGCAAAGATGGAGATGTGGGAGGAGTGGAGGATTGTGGTTCCAAGCTTCTCTCTTGGTTGAGAACCTCGAGCTAAGCTTCTTCTCCTTCTTCCTCTTCGATCTACTATGTTAGGGCACTTCTTCTCACTCTAAAATCTCTCTCTAAGAAAATGGGAGGAACATTAATGTGAAACCCTAAACAAGAATCAGCATTAAAAGCTTATTTGCGAACTCTCGCTCAGCGCGCGTTGAGCGGAAGTTTCAGCCAGAAACTCGCGCGCGCTCGCTTAATGCGCGCTTGAGCGAGCCTGAGCGAGAAGCCTCTCTTGTTCGAGTGCGCTCAAAGCGAGCCCGAGCTGAATTTCACCCAGAAACCCCTACTCTGACCTGGTTCTCTCGCTTAGTCATCGCTCGAGCGCACTCTAAGCGAGCCTGAGCTTAATTTCACACAAAAGTTCCCATATTTCACTCTGTTTTCTCACTCTGTCCTCTCTCGAGCGAGCCTGAGCAAGAAAACCAGAATGAAAACTCCCCCTTTTGTTGATATCCTCACTCAGGCGTGCTCAAGCAAGCCTAAGCGAAGGTATCAGGTTCAAAAATCCTGATTTTAATTCCTATTTGCTTCTAACTCAATTCTCTCCCACGTATTCCTAGTTCCTTTCCATATAACCTCCTTCAACTTAGTTCCTTTCATCCAAATCCCTTCCCGATCATTTCCGTTAAGCGTTTAATTAACCCCTTCCTCCTAATCTAATTCCCTCGTTCAACGCCCCTACTGTCGGTCTCATCTTTATACTTATAATATCCTCTCCGTCTTAAGGTGTTATTTCTTTTAAGTCTGTTCTGCAATTGTGTGTGACTTAACACCTGGTTTCCCTTCTAAATTCTCTTAAAACTCATAGCTATTAATTGATTCCCTAACTCTTGTCTTATTTTCCCTTCGAACCCCCAAGTCCTCATTTTACTTCTAACTTCTCTTCTTGCGGTGGATATCACAGCCTAAGGCTTCCACAATATCTCTAGATTCTAATTTTCGGGATGTTACACATGAGAATTTTGTTGACAGTTCAGAAGGGTTGTACTTATTATGACAACATTAAAATAGTGAATAGATTTATGGAATCATGTACATATATAAGACTATTCTACAGTGGACCAGTAAAATTTTGGTCCACATGAACCATTGTACAAGTCACTGGTAGTTATAGGTGATGGCCCGTGTTTGTCTTTTAAATATTATTCTTAACATTATGTTTGGTATGGTGGAATGAAATAGAATGGAGAGAAATAGAGAAGAGAAAAATGTGGTGAAAAGAAATGGGTGAGAAATAGAGAAGAAATAAAGTTATTTGATATGAGAGAAATAAAATGAAGAGAAAATTGTGTATAATTGATAAAGACTAAAATGCCCGTAAACAAATATTTTTAAATAAAGTTTATAAATATTTAACCATTATAAATAATATGATAACAAATTTATATAAAATCTAAAAATTTAATATTTAATATATATTAAACCTATTTAAATTTATAAATTAATAAGTATAATTAATTAAAAATATTAAAAGTAATAGATCAATATTTAAAAGCTTATTATTGAGATATACACACTAGTACTAATTCACTGCTGCGTGCATTGCACAAAAGTGGGGGCATGGTGGTCAGAATTTCAGCCTTCTCTCTCATATATATTTGCTATTTCTTTGCATTTTAACGAAGAAGAAACTCTGAGTCATGGGCCTCATTACTGTCCAATTCTCTCTTCTAAAATTTCTAGCTTACCAAACTGCTAAGAACACTTCTGTTTGCTCCATTTCTTCTCCCTCCCTCCCAATTTCTGCGCTACCAAATTGAACGTAAATCTTTCTAAAACTCCATTTCAACCAAAAAATTTAATTGTTAAAGAAAAAATAATCATAAATAACATGGGTTGCAAAGTACACTCTTCTGCTTGCTTGACAAGGGTTCCATTACAGATCATGCTCCCAACCTTCAAATCACTCCAATATGGTATAACTTTCCCAACTCTACCAAGTTTGCTTTGGACACTGGAACCCCATCCGTGACATCTACCTTGCTTAGATTACCTGTTCACACTCTACATTATCAATCAAAAGCTTTAATTTTCAAAGTGATATACAATTTGGGATGGAGATCGTCTCTAATCGAAAAATTCCAGTAGGATAGAGAACGACTCATACATGTGTGTGGACGGTGATATGATCTACACATGGCCAAATGACTAACCTGCACTAGTTTTCAAACTTGGACACCGAACCCATTGGCTCGTCGTCCATTCCTTCACTGTTATAAAGCGAAACGCTTCTTGTTGCCAAGATCAGCATACACCGAAAAATCATGATCCAACATCCTCGCTCTGATGGTCATGATGCATGAAGCCACTTTGTAGTCTGTTATCCCCCGCCCATGGTTCCATAATTTTTTGGTATGTTGCCCTTATTTGTTGTGAAATTCTTCTAAGTTGTTATGTGTAAATATAAATTATATTATAGTATTGCGGTGCCGAAAACCCAAATGAAATCCCATTGTGTAACATCCCGCAAATTAGAAGTTTTATTAATTCATCAGATTAAACACATAGGATTATGTGTTAGTAATTTAGAAAAGAAAAGATGAGGAATTAAGGGTTTAACTTAGTGAATGTAGGGAATTTGGATCACTGGTAATCGATTACAGTGGGTTCGTAATCGATTACCAGAGAGCTAAATTCTAGGTAATCGATTACTAACAGGTTGTAATCGATTACCCGAGAGTTGAGTTTTTGGTAATCGATTATGTAATCGATTACCCAAGAACTGAGTTTTTGGTAATCGATTACTAACAGGTTGTAATCGATTACCCGAGAGCTGAGTTTTTGGTAATCGATTACCTAGTGTTGTAATCGATTACCAGTTTTCCAGAAGAGTTTTGGTAATCGATTACCAGGTGTTGTAATCGATTACCAGTTTTCCAGAAGGGGTTTTTAGTGTTATTATCACTGCTGGTAATCGATTACAGTAAGTCTGTAATCGATTACCGTCACTTAAGTATATAAGGGCTGGTGCGAAAATTAGATGAAGATTTTCATTTTCTTCTTCCCCTTCGACCTAGAGAGAGGGGGTTTTCTAGTGAGAGAAAGTTCGGATTAAGGCTCGGAGGAGAGAATCGAAGCTAGGAATCACCATTTGGGCATCTCTACCCATCTTTTCTCTCTTGATTTTCAAGGATTGGTGAGTATAACTCACACACACACATGCCCCTTTGATTTTTAGTTTTCACCAATGTATGAACCCTACTCTCTAATTCTCTTTCTATATGAATATTGAGGTTAGATTAGTGATGTTTGTATGTGATTGAGTAATTTTGTTAGGTTTTTCATTGAAAACCTTAGGGTAGCGAGATTTACGAAACTTGCGAGATTTACGAAATTGTCGAAATGCTCAATGTATGAACCCTACTCTCCAATTCCCTCTCCATTTAGTCATTTTGAATGAAGTAGTGATGATTGTATGATGATTCCTGTAATTGGGTTTGGAAACATATTGTTTAGTCTTAAGAACTTAGGTTACGAAACTTTTGAAACTATCGAAAGTGCACATTTTGAGTATGTATGAACTCCAAAATTTGATATTATGTTATGAATCATTGATTAATTATTATGTTCATGTATTTGGAGCATATTCTGCATTATAATATCTTAAGCCGGTTTCGACCGTGAGTAATTCAGGTCGGCCTTTGCGTTGTGAGTAAAAAGATAAAGTAATTAAGTAAAACACGACTTCAGTCCAGTATGGGTGGGATTCGTCCCCGGGGAAGACGTTTCTCGTAGTTTGAGCTCAGGTCTAACTCCAGAAAGTGATAAGATCATGCCTGCTGGGCACAACAGTGAGTGCATCATGAGCATCATGTTCTGCATCATTCGTCCGTTCATGTTAAATAAGTTGCATATCTTAATTAGTCTGTTATTAATTATCTATAAACATGTTTTATGTGAATCTTGTTGCCTGATGGATGTCTCCCCTACACTTTATGCATGTTTAGTTGTACTCACTGAGATTATTATCTCACCCCACGTTTCGGGGATTTACTTTAGTTGTGCAGGGATTCCAAGTAATGATATGACAGGAAAGGGATGGTGGAGCTGAGTTTTATTTGACAATGGATGCTTCTTGTAATAGGATTAGTTCATTTATACTTATGAATGGTTAATTAATGTAGTAAATATGTATGTACATGTTTCTTAGCCATGGAAACTTAATTATGATATTAATGAATTTATGTTATTAAACTGTGCTGGTGGTTTTACTGAGTTTCAGGTTGAACTTGAAATTGGTAATATCCAGTTTTTAGGGGAGACTTTGTCGGAATTCCGGTATGAATCTCAGGAACCATACTACTACAAGTGTAGGTTCTTTCCCTAAGTTGAATTAAGATTCTCAGTTTTTAGGAGGTTAAGATGTATGTTTTTGGACAGCTTAAGCTAATCGTTGGGAGTTTAAGCGAATTATTGAAGATATCGAAAATAGAACGAAATAATTTCAGAAATTCAAGAATAGTGTCTCCAACGGGCATTATTTCTGAGTTTGGAAATTAGGACGTTACATTTTGGTATCAGAGCAATTCAATCCAATTGGACTGTGGTTAGGTTAGTTGCTCGTGACTTATTATAATCTTCTAGTACATGTACTCATTATAGGGACTGATCACTCCTATGGTGCGTATTGTATAAGGAGATTATGGTCGGTTATGTGAGTAGGATGCTTTGGTCCTAAAGTTAGGATACTTCCTTAACAAAGTTAAAGCCACCCATTCTTGTATTAGAAAGAGAGTAACTTAGGTTAATTTTGAAAATGGAACCCTTACCTTAGGAGCCTTAGAGAATGTGACCCTGGAGCCCTAGTAAGCATTAGGCACTCTTAAGGCAATTAGTTAAGTTTAATTCGTTATTTTTAGAGGATGGTTGTTGTTTGACTTATAAAGTAGTTCTGATTGTGTAAACTGTATAATCTGAATGTATGAGTGGTTTTATGTCATATTGTGTTAGAATGTATATGTACTTGTTAGGTAGTAATTCACATAGTTAAAGTTTCTTCTGAGACAAACCCTTGTGAGGTCACATTAGAAGGAATGCGGGACTGTAGTCCAAGTTAAGATAGAAACTCTACTCAAGGTAAACTAGAAGTCTCAGAGGCACCCATAGGGATTCCAAATCATCGGGGAAGTGTGTAGAGAATTGTAATCTAATTAGGCCTAAGATCTCGCCTTAAGTCAACAAACTTAGCAGGGACATATAGACATTTAGATCTAAACTTAAGGGGGTTAGGAAATTGAGGTTCCTTTAGAGCAGGATAAAGTTAAAGGGGGTATTTCCTTAGACCACCTTGAGGGTAGTCGGGAGACTTGCCGGGCGAGCAATGATTCTTCTAGCTACCAACCCCGTGCCTTATCTAGGAATTGCATAGATAAGACCCCTAAGCCCACCAGACGGGTAGGTAGTCATGACGACTACCATTTCCTCACCCTTTCATCTCACATTTAGAGAACACCTAGTGGACCTAGAGGCAGTATCTGGTGACCTTAATATCCTAGAAACCGTTAGGTGAGGACACTATACCTATACCTTAAGACCACAACATTAATTGATAACCACTAGGAGTTGGGGACATGTTTAGGAGATGAATAAGTTAGAGATTCATAGTAAAGGTAGTGAGTTCTCAGTTATCTAATATTATCACACTCTCAGGAGTTACAATTAGTAACATCCTTGCACCCTACCGAGTGAGTGAGTTGTCACGAGAGAAACAATACCTTCAGTCTAATCATACCGGTTTTAACTCCGAAGACTCGGGAGAAGAGTGAGGAAAAGGCCTTTAGTTAGGATAGTGAGTATGAACCAAATCCTTTTCACAAAAAGTTAACTTTTTCGAAACATCATCCAAGTCACCTACATGACCATATTAGTGTTAAGTGAGGGAAACCTTAGCCACAACCCTAAGGGAACTGAACCTTAGTCAAGGAAATTATGAATTTTAGTGCAAATTTCATAAGTTAGTAGTGTAGTTCCTATAAACTTGAGTGGGAAAGAGACTTTCCCCGATTGAGCTATATTAGAGATGAATTCGTAGAACAGAATTAAGAACCACCAGGAGGGATTGTTAGAACATGTAGTAAGTGAATTAAATACCTTAGTAAAGTTAACAAAAATAGTAGGAGTAATTCAGACATTCGTGGACTAATTAGAAAGGAGAGGGAATAGAAGTTGAAGTCTTATTAGGAAATGAGTAGAACTAGAAGATTACCCAGGCCACCTTAAAATTTTATGAGAATTTGTCAAGCAATTATAAATATCTTCCAGTCTAGATAATCAACCTTATACATGTATTCCAGGATTGAAATTCTAGAACTCTAAACCTTATATCTATATGTTGTAGTCGTGACCATGTCTACATATGTTCACATCCAAAACAGAAATAGGGAATTCCATTTGACACCATAATAGTAATAACTCTGGAGTTTATGAGAAGGGGAAACAAATTAGTTAGGTATCTGGATGTAGGCTTGATGTCTCCAAGAGAGGAATAAAGATTTAGAACACTGAGAAATATTAGAAAGAGCCTGAAGCCTTAAGGGGGTAGTCTTATAGGCAGGGCATGTGAAGCCATAAAAGGCACTCAGTACCCAAGCACGACTAAGTTTTACTCAACCTGAAAGTTAGACTTGACTATGTATAGTTAGGCCTGGTTTGAGTGTTAGGAAGGATTGGGAGGTTGTTAGGCTCACTCACTAGGTTAAAACTTTAAGCAATTAGAAGTCCTTACTTATAGGAGAACTAGAGTGTGAATGACATTATGTCACTCTCCTTTTCAATGAAACTTAGAACCAAATTAAGTACAGCCTGACCGGTAAGGTGGGATAGAGGAAGATCCCGTTACGGGAAGATAGGAGACTAGGAGAGTTTACCGGGTTCATACTGTAACCGGTAGGTATTATAACTACGTTTGTGGCATGAGTGTTGTTAGGATTCTTTTTCTTTCTTCTTAGAAGAATGAGTGATTTTCCTCTCTCTTGGGTGCAGTGTTTGCCCATGTGATTATGTGAACTTAATTCCTCGAACGTGATGTGAGTGTTGGACAATTTCACCAACACAAACTTAGTGATTCGAGGGATTGAGTAATTATGTGTGCAAGACTTATTGTTAGTAATATAGCAGAACTTAGAATGTAAACATGAAAATCACTTGGAATTTTCTCAAAACTAGCTAGATCATTAAGAACATAAGACTTAAAACCAACCGGTGGTTGATGGGTTTGGGTATGGAACTAGGATCCTTCCTTAGTTGTTGCGTGAAATCTTTTCATGTGATTAGATTTTATCGAGTGTGTTGTCTAATCAAGCCAGTCAAGTATACTCAAATAGAGTAGAAAGTCTCTTCATGTGTCTTTCGTAATGATACATGAAATAAGTTTGTTAGAAGAGTTCAGGAATCTAAGTTTAGGTGTAACAATTGAAGAGCATAGTGTCAGACTTCATAGAATTGAGATCACCAGTGAGCTAAGAGCTCTAATCAGGGAGGCTCAGAGTTTGGACTCAAGCCTCCAAGTGAGAAGACAACAGTTAGGGTTTTCTGAATCAGAAGATGGGATGATTCTCTTCCAAGGGAGAGTCTGTGTCCCTAAGGGGTAGCCCCAGGCAGCAGGTGTTATAGTAAGCTCATAGAGGTAAGTTTTCTGTACATCCTCGCTCTACCAAGATGTATCAGGATTTGGAGAGAGTTATAGCAGTTTTTGTTTCTAAGTGTTTAGTGTGTCAGCAGGTCAATATAGAACATCAAAACCATCAGGAACCCTTTTATCATTAGAAATCTCTTAGTGGAAGTGGGAGAGTATAACTATGGAATTTGTGGTGGGATTGCCTCGAGTCCAAGCCGGCTTTGATGCCATCTGAGTGATTAAGGACCGACTGACCATGTCAGCTCACTTCCTACCAGTTAGGAGTACCTTTTCCCTTAGCAAGTTAGCAGATTTGTATGTTAGGGAGATTGTCAGACTCCATGGCATTCCCTCTAACATCATATCAGATAGGGACCTTAGGTTCACTTTTAGGTTCTGGAATGCACTTGACCAGGCTTCGGGAGAAATTTCTGGAACCTTTTAGTTGAGGTAGTATTTGAATTCTGTTTCTTGAACAATTTTGAGGTCAAAATTGCTTGAAGGGGGTAGAATGTAACATCCCGCAAATTAGAAGTTTTATTAATTCATCAGGTTAAACACATAGGATTATGTGTTAATAATTTAGAAAAGAAAAGATGAGGAATAAGGGTTTAATTTAGTGAATGTAGAGAATTTGGGTCACTGGTAATCGATTACAGTGGGTTCGTAATCGATTACCAGATAGCTAAATTCTAGGTAATCGGTTACTAACAGGTTACAATCGATTACCCGAGAGTTGAGTTTTTGGTAATCGATTATGTAATCGATTACCCGAGAACTGAGTTTTTGGTAATCGATTACTAACAGGTTGTAATCGATTACCCGAGAGCTGAGTTTTTGGTAATCGATTACCTAGTGTTGTAATCGATTACCAGTTTTCCAGAAGAGTTTTGGTAATCGATTACCAGGTGTTGTAATCGATTACCAGTTTTCCAGAAGGGGTTTTTAGTGTTATTTTCGCTGCTGGTAATCGATTACAGTAAGTCTGTAATCGATTACCGTCACTTAAGTATATAAGGGTTGGTGCGAAAATTAGATGAAGATTTTCATTTTCTTCTTCCCCTTCGACCTAGATAGAGAGAGAGAGGGTTTTCTAATGAGAGAAAGTTCGGATTAAGGCTCGGAGGAGAGAATCGAAGCTAGGAATCACCATTTGGGCATCTCTACTCATCTTTTCTCTCTTGATTTTCAAGGATTGGTGAGTATAACTCACACACACACTCCCCTTTGATTTTTAGTTTTCCCCAATGTATGAACCCTACTCTCTAATTCTCTTTCTATATGAATATTGAGGTTAGATTAGTGATGTTTGTATGTGATTGAGTAATTTTGTTAGGTTTTTCATTGAAAACCTTAGAGTAGCGAGATTTACGAAACTAGCGAGATTTACAAAATTGTCGAAATGCTCAATGTATGAACCCTACTCTCCAATTCCCTCTCCATTTAGTCATTTTGAATGAAGTAGTGATGATTGTATGATGATTCCTGTAATTGGGTTTGGAAACATATTGTTTAGTCTTAAGAACTTAGGTTACGAAACTTTTGAAACTATCGAAAGTGCATATTTTGAGTATGTATGAACTCCAAAATTTGATATTATGTTATGAATCATTGATTAATTATTATGTTCATGTATTTGGAGCATATTCTGCATTATAATATCTTAAGCCGGTTTCAACCGTGAGTAATTCAAGTCGGCCTTTGCGTTGTGAGTAAAAAGATAAAGTAATTAAGTAAAACACGACTTCAGTCCAGTATGGGTGGGATTCGTCCCCGGGGAAGACGTTTCTCGTAGTTTGAGCTCAGGTCTAACTCCAGAAAGTGATAAGATCATGCCTGCTGGGCACAACAGTGAGTGCATCATGAGCATCATGTTCTGCATCATTCGTCCGTTCATGTTAAATAAGTTGCATATCTTAATTAGTCTGTTATTAATTATCTATAAACATGTTTTATGTGAATCTTGTTGCCTGATGAATGTCTCCCCTACACTTTATGCATGTTTAGTTGTACTCGTTGAGATTATTATCTCACCCCACGTTTCGGGGATTTACTTTAGTTGTGCAGGGATTCCAGGTAATGATATGACAGGAAAGGGATGGTGGAACTGAGTTTTATTTGACAATGGATGCTTCTTGTAATAGGATTAGTTCATTTATACTTATGAATGATTAATTAATGTAGTAAATATGTATGTACATGTTTCTTAGCCATGGAAACTTAATTATGATATTAATGAATTTATGTTATTAAACTGTGCTGGTGGTTTTACTGAGTTTCAGGTTGAACTTGAAATTGGTAATATCCAGTTTTTAGGGGAGACTCTGCCGGAATTCCGATATGAATCTCAGGAACCATACTACTCCAAGTGTAGGTTCTTTCCCTAAGTTGAATTAAGATCTTCAGTTTTTAGGAGGTTAAGATGTATGTTTTTGGACAGCTTAAGCTAATCATTGGGAGTTTAAGCGAATTATTGAAGATATAAAAAATAGAACGAAATAATTTCAGAAATTCAGCAAAGATGTCTCCAACGGGCATTATTTCTGAGTTTGAAAATTAGGACATCACATTATCAATTAAATAATTCATTCATCTAATTAATAATGACCAATTATTACAACTGAGGAAAATTTACTCTCTTGGTCCATATGAATCATGGACTACCTTATACAAGCACTCGTGTATAACATATTTCAAGAAGCATGTGTTGTTATGGGATTGTTGTCAAAAGACAAGGAATTTATTGATGTTTGAAATAGTTTCAAGATCTCATTTGAGAAAGCTCTTTGTAATATTGTTGGTATCAAATTGAATGACAAAATCAGCATATATATGTTTGGGATAAAAACATGGTTAGGTTGTCTAATAATAAAATATTAAATATGTTAGGTACATATCCAAAATTAGTAAGCTAAGCTATAACAAAAAGGTGTTAGTGGAAACTCACAGTAGGCTCATTAGTTTCATCACACCTAAACAAAGAAAAATTTATATTGAAATAATCAATTCTATCTAAAATAATGTTGGAGTTTTTTTTTTACGGATATGGTAGAATAAGAAAACTTTCTTATGGAATTCTCTACGTGCAACTATTCATTCACTAGATAAACCTGTCCTTGATGTTGTTTTAAGTGGGGTTGCATCATTGACTTCCGATTAATAGAATAGTTCGTACAAGGTTTCCAATTCCATTATTAGTTAATAATGAGCCTCTCTTCAAATAAACAAGAAAAGTTCCAATGAATATAAACATTGTTTTGAAGCTCTAGATCAAACTCTTACAAATATATTGGGTTTGATATCAAAACCATTACAAAAAAGATGAGAAGGTTGTTGTTTAAGGAGCTCTCACTTCAGACAAATATTGCCTATTGTTCAAAATGGAAGTAGATATATATGATATTGACTCTACTAACAAAAAACTCTTCTTATTTATGGTCTTGTTGCAAAGTGCTGCAACTGATTAGAAACATGAATGAGACTTACATATGTAGAAGAAATCAAAGTTGGAAGAAAATAAGAGTTTGTAGATTGCATGGATCTTTCAATCTTTTCATGAATAATTGATGACATCATACCAATTTATGAATAGAAGAACACTGATTTGACAGTGCTTCTACATGAATATTCATGTCCTAACAAATGTTTTTTTGCTAGACGACTGAGGAACTGAAAGCACCCTAACCGCGGTTTTGATGAGAAATGTAATTCATACAACAATACAACTAAGAGAGATAAGGAGAGAAAAGAGAAATAAGAGAGAGAAATGTGAGATTTGATATGTGATGTGATCGAGAGATATAAAGAGAAAAAGTGTGTTGTATGAGTTGTTTTACATTTTGGTTGTATGAATTTATTATCTCTACTTTTTTTTAAAATTAATTTGGCACACTATCTAGTTCTAGCCCTATATACCGTTAATCTCATTTTGGATTTGGTTATATATGCAATTATATGAATTTTTGTTGGATTTATATATAGATGAATGGCCTGGATAGTTTGGGTAATTAATGGATGGAATTGCCACCCCTACTATATCTCTTAGCGTTTGAACATGAGAAGGAATTAATAGATATAAAATGGTTCTCAGTTCTCTCAAAGCTCTAAACATGAAGTATTTTGACAAAGCCGCCAACTCTAACAAGTAATTAATGTGTGGTTGTGATCCTACACAGTACGCTAGCTGTACACACAGACACACAAGCTTTAAGCTAAAGAAAACCATTTAGAGTTGGTGTTAGGATGGGCTGCTGCTGTTGCGGAACGTATTATTAAGAGGCGAAGCTTGAAATAAGGAGAGTCTAATTGTGCGGCTCTGTGATGATCTATGCAAGTCTTTACACTCCTCAAGATCAGCATCGCATGCTAAAACCACCCACTCTCCATCATCATCCAAATACTTGAGCACCATGTTGCTAATGTCGTTTAGATTGAAACGTCTTGCAATCTCATGCTGCAAATCTCTGAAGCCCCACATCGGTTGCAAGCTAAAACGGATTTTCTCATCCGCAAAAGTAGCTTTGACTCTGAAAGCACCCCTTTCAAGTGAGTTCCACCCACTACTTTCAGACAAGGGAGGTAATAGAGTTTGTTGGCTCTTGGCTCTGGTTGTGAAATGTTTTGTATCCTCTAATTGGATTGATGCATGCAATAATTCTGCCTCACTGTGAACTCTCCTCAGCAATGCTGCATCAGTATGGGGAGGAGGAGGAGCAGGGCTTTCTGTCATTAGAACATCCCCATTGTTAGTGATGATAGTGGAAGATTGGTTGGTTGTTGGACCAAAATTCTGACTGCAAGCAGAAGGTGGGGATTTCAAACTGGTGATTCCATCTCCATGGCCATACAAGCTGTTCTCTGGATAACCATTCATCATTTTCTTCGATGACTCAGAACGCCGACTGGCAGAGAAATCTGCAGAGCTCAACTCTGGAAAACTTGCATAGAAGGACCCAATCTGTATGGCACCCTCAGCACCCTGAACTGAATCAATCACCAGTTGAAGTTTCTTTAAAGAGTGCCCTACCTTCTTGATTTTCCTTGAAGGCCACCTTGTAATGCCATGCTGTCTACATATCCTTTTCAGAGTTGTAGGACATACTGCAATCAATCACAAAATCAAATTAATGAAACCAAAACCTTATACATATATATATATATACAATTTATGTACAATTAAGAAATATCACTTCACCAAGACTTACATCAACTAATTAACTAGGTACCTGTATCTGAGTAACGCTCTATTTTGATGAAAATCAAATACACACTAAATTAAACTATTATTTTGATTATATATATTAAATATCTTAGTACTCACCACCAATGCTCTTAGCTGCATCTTTCAAGCTTCCTGCAAAGTATTGTCTCAGAACTGGCAAGCTAATAGTCTTCTCTGCCTTGGTTCGTCTCTTCTCACCTGGTTTTCTGCCACCAGAAGATGAACGGCGGCCACCAAATGTATAAGATTCTTCTCCACCTTCCACACTTGCTTTGAATCTTGACCCTGAACTTTGCTCAAGTTGACCAAAATCTGAAAACACCTGTGTCTGTGCATGCTGATCCTGATCCGTACTGGTGTCCCAGTTTGTTGTCACTTTGAACTCCTCTTTTGGCTCTTCAAGATATTCCAACGACACAGACACGCCTTTCCCCTTCTGCTGTGCCTCCATCATATGTGCAATCCATGATGATGATGACTCTTTGGAACATGCTTCTACTTGTGATTGTGAGGGAGATGCAAATAGTTTCTGATCATGATGATGAGGAGCAATTTCTTCTTTACTGTGAGGTAAAGTGAAGTCATCCTCCATCACCACATGCAAGCTTCGGCAAGCTTGTTGTACCACCATGGATAATGAGTGCAGCATCTGTTTCTGCTCTTCGCTGTCATGACAATCCTTTGGTAAGAAAAACTCCAAAACAAAATCAGCTGATCCTGTGTAGACACTCCTTAGAGGAATCGCCACAGCGGCATGCAATCCAAACATTTTTGCATGGTGAGCAAGAGGATATTCCGCTTTGCTAAAAGCGGTTATGTCCATCGCAAAACACGGTTTGGTTGTTGTGAAGGCTGTGCCAACTATTCCCTGTCCACGGAAAAGGTGATACTCAGAGCACGCTTCTTGGAATCCCAATATATCCAGATCCGCCACAAAACACGCGGAATCCACGGTGGACACGCAGCACACGTAATTCTGATCACTTGAAACCCCACACCCACACTTCCCTTGTTGGATGCAAGGAGCCCAAGTCAGTGCTAAAGGCAGATTGTGAGTCTTGCACACCGACGTCAACACCTCCACGATCTCATTCAGTGCTGCTTGGTACAGTTCGTCAAATACCTGATAGATCATTAATAAATTAATTATTGTTAATTAATTCAAAATTAATTAATGAAGATGAGATGAGATCTATCCGTACTACTAGTACGGTTCGTACCTTTACTGCAGGTGGAATGTAGTTCTGACTAGTTCTAAAATCAACAGCCTGCAAATTAATTATCATTATGAGATTGTAAGAGACATTAATTTTGTTAATGAATAATTAAGAGGATGTTAATTAATTAAGCAAAACGGTTACCTCGAGAGCATTGCAGACATTGTCAAGTTGGGGGCGGTAATGGATGATAGTTTGGTTAGTCATAACAATCTCGAGGACACCAAGGCATGTGGCAGTGCCTCTTTCAAAGACAGGAAGGGCTAGAGATCCGTATTGGTGCGGTTGAACGACGCGCGGGTACTCGTGGCTTCTAAAGAAGCGAACGGTTACGTTTGGGTTTGGACTGGCGTTGGGGCTCATGGGAAAACTAACAACCGAAACAGAATCATCATGATCTGGATTGTTGGTGGTTACAACATTATTTGCGTGGTAGTGAAGTCCTCTTCGTAACGGCACCCATATCTGAATGAGTACATTGGCGTTCTTTGTGTATTCTTTCAAGTACCCAACCGCAACCACCAATCTCTCTTTCACGGAGGAAGATGGACCTGGATTTGTTCCCCTTGGCCCAATCCACCATCTCTTCCCAACCACAAAATTAGTTTCGTCTTGTTGGAACTGATTGGTGGAGGAGGAGTACTGATCACATGCCTGCTGCTGCTGCTGCATGTTGTACGATCCAGCACTGGCTTCCACCCAACAACCGTCTACCAACAGCTCATCAACCATATCTGCTTCTGTAACCGTCACTGAGCCACACTCTGACAAGCTCCCAAACGCTGAATCCTGCACCAACGCACCATATTCCATCGTGCTGCTTCTCTACTTTAATTAATTTCCCTCTTGATCACCGTCTGATCCTATATATAATTAGTTAAGCTTAATGAGACTCAGAGATATCATATCATATATTTATATTTATATATGAGAGAGAGGGGGCATATATCAAGACTGACTCACCTTACTATTGAAGATTCTGTCTTGTGGTAGAGAGTAGTTAAGATAGTTATATATTAAGATCTCCGGTAGTCTTGATTGTGGAAATTAAGACCAAGAGTTGATCTATCTCAAGTTTCTATGAGATTAATTGCTTTAACAAAATGGTTAATTACCTGAACATTCGATCGAGAAGTCTCTTATTTAATGAGGAGAAACAGAAAATTCCTTGTATTGAAGTAGGGCCCACCAGTAAGTAAGCAATTAATTAATTAAATTCAAAGGAAGCCAGCATCGTGTTTCCTATATATATCAATACCCCTCTTTGCGTGGCAGGTATATATATATATAAAATCTCTTTCACAATTATCAGTACTGTAAATTATATTAATTTAATATACAGTATTATAGGCTAGCTGCTTCTCGTATAGCAAACAACACAGCAAATTAAGGAGAACAACGTATGAACATGAATTCAATCAAGTGGGGGAGGGAAAGATCGACTGAAAGAGACGCAGAAAGGTATATTATTCTTGTTGTAGAAATTAATACGAGTGTTGGGGGTACAAACTACTAGTAACTTCGGGATGTCTGTCTCTGCTGCCTAGCTAAATATTAATGTATGAAATGTAATAATGTAATAAAGTCTCAACCCCTTTGTACTATATATAATATATATAAACCGGCTATATAATAGTGGTAGATCATTATGATGAAGAATCTACAGCGGAATATTGGCGAGAGTTAGGACCAAAACAAAAAGAATATATAGAGAGAGAAATAAAAAGAGTAGGAGTAGGGAGGGGGGTCCTCGCTCTGTTGCGGGCCATCTCTCGGTGCGCCACATGGCAATCCTAGAAATTTAGTGTAGCTAAAAAAGCAAACTAGCATGTCAGGGATTGCGTATTAGGGCACGATATCGGCGAAATCGATGTCTCTACCATCTATATAATAATTCAATTTAGCAATACAAGTGGATAGCAACAATAATATGGAGTGACTAATTAATCTTGATTCGTGGATTCGGAATTCACAGATCTTTTTCTTAAAAATAAAAAAAAAGTGATAATATATTCTAACATTACAAGTTGAAGCCGTGAAAATTGAAAAAGATTCTTTCTCTGTTTCATTGGTGAATTCATTGACGCAATGCATCTCCACGAACATAAATGACAACTACTGTGGTTAAACCTTGGGCATGGTTATTCAGGCTAGCTGCCTAGATGGATGGTTTCGGCACCTTTTTGAAAACGAAAGAGAATTAATTTTTTTTTTTTCGCGGTGGTTTGTTCATTTAAGATTCTCGCGACAACTCATACAAATCACTTTCATTCAACTCCTACTAGTTTTTTTTTTTTACAGAAACAAAAGGGACATCCACCGCTAGAGTAACAATGTTATATAATATGAAAAAATGGTTATAAAGGTGAGTACAAAAAGTAAAAACTCATAGTCACACATTCATATAGAGTATTTATATAAGAACAACAATATAGTATCAAGAAATTGTATGTTGCGAAGATGAGTATGAAAAGTAAAAAATTATGATCACACACGTACGGTTGGGTTCGTATAAAAGTTGCTTCTAAAGATAAATACTCAACCAATCACATTTATTTGCATAATATATATGAAAAACTTCTCATACTAAAAGCTGTTTTCTACATATAAGAAAACTTAAAGATCATTCCCACAAGTAAGGGAATGAAGAAATAGCAGACTGGAAAATGAGACAAAATACATTAAACAAGCATTAGAATTGATTTCACACCTTTATGTGAATATTAAGCTACATTTAAACATATATTTTATGTTAAAAAAATTGGTGGAGATCTCTTGACCTCTGTTTGGTAGAGGGGAAAATAAAGATGATTGGAGATGAAATAGAATGGACAGAAGAATATTTGTTTGTTTGATATGAGAGAAATTTAGAGGTGTGAGTCTCATCCAAAAAAAAAATTCTCTCCTCAAGAGAGGAGAAATGGAGTGGAAATTCACTCTTACACTCTATTTCACTCTATTTCTTTTATATTTCTCTCCTACCAACCAAACAATATGAGAGAGAAATAACATCATATTGTCACCCTATTTCACTCATTTCTCCCTTACTAAACAACTCAAATTAATTTCTTCAAAATTTCTCACGTATTTATCTCCACTTCATTTCCCTTTTCCATATTTCTCCCACTCATATATCTCTTTCTACTCTATCAAACACACCCTTAAAGATGTAAACACTCTTGCGTATTAGGGGTGTTCAAGACTCGGTCTGTCCCTCTGACTCATCCCAACCCGTTCTACTTGGGTCGGGTCTGTTCCTGTCCTATAAGATAGAATAGAACCATATCGGGTCTCACAGGGTCTCATTTGTTGACCCGACATCGGGTTGAGGACGGGTTCAGGTTAACCTTTGGGTTACCCGGTCCGTCCTTTATATATAATATAATATTTATTATTTATAATTTTCTATTATGTAAAGTCTTAACCTTAAAATACATTCTATACGTAAAGTCATATAGTGATATAATATTATTGTTTTAGTAATGTCTCAAACTTTAAAAAAAGTAAAAAATATTGCATACATTAAGAGGAATTCTATTTATGCAATATATTTATTAATTGTATAAACTATTTTCTTTTGAACATTGTTATATGATCGTTTCATGATTATATTTAGCTTATATATCGGGTTAACTCGGTCCTGTCCTACTCAGACCCGATCTTACTTAAACTTGCACATCATTGGGTCTCTTCAGGTCAATGGACGAGCTTGTGCCAATAGAATTGACCCGGTCAAAATTTGGGTCGGGTTAGGAACAAGCAAAACCCGTCTCAACCCGTCCCATGAACACCCATATTGCATATACATATATCAGACTTCATTCCATATTTTACATCATTATAAAGATTCTTGCATTTAGTAATAAACTTATATTTAAAAATTAAATATTTAATTAACTATATATATTGAATATATTTATTTTTAAATATATTTTATTTAAAAAATAAATTTAAACATGGAAGAAAATAAGGAAATGGAATAAAAATAAGATATATATAGAAGAGGGAGGGGATGTATTATGTAAGAGGAATTTTATTATATGAGAGTAAAAAGAATAAATTTTGATTATTAAACATAACTATGAATTTTATCAAGGTTAATATAAATTCACATGGCTTTTCTGATTGACCATACAACAATTAAGTAACTTTTAATATTCATTATATATATATATGGTGAATATTTACTGTCCTTACTCATACATAAAAATAGAGATAACATATTTATACAACAAAAATCATACAACAACTTATACAACACACTTTTTCTCTCTATATCTCTCCCTCACATCACTCATCACATCTCACATTTCTCTCTCTTTTATCTTCTTTATCTCTATATCTCTCTTAGTTATACAAGATATTGTTGTACAAACAACATTTCTCATAAAAATATTCGATCTCACTAGATATATTATGTGTGTGTTGTACATTAAATTAAATTTTTAAAATTTATATATAAAGAAGGATTTTATAATTCTGACATCTGTCGTGAAATGCATCACCCTACAAACAAGGCCAGCCGCATAACAGTGATTAAATTCAGTTTTCAACCAACGGGAATACGAGGGTTAACTTCTCAACTCGCATTAATTTTTCTGAATTGCATTCATATATATATATATATATATATATATATATATATATTATGCTATTGCTAGGCTATAGTGCTACTCTAAAAAAAAATCTTGTCGGTACTTTTATCTGCCTTACAAGTTCTACCTCAGTTATTCTTTATTAATCAACAATATTCGCCTTTCGTAAGAGTTAAATGTACATTCAAGTATAAATAATCATCACAAAAGAATTATAATAAAGAAAATAAATAATGAAAGAAACAAGTCTTTTGACGTGTGACGTAAATAAAGGATATCAATTATTTGAATAATAATTCCTTGGTTAAATATAAACCATAGGTATCCCCCAAGGCTCCACATCCCTCCTGAAAAATGTGATGTGTTTAGTGAGGATCGAATATGAGAGCTCTTTCCACAATCTCAGCATGTGTTATCAATTGGGCCATAACTCTTTGGTATTCATTGATTGGTTAAATATATTTTTAGTCTCAGAAATATAATTAAAATTTAATTTTAATTCCTATAATTTAAAATTACTGATTTTGATTATTCCAAAATTAAAAAAACATTATTTTAGTCCTTATTAATTGTATAGTTTTGCTATAGATTTTATTACAGATTAGTTATAAATTTTTATCAATAAAGACTGAAAATGGATATTTTTACTTGCATTGAATGTTATTATAATTACATTTTCCAATAAAATGTTTCCACTTTTGATTTATTATCATGTGCAATGTTGCACAAATTAAAAAAATTGTATCTTTAATAATCATCTACAAAGGTTACGTAACACCGTTTTCCTTCTACACTAACAATACTCTTAAAACATGCTAGGTTTTGTTAGGCCACAAATAAATATAGTCTTTAATAAGTTAATTAGATAATTTTGTATAACTTTTCATGATATTTGTTAGATAAATTATCCAATTTCCTAGAATTTGCAAAATGACCATATTTTGGAAGCAGTTTAGGAAACATGGAATAAATCCAATAAAGATATGGCATATTGAAGCTAAAAATGGCTTAAATTGAAAAGTACAAGCTTTGAAGGATAAAAATGAGATTTTGAAGGTCACACGCTCGTGTCAACCAAGTCACTTGCCCATGTGAACTAGCCGACACGCCGGAGTGAACAAGTTGCATATGTGAGTGAAATTCAACACCGGTACCCACACGCTTGTGTAGAATCTCCACACACATGTGTAACCATTTATAATGGTAATTTAGTAAGGAAATCTCTAGAAGTAAGCTTCAGATGCATTTCAACCCGGAATATATTGTTTTGTCATTAAGAACTGTTAAAATATTGTAATTAGTACTTTATAGATTAAATAACTCCTTGAATTATTTATTACCGAATTTCCACAATACCATGAGAGATCCTTGCCAAATATAAGAAAGATTTATGCCAACTTAATGGAGATACTTGTCAAGATATTAGAGACCATTCCTAGAATAATGAGGATTCTGGTGAAGGTATGGATAAGAGATGACACATAATTAGAAGATACTACCTAAGAGTAATAAATTAGGATTTATTACCAATTAATGAAGATTAAAATCTAATTAATAACTATATTTATCTAGTTACAAGTTATTGAAGAAATTAAGATACCAACTAATGGAAATAGTTGCCATGAAATACCAAATACTTGTCAAGAAAATCTTATTAATTTCCAAGCTACCTTCAACTATAATTATAACTTGAAGTAAAACATTAATGGTCAAGTGCCAATTATCTTAGAATCCCATTAAAGCATTCAAGTTCCCAAACTACAAAAGGCAAGAGTAGATCAGGGGACCAGTCTCCAAGAAAATCAAGGAAGCTAATCAAGGAAAAGGAGATAAAGATCTCTCATATATTTTCTTTTATGAATTTTATTTCTTTCACTTTATATATGTTTGATTAAACCGTTGGAGCTAAGGTGGATTTTGTGGATTAATATGTTATTATTTTATGTAAGTATAATTTCTTAAATCTTCTATATCAATTGATGTTATATTTGTTGTTCATCATTCCTAACTAATAAGGTTTGACCACCATTTACTTAGTTTATTTCTCATTTTTTACACCATAGGATTAAACTAATCTACAATATAACCAAGCGAGAGTTATTTGAATAACGATCATAATGTATCTAGTCTTTTACTTCTAATAAGCTAGGACTAAGTGATTAACAATCTACCCGTATTTTATGAGTTTCTAGTTAGGGAACCCATGCCTGGTGCTTAATTGATGGATGTTGGGGAGTGAATTATTAGCTAATGTGATTTCCGATGTAAACTGGTTTTGTCAAATAAGAGTAGGTTATTAGAATTTATCTGAAAATAAAAATAATAAGAGAATAAAGTTTAACATAAGTAATCCATAGAAGAAGTTTGATGCCATAGTGCCCTTACATTGACTATGTCTTCACTTTTACTTGCAATATTTTATTACTTTTATTTTTTTTATGTCGTCTAGTTCAGTCGAAGTAGGTTGATATTGATATTCAAAATGTTAAACATACTCCACGTGGGACTCAAAACTTTGGAGTCTTGAATATACTTCATTCTGTTACTTGTGGACGAGATATACTTGCCCCGAGGTTTCATTTGTTTACTTTCTTACTTTTCATTATCCACTAATTATAGGTGTACACTCTTAGTCCACAACAAGTTTTTGGCACCCTTCATGGTATATATTTTTCGAAGATGCCAATATCAATAAGATTTAATTTTAATTAGTTTGGAATTTTCTTTTTATGGTAAGTTGTTCTTTGATAGACCTTAGGTACGATCCAAAGATCAAGAAAATTATTCACAAATTTCATAGGGAGCAAAGGCACAAAAGCATCACAACGTTAGTATATATTCCTAAGGCGATGTGCCTCTTTGGTTCTCATATGGTTAATCAATTCTTGAAAAGTGAAATCTTTCTTTTTATGTTTCAGATTATTTCTAAAATCACATCAAGAAGGGAAATTTTTTGAAAGTATAACGTTAACTCAAAATTTCATACTTATACTTTCATTCATAACATTTATTACCAATTTTTTGTGTTTATGAACTTGCTCCATTATAGGCTTGTTATCTACCATTTGAAATTACATCCACCTTCTAGTAACATATTTACAATTCCCAACATTATCAGTACCATGCTTCTTCTCCAATGTCTCCCAAATTGATTTAGCAAATTTGTTAGCTACAAATAGATTGTTAAAAGTATTGCTTAGAAGATAGCCTTGCATTTCTCATAGTTCTCTAATGTCTTTGTGATTTTAGTTATGCCTTTTGTGCTAGCTTCATGGAGAATTGTATCAAGGTCATTGAATAATACTAAATCAACCCCAATTGCTTGAAGAAAAAAGCATATTTTTCAGACCAACATATATATTTGGTTCCATCAAGTAACTCGATCCTAGAGACGTTAGGTAGTGCAACTCTGTTAAGGTGGGGAAACATTGAATAATGAATTTTACTTTTAAGTTGTTAGCTAAAATGAAAGATTCAATGTTTATCTTGTGGCATCACCACTGTCTTTAAAGCAATAATCCTAATAGACCAGAGGTGCAATATCCAATTTCGCTTCCTAACATTAATGCGATTGAACTCTTGGACCTATGTACTCAAGGCTAAGTGTATGGAACCTGACAAAAATAATTTCCGTGAGAAATTAAAGGATAAGAGGACAAAATCAAAGCGAGAAGAATGTAAAAAAGTGGAAATGAATTGGAGTTGTTATGCTTATATGTTATTGTTGTACCTCCCTTCACAAAGGTCAAGAGCCTTTAAATTGTTGGCAAAACAATCAAAAAATGAAAGTAACGTTACAATATATATTCCAATGTTCAAACTTAGATAACATGTTGGAGATGACAAAGTGAGTCAACCCAGTTCACTCAAGTTGGCTCGCCCCAAATTAAGGAAGCCAACCCAAACACAACTCACTTTTTGGTGATCCAAAGAAAAACAACCTATCTCGATCCACCATGTGTTGGTGAGTTAAGTGGATTGTCTCACCTAAATTCAAAAAATTATGAAATACAAAAAATTAAGGAAAAAATGACTTAAGAAAACAAAGGGGTTAAGTGAATCAACCTAACTTGAACCAACTTTGACTTGCGGGTTAATTGAGGAATCGGATCATTTCAAATTGGGAAAAAGTGAGCCAATTTCTACCAACCCAAATTCACCGGTGTTGGATCACAGGTCACAACTTACATTAACACCTTCATAAAATGTTAATTTCTCTAATTAAAACTAATTCAAAATGGCATACAACATATATAAGTATATTAAAATATATTTAAAACTTTGTACTGTATCGAGAAAATAATTTAATAATTGGATAAATGGCAGTAATTAAATGCCATTAACTCAACGAAAAAAAATATGCATTTGAAGAATAATTGTGCAAACATGTATGAAAAATTTATGAACGATTAAATATCCATTCACGATGAGGCAAGTCAGAATACACAGAAGATAACTGAGAGAATATATGTAAATGCTTTTCAAAAGGTGTGAATACATGATTCGTTGTAACTCTTGTCGGATCATCTTTGTGTCAAAGATCATTTTCCTTTAAAGAAACATGTAGTTGTGGGAGTCTGGATCAAAAGGACCAAAGAAATCAATAGGGACGAAGATATGGATGAAGTCGTATAGATTCTTATTGTTTGGTGACATTAAGGGTATAGTAAATCATGTGTTTCACCCTAAAGTTTCCATGGAGCCAGTTAAACTTGCACAGCTAATTATTGTTAAATTTATGTGAGAAGCGAAAACTTGATGTAACTATAGAGACGTGGTCAGTGATGCATTGATTGAAATGATTTTTTAGGAAAAATATGAGAAATAATGGTTTCTTTCTTTACAATTTAGGTTTTCTTTTCCCTCTTTAATTTCCACTATTTTCCCCTTTTAATATTTAATTTTTTATATTATGCCTAAAATGATGTTGTGACTAGTGATTTTTTAAAAAAAAACCATAAATAGGCTAAGTCAAACAAGTTCACAGTGGTTCTAGTGCAAATCCAGTCTAATCAGCAACTTGAATAGGTTATTTGACTAGATTTATTAGTTAAACTAGTTACTCTAGGTTGAGTTTTATAACACTACATGAACATGAGAGAAAGGATTAAGAAAAAAAGGTAATGGATGACCTTTTCAAATAAATACTTTATATATTAAGAATTTTTTTATCCTTAACTTTAAGTTTTTTGTTTAAGTGAAATGGGAGAGAACTTATGGAAAATAAAAATATACTCAAATATTATTTAATTTACTTATTATAGGATAAATTACATTGAATTTTGAATAATTCAAATTGAGTAAGATAATTCTATTTTTTGTGTTAGTCACAAATATCTCCTAGCTATTATCAGGGGCAATCCTTTTAAGGGCTTAGTCACAGACACTACAAGAAAATGACCAATTAGACGCGACAGCATAGCGACGATCACAAGTCATCGCCAACAATGACGACTTGGTCGTCGCTATGCCGTCGCAAATGTGTTTTTAAATTAAACATTATTTTTTTTATTACGTAGAAAACTATAGCAACGATTAGGCTGTCTCTAACTGTTAGAAACATAGCGACGGTTTGGCCGTCGCTAATTGAAAATTGAGGCTAGCGACGGCCTCGCCATTGCTAAAACCGTCGCATTTTTTAAAATTTTTACGCGAGTTGTAGTTAAAAAATAAACTTTAGCGACGAATTTCTTAGCAGTAGTAATAGCCTGGTTGTCACTATTAAAAAATAAATGGCATTCGCTAAGTCTGAAACTTATACCGGAACGACGTCCTTTTCTTCTTTCTCCTTTCTTCTTCCCTTCTCCTCTTCTCCTCTGCCACGAACTCCCCGGAAATTCATCCCTCAAGCTCTCCCTCACTATCCCTCAAGCTCTCTTTCTCCTTCAACCTCTCTCTCTCCCTAAACTCTTCAATCTCACCGATTATTTTTGTGAAACAACCACTTTTTTTGTAAAGGGGAGGTGCACGATGGACAATGACTGTGGGAGGACATTGCCGGTTGTGAATCTCCATCGTGGGCATCGAACTAGTACTGTGTTCACTCCTATGTGTGATGTAACTGTTGTAATTTGTATACTTGAATTGTTTGTTAGTGGAGAGTTGAACTCAATAGGTGAGACCCTATGAAGGATGCTGATTGTGTGCTAATAATATAGAACTATGCATATGTTTGTGTTGTGATATGTGAAACTGTTATCCTGAAATTATATAATTCTTGAATTTTAGACAAATGGATCGTACATGGATGTATGATATGATTGATTCTTCTAGGAGATTGAATAATGAGTTTATCAATGGGGTTTTGAAATTTGTCAACAAGGCTATGGAACAACCTTTGTTTATGTCTGAAGGAGGGATTTGGTGTCCATGTGTGAATTGTAACTGTGAGAAGATTCTGAGACTAACTTTAGTTAGAGCTCATTTTTTTGTCTGGATTTAAACCAAACTACTGGGTATGGATTGAAAACGGAGAAGAAAGATCTAATAATGTTGAGTTAGGAGATTATGATAATAATAGTCTTAAATATATTAGTTATGAACCTCAGTTTGCCCTAGTGACTCAAATGGTGTATGACGCATTTAGGCCTATACCTGATGAAACAAATGATAATGACCATGAGCCACCTAACCAAGATTGCCAAAGGTTTTATAACATGTTACTATCTGCAAATCAGCCAATATATGATGGAGCAAATGATTCTAGGTTATTAATAGTTATGAGGTTATTAGAAGCTAGAAGTAATTGGCATGTTACTGAAAAGTGTTTGGATTATTTCATCCAAATGCTAGTTGATGTAGCTCTAAAACCTAACAGCATTCCAAAAAAACTATTATCAGGCGACAAAATCAATGTCTAAGTTAGGATTGAAGGCTGAAAAAATTGATTGTTGTAGGAGTGGGTGCATGTTGTATTACAAGGATGATTATATGTTAACTAAATGCAAGTTTTGTAATGCTTTGAGGTTTGTTCCTCGTAAGGTTGGGAAGGAGAGATATAAAGATGTTCCAGTGAAGAGGATGTTCTATTTTCCAATTATTCCAAAGCTAAAATGATTGTATGCGTCATTAAAGTCTGCTGCACAAATGCGATGGCATCATGAGAACAAGAATGATTCTGGTTTATTGTGTCATCCATCGAACGGGGAAGCACGAAAACACTTTGATAATGTGTATCCTTATTTTTCAAATGAGCCAAGAAATGTATGATCGGGGTTATGTGTTGATGGGTTTACACCCTACATTCAAGCTTCGACTTCACCATATTCCTGTTGGCCTGTTATTCTTACACCATATAATCTCCCCCCTGAATTGTGTAGGACTAAGCCATATATGTTTTTGACTTGTCTAGTACCCAGTCCAACTAATCCCAAATCAAACATAGACGTGTTTCTGCAGCCTTTAATAGATGATCTCCAACAGTTAGGGAATGATCGTGTTCTGACTTATGACATTCCGGCGTATGGAATGTTATCCGATTGGAAAACAAAGTGTATATTAGCATGTCCATACTGTATGAAAGACACAAAAGCTTTCACGTTGTAGCATGGTGGAAAAAACTCATGGTATGATTGTCATCTTAGATTCTTGCAAAGTGATCACCCTTTCAAAAAGAGTAAAAGAGAGTTTAGGAGAAACAGGGCTGAGCATGACGGACCACCTTGTATGTTGACAGGCCCTCAAATTTGGGAATTTGTGCAAGGCTTTCCAAAAGGTGACAGATGGTAATTGTTCCAAATTGTCAGGGTATAGACAGTTTCATTATTGGGTTAAACGAAGTATATTTTGGGATCTTCCATATTGGAAGGACAACTAGTTAAGCCATAATCTTGATGTCATGCATATAAAGAAAAATTTCTTTGATAATGTCTTTAACACTGTCATGAATGTTACAGGTAAAACCAAGCACAATGTAAAGGCAATGATGGATGTGTGATGTGTTTGTGTTCTGTGCGCGACGTGACTTGGAATTGGCTGACCTGGGTAATGAAAAGTTGGGAAAACCAAAGGCAAACTACATTTTAGAACCAAACATAGTTTTGGAAACCGGACCGGATCGGCCGGTCCGACCGGTAAACTGGTCCTGTGTCCGGTCCAAATAAACCAGTGAATCGGTGCTGCAAAAAACCGGTAAACCGGTCAAAAACCGGTTGAACCGGTCTTTCATAAAAAAAATCTATTTTTTTATTTAATTTAAAATACTTTTAAGATAAATAAAAACATGTTTGAGAATTACACATAGATATTTATTGTTTTATCAATTATTTTTATGTTTTTGTTTTGTAAACCTTATAATAAGGTTGTTTAAACAAGTTTATGGCTTCATATATCTTGATTTCTTATAATTTTATGTTATTTAATTAATACCGGTTCGATCACGGTTCGACCACGGTTGAATCATTGAATTGTGAACCAGTGCCTTAATCGGTTCAATTACCGATTCGATTTTTAAAACATTGGAACCAAAGGATGCAAAAATGGTTTGTAAATGGATTTCAGAAATGAAATTTTCGGATGGTTATGCCTTAAATCTTGCAAAATGTGCAGATATCAGTAGGGGTACAATGGATGGGATGAAAAGTTATGATTATCATGTATTCATGGAGTGTTTACTCCCAATTGCATTTCGATCCTTTCCAGATTGTGTGTGGAAACCAGTTGCTGAATTAAGTCGATTCTTCAAAGAATTATGTTGTAATACATTGAGGATGGATGATGTGGTTAGATTGGAACAAAATATACCAATCATTATTTGCAAATTGGAAAGGATATTTCCAACGGGATTCTTTGAATCAATGGAGCACCTACCTATTCATCTTCCTATGGAAGCAAGACTAGGAGGTCCAGTGCAATATCGGTGGATGTATCCATTTGAAAGGTTAGTTACTAAGACTATATTGGTTATTTTAATTTATTTTTAATCAGATTCAAATAACAATCTATTGTTTTTTTAGAATGATGGGAGATGTGAAACGACCAGTGGGTAATTTGGCTAGGGTGGAAGGCTCAATATGTTCATTCCACTCACACCGGGAAATCACGTATTTTTGTTCGCATTATTTTCAGAACTCACGTTTGTTGTCAAACACTACATTAAGGAATGAGCCTCAAACTGGACTTCAATGCGGAAATTCCATATTGTCAATGTTGAACAAGTCAGGACGCCCTGTAGGAATGTCCAGTGAGCACTGGTTAAATGACGATGAATGGAAATCAGATCATGTACATATACTAATCAATTGCAATGAAATTAAACTATACCTTGAGTAAGTGCAAATGTTTTTATTATTTTTAGGTTTTATGGTTTAGGAATGAATAAGTTATTAACTATTTATTCCATTTCAGCTTATGGTTTAGTACTCGATCGATGATTGGGATTCTTCTGATCGAATACATTTAGACTTTCCAACATGGTTTAGGAACTAGAAAAGTACTAGCAACACACTCTTTAGCACACTCTTTCCAACACACTCCATGTGATTGGTTAAAAGTCACATGGGTCCCACCACATTGGGAGTGGTACCCACATAATTTGGTGGGATCCATGTGAGTTTTAACCAATCATATGGAGTGTGTTGGAAAGAGTGTGCTAAAGAGTGTGTTGCTAGCACTCGTCTAGGAACTATGTATGTTTGATCATCCACTTTTTTTTGTATGTGTTACTCAGTAAACTGAATTCAATTAATATTAAATGGTTCTTATGATTAGGTTCGTGATGAGCAAAATGGAGTGACCAACAATGAAGTTAAATCATTAGCTTGGGGACCAAACTCTAAAGCAAAATCATGGAAACACATACCTTATAAATGGCTATAGGTTTCAGACAAAGGATTTGTGTGAGGGCAAAAAGACCACAAATTGTGGGAAGCATGTAAAAGGACTTATCGATGGGGGTGAAGATGACTTTTACAGTATCATCCACCATATCTATGAATTAGAGTATCGTGGTTTGAGTAACTTGATTCCTATTTTCTATTATGAATGGTTTGATCCAACCACAAACAGTGGCATGTGAGTTCAACCACAATACAATATCGTAGAAACAAGGAAGAGTAGAATTAAGGTATAATCGGTATGATCCATTCATTCTTGCACAAAAAGCAAGACATGTCTATTATGCCCCTTATCCAAAATTATGTAATGACTTGCGAGTTTGGATTGTGGTAATCACAACAAAACCAAGGGGTCATGTTGAAGTTGATGGGGTTGAGGAATAATTGCCTTATCAGGCCGATGGCACTTCAACTGTTTTACCAGTTGTAGATATTGAACAATTGTCAGGCTTAGCTGAGAATCAATATGAACCAGTTATTCAGCCTATCCCTGAGACTATGGTTGAAGATTATGAATCTGAGAATGAAGACATCCCATCAAATGAGGATGAAGATGGGTGGGATGACAATGAAGATGAAGAGGATGATGAAGATCGAGATGATGAAAATGATGTATAATTAGATTAATAATAATGTGTACTTAGATTAACACTAAAGTGTACAATATTATTTCATTTTTGCCACGATTTTTATATTATTTTATAATCGCATTTAACATAATTATTATTAAAAAAAACAAAATCTAATGACTAGCGACGGCCCGATCGTCGCTAATATAGTCGACGCTAACCTTTAATTATGAGTTTAGCGATGGCCAGACCGTCTCTACATGAAGGTCGTCATCACTACGTTGTAACGGTCATGGCGTTAGTGATAGCCGCTAATAACGGTTGAAGTCGTTGCTACTGCAATAATGACGGGCCTTTTAGCGACAACTTTTTGATATCTAGCGACGACTTGTGGCCGTCGCTAAATCACGTTTTTGTTGTAGTGAGTTAAGACACTTTGCCCCCTAAGAATGTGTTTTAGTGGGGATCGAATCCGGGAGCTTTAATAGATAAAGTTCTCCCATTAACTTTCTTAATCTTTGTAGAGGCTCAAAATAAATTTTAAAAATAGATAAAAGAATACATGACAATAAAGAATATACTAGGTATTTTTATTCTAATTCGTGAAAGTGTTTTTTTGGTATACAATTACGGAGGCAATAGGATTTGGATTTAGAAATTCATATAAACCATTCAATCTTCTTATTACTAAGTGTCGACCCTAATTTTGTTTTGGTGAAAGTAATAGATTTATTTGAAGGAGAAGTGTTATTTATTGAACTAATATATACAACATATATTTTTTTATGAGTTTAATGATTATATACACTTTCAGTATAAAGTTATTTTACACAGTCATCCAATGATTTATTAACACATCATTTAATGAATTTGAAATGCATTAGGTGTCATATTAATTAAATGACGTGGTAATACATCATTGGATGTCTGTGTAAAATTATTTTACACTGACAGTGTATACCAATTAAACTCTTTTTTTATATCTTTCTTCATTATATCACATACTATATTTTACACTTATTTTTTTTCCAACCTTATTGTTATATGAATTGGTGTAATTTTTTTTTTGAGAAATATCATTTCTCTATTTGATGTACTAACTACTAAGTACTAAGCCATCTTAATTTGGTCGCGGTGTGGATCATTGTAATGCGCTTAAGTATATAGTAAGGATTTAATTTATATATAGTGCCGTGTGTCTGTGTAAACAAGTTTTACACAAACATCTAATGGTATGACGCCACATCATTTAATGAATATGACATATATGTATTATTAAATTTAAAAAATGATGTGTCAACAAATCATTGAATATTTATATAAAATTTCTTTACGCTGATAGTATATATATATTAAACTTATATATATAGTTATTAGTGAATGGAGCAAATAGATCCTTTTTTTTTTAACAATTTGGTCGGCCAACGAATCTTCTTTCAACTTCCGACGAATTAAAAACTTTAATTAAAAAAAATTAAAAGATAAAGAGAAGCAAAAATAATTAAATTATAACTAGAGAACCTATAGGACAGGAGGATTAACCCATTTAAATTAAATTAAAGTATATGTGGCCAGAGTCAACCTAACCTACAATCACTTAAAAATTAATTCTATGCTTAAAAAAAATAGAGACACCTCCTCTTGATTTTTATGAAAAACATATATTTAATAAAAACTTGTAAGAAATTAGCCACGTCCTAAACTGGATATGCTTTCCAACACGTGTATCATGGATAAGCACCACAAGATAATGCATGCATGTTTAAATAATACTCGTTTTATTTTAAAATAATTGTTATTTAGAGGGTGTAAATGAATTGAATTATTTGTAAACTTATTGGGCTCGACTTCTTAAAGTTTGAACAGGCTCATTTATTTAATTAAATAACCAACTCAAACTTAAAATTGGGCTCTATTATTTAAATGAATCAAGTTCAAACTCCATACGTTAGACATTAAAGGTTCGTGAATAACTCAGTTAAAATAATATAGAGTAAACATTTATTTATATTTTAAAAAGTATATTGCACGTTTAATTGAAGTGATTTGATGAAATATCAAATGATTTTTAAATTTTATGAAATTTTGTATGCTTGATCTATTTAATGAAAACTGTTAATATGATGGTTGGATTGATGAAATTCAATATTTATAAGAAGTTATTAAGTGGAGTAACTTTACCCAGAGTTACTCCTGGAGTAAGTTGATCCCAACCCACACACACACACACATATATATACACACACCACACACAATTAACGATAGGAACGAACTAGACCACTCGTCAGAGGCCTACAACCTAGCTTACATCAGTCCCGGGCCAGGCTAGGCCAATTTAATAAATAGATCAGGACAAGGCAGAGGCGTAGCCATGATTTTTTCTTTGGGGCGTGGCGGACTAAAATACTCCCTCTCGTTCTTTTTACATGATTATTTTGATAATTTTATATTTGGTCCTTTTTCTAAGTTTCTTTATAAAATTTTAGAAGCCTTTATTTTTTTTTATCTTTACCCCTTATAATTATTGAACATTTCTTAGCTTAGTTAATGTGAGGGGATTAAATAGAGTTTGATTTACAATAAGGGTATCGAAAAAAATATGTACAATAAAGAGGTAACATTATAAAATTTACAAAATATTTGGGGGGTCAGATTAATGATTAATAAAATATTTTATAGAAGATATGTATAATTAATAAAAAGATTGAAAAATATTGGGGGGTGTGGCCCCTGCCAGCCCCCTTGGCGACACCCTTAGGTCAAGGCTTTTTCAAAAGCCTATATAGTTAAACAGATTAGGCTTTAGGCCATCGAAAAAACCTTTGGAGCCTATTAGGCCGGCCTATTTAACTGAATAAAAATAAAATACTAATATTTTTATATTGCTATTATTATAAGATTTTTATTATATTGCCTTATAATTATATACTTATTAGTCTGTGTAAATATATAAGTAGGTTGTCTTACATAAAAATACTACAAGAATGCGAGATTTTAGACGAGAAAATTTAGCGACGACCTAGCTAGCCATCATGACTCAGTCGCTACATCACTAAATGTGAAGTTCAACACGTATCTGTGCCATTAATACGTTATGACGGCTAGGCTGTCGCTAGGTTTCATATTCTAGCGACGGTCAGGTCGTCGCTACACTGAAAATGTCAATTTTTTTCTTGAAAATTAAAAAATAACGCTAATTAAACATAGCGACGGCTAGCTAGCAACGGCACAGTCATCGCTACGTTTTAATTAAAAATTTAAAATTAGCGCCTCTGCATCACATAAGCGACGACATGGTCATCGCTTCCTTTATCTTAAACTTTGCGACGGCTGTAGCGACGACCACGGTCGTCACTAAGTTTAAAATGTATGCGCTACAAAACCCCTTCCCTCTCTCCTTCCTCCTTCCTCCTTCCTTCTTCTTCTTCTTCCTCTCTCCCTCTCTCGTTGTGTCTCCTCCGGCAACTGCTTTTCGGCGTCCCTTTCCCTCTCACCTTCTCAACTTCCCTTCCCCACCGTCCCAAACCCTTTCCCTCGTAGTTATTTAACTTCTCCACTGATCAAATTCTCAAACAGCCCTCCCCCCATCGTCCAACTTCAGTCGACCACCGTCCACCACCTATAACTGTCGCCATCATCCAGGTAAGTTTTAATTATTTTTTATTTTGTTTATAATAATTATTTATAATTTATATAATTAGGTATATTTAAATTATTTTAATTATATAATTTATACAATTTTATTAATTAGATAACTTAATTAGTTATATATTTTATATTTATCTATTTTAATTAATTAATTATTTATATTTGAATTATGTTTTAATTATATAATTTATATAATTAGTTACTAATAATAATTATCATTTGTATAATTTCTATTTATATGTTTTTATTATTTATATAATTTAAATAATTTATATTTATACGTTTTAATTAGTTATATTTAATTAATTTTAATAAATAGGTAATTTTTAAAATTAGTCCACTCGTAATAAGACCAATCGGGCTTCTCGTTGAAACGGAGCAGTCCACACCACGGGCCGCAAGACTCACATTGAACCACATGGGCAAAGCCAAGAATTAAGGGTAAGGGGGGCCAACAATATTACATATTATAGTTTTTTTATTCAACTAGTTCATCCCAAATGTAATTTTGTTATTATATATAAATTAAAAATAAAAGTAGGAATTAAGATAAACACTCATAATTCATATTCATATATATATATATAATGCAAGTAATTTAAAACTTTTATGAGTTATTTTAATTATTATTCTCTTTTTATTATTTAATTTATATTATTTAATTTAATTATTGAACTATTTATTTTGATTTTTAATTTAATATTTTATCATTTAAAAATTAATAAGACTTTAAAATTTTAAATTTATAAAAAATATAAACGCATAATTACCTAGCATTATATTTTTATCTAGAAAATAAAAATATAATTTATATGATATAATTTATGTAAATATGTCTTTTACTATACAAATATAGCCTATCTCCTTCTATATGTCTTCCACTATATAAATCTGTCGAAAACTATTTCGTTCTCTACTTATCTGTCTCATTACCACACAAATTAAAAAATACAATAATATGTTGATTTACATTAAATTTATTGTGTTTTTAAAGATATGTCATATTATCTCTCTATTTTAATTATTAATTTTCTCCACCTAATTATTATCTTTCTTATTAAGACTAAAAGTGAAACAAGAATGTAATTAATACTCTTGAATTTCTAAATATGACAAATAAGTAAAAAAAAATCTTTAAATAGAATTGATAAATATATAGGAATAAAAAACAATATATATTATAAAAAAATTAGGGGGCCATAGCCCCCCTTGCCCTAATATACCTTCGCCCTTGTTTAACCGGCTCTAGATATGGTATGTATAAACCTACTTTTCTATAATTTCTTTGTATGTGTAATAAAATTATTTATTAGTGTAATTTTTCTGTGTTGACTTGAGGGCTTGGGTGCCTGTAGATCCATATAAATTTTTTGCGGCCACCTCACAAAGAAAGATGGTGGTCGGGTAAATGATCGTGTGCGGTTCACATATGTAAAGAAAAATTATTTATAGCAATGATTTTTATATAATTTGATAAATTTGCAATAGAATAATTAAATAATTATAAGCTCATCTCTATTCAACGGACAAAAAATTACCAAGATCTCTTGAAGGAGGTGTAGTCACAGATGGGGGACAACTCCATCATTGATGGGTCCACCAAGTTACAAATATGGAAGGATGTTAACGGTGGCAAGACTCGAGGCCACTGTGATGGCACCGCCGGACTTGTCAAGCAACATTCGACCTAGTGTGACCAGCTTCACTCAGGAGTCTCGGGCCCATACCAGCGGTAGTGACAAGTCACGTCATTTGTCTGACGAGGCGCTGAGGCAAGAGGTCATCAAAGCAAAGCTACAGGCCGACCAAGTTAATGAAAGGGTTTATCAGTGTCAGAAAATGTATGCACGCTTGGAGGAGGACTTCTCACAGCTCCGACAACAGCTGCAAAACAGTATTGGATGGCCGCAGCGTTGGGGCTTCTACCAGTTTCAATCTGGCGCACTGGCACTATGACGATGACCTGGATGACCTGCCCCTGGATGATGATCATGGCCCACCACCTCAGCAGCGCTGTCGCCATCGGCTGTGAATTTTTTATGACTTTACGTTGTGATTGTACTGTTTATATATATATATATATTTATATATATATATTTATATATTCTATATGAGTGTTTTTATATATTATTTATTATTTTTCTTTATATCTTAGATCGTTAACAAATATGATATAAAATTTTTAAAATAAATAAAAAATTAAATTTCTATAATGATTAAACCATAAATTTGTAAATTGAAATAAAATTAAATATAAAAATGAAAATTTAATTTATAAAAATAAAAAAAATATATTATTAGTGATGACCATGGTCGTCACTATGTAGTGATGACCATGGTCGTCACTATGTAGTGACGACCCTTTGATCATTTGATGTTGTGACAGACTTAAGCATAGCAACGACTTTAGCGTCGAGTCAGCAGACGCTACGCAGTGACGACTTTTTTGCTCGTCGCTACTGTATTAACGATGAACAAATTAGTGACGTCTGTGTGGCCGTCGCTAATTTGCGAATTTCTTGTAGTGAAACTTGGGCTTATAAGTGTATTCAAAATACATGTTTATGATATATTCAAGCACTTTACTATAAAACATGCTTTTAAGCAAGCTTTCAGGTCATGTCAGACTTTAAATAGGCCAAGCCCATACCATAAAATAAAGCCTATAGGTAAACAGGTCAGGCTCAGACCATGAATTTAAGGTGCGGGTCAGGATCAGACCTTGGAAAGCTTAGCTCGATTCGGTCTATTTCCATCTCTATATATAATATAAATCATAATAGTAAAATCTTATTTGTAAAAATTTAAAAAGAAAATATGAAGTTATAAGTTTTTTTTTCAAAATAAATTATAAAATAATAAAAGTCAAAGAAATACACTATAATTATGACAATAAGTATTGAATTTTTTTTATATTAATCAAGAAGTTATGTTTTGAATTTAAAAAATATAATACTCTAGAATTTTTTAACTACGCATCATATATTATATATGGACATGTTTCCATTTTTAGATTATCATTTAATATTGAAATATATATTAAATACTAAAATGGTAAAATTTAAAAATGATTTAAACAAAATTTACATAAAAGATAAAATCAGTTAAATTATAAATGAGATAAACAAGCCAAATTCAATTTTTCATAATTTATTAATATTGTTTTTTTTTGTGAACAGGTATTTTTCACTTGAGATCTTATTTAGAGGGAATGCACCACTTGAATCAATCATATATATTATGCCTAGTAAATATATTAAAAGATAATAATACCATAAAAAATAGTTAAGGCATTTTAATGTTTAAAATAATGAAGAAATTGAGACAAATTAATACTATTTCAAAAGTAATCATCATTTTGAATTCAAAACGAAATGTGATTTTCTTGACAAACAGTTTGACCATTTATGTTCTTTTTCCTGAAAATTATCTAATCTTGTGTTTAATTTTGAATTATTTTTTTAATATATGAGATGAATTCTATGAACATATGAACGAGGGAAAAAAAGTAAAACTTTGTAAGAAAAAAAAAAGTAAAATTTTTTTATTTATTACTGAAAATGTTTCAAGTTACTTTTTGTCCAATGTCCAATTGTCCATGGTGATGTTACTGTTTTTAACTTTAATCTGACTCTTTCCCCACAACATGTGATGGGCCTCCGCCATTAAAAGAAAAGTGACATCCATTAACATTTTAGGTAACAGAATTTTGAAAAAATCATTTAAAAAAAATTTAACTTTTTCAAAGTGAGAAATTAATTTAAAAATAAATTATATTTATTAATTAAAATATAATTAAGATTATATTCATATACATATCTTTATATATAATAAATAAATTATAAAATTCTTTAAATTTTACCGTTGATTTTTTACTAATGATCATAACTTATTTTTCTTAAATGAATCCCCCACCAACACAGTCCACAAGTCAAATTCATAAAAAAGTGAAATTAGAGTTTATTGGTTAAATTTTATGATGCAATCTTAGTTTATGTAGTAATATCGATTCGGAAAATCTGTGTTTTGTGTAAAAGAATTGGGGATGGAGAATTTATTAAATAATGGTATAATTAATATTGAGTTTTTCTCGTCAAAGAAAAAACAGATCGATCTTAAAACTTTTAAAAACTAATTATTTCTATGAAAGAATAATGATACTAATACTTTTATATTACACATTATTTCACAAATTTTATATATAAATTAATTATAATAATTTTTTAGTTTTGTATTTTTACCATTTGTATTATGGTTTTATTATTTATTTATATACAATATAAAAATTATGTACACACACAATATATATGTATCAAGTAGTATTATTTAAGAAAAAAGTGATTCAACAAATTTTACTTTTTTAAAGTATTATTATATAATACCCCAAAAGGGTAACCTTATATTAGTCGAAGTTCGAACATGGAAAGAGAATATATTATATAATAATTATAATGATTGATGGGGAAAAGTGTGAACAGTTACTGCTGAAGTATATTGAGAAAATGAACGGTTATTTTTAAAATGGAAATTCCTTTTGCTTTCAGCATCCAATATAGGGAGCCTTTCCACTCACAACCCAAATACTAACCAAAATAATGAATAATTTTGTGTGGGTCACTTTCTTGAATTGCGGTAAAAAAATAATAATGTTAAGGTGGCTTTTTAACTGCCTTTCGATGCTGCCAGAAGCCACACTAATGAAGATTAGCTCAAACAAGTAGTACTTGATTTTAAAATGATTATTACTTTAAATTTTATATACTTATAATGAATTGTTTTAAAATAAAGCAAGTATAAATAATTTTCTCCAGCTTTTTTTTTTTGTTTATGTTCGTATTTGTTAGTTCCAGTTATTCTGGTTAAAGTAGGTCGTTATTTTTTATAATTCAGCATTGGATTTTGGCTATCCATACTTTAGATTTAGAATCCTCATGAATCATGCTGGTGAGAGTGACAAAGATTTAAAGAGAATATATATTTTGGTTATGCGCCGAGCGCAGTTGCGTACCACAATAAATCTGGAGACACCATGGATAAAAATATATATACCCTGTATCCGTAACCTTAGTATGCCCCAAAAGGAAAATGAATTAAGAATTTGAATACCCTTTTTAGAAATGTTATGGTCTTGTTAAAAGAAAGTGTGATTATTATACACGGGCGTTGGTTATTTTTTTTATGGAAATCAAACAATCATAAAATGTAGAATGTAAAGTTCTCTTTTATGATCTGTTTTCCGTTACTCCTTCGAAAATTTCAATCATTTTTTTTAAAAATTAAATGTCATGACAGATGCCCGGCCTCATATAGATTTAATTTTATTTATTCCGTATTCAATCATAAATAACTAAACTATTACTTACCAAAAAAAATAACTAAACTATTACCAAAGGATGGTAACTCAGTTGATAATACAGTCTGAAATTGTAAGAAGAGCTCTTGAGTTCAACTTCAATCGCCACTAAACACATTCCTGGGGAGTCTTAAATGTGACTAAGTCCCGAACAGTACGTATTGCCCCTGGTATAGGTAATAGGGGATACATGTGGTTAACACAAAAAAAAAACTAAACTATTGAAAAAAATATTTAACTATATATAATCACAAAATTTATTTAAAAAGTATAATTTTGAATAGTTTACTGAACATTTTTAAACTGTGATAATGCATTGTTATAATTAAGATAAGATAGTATAATGCATTGACAAAACATTCATTAAATTTAATCTCTTCAGATAGAATATCAAAACTTTCAAAAATATTTTTAACAAAATTATAGTTTTTTATGTGAGAGTTGAATATTCTTTATATTAATTTTTTCCCATGATTAAATATCTTTTATGATAATTCCCACTAATTTTTTATGATTTTATTGGCCAACCTTAAAATATTTTTAAAACAAAATCATTTGTTTTTTTTTTTTTGTACAAGATCATTTGATTAATTGAAAATGAACTGTGGAGCCCTAAAAAAAATTGGCCGGCAAGTTTGACATCATGATAATCAGATTATCAAATTGTGATCGCTTGCATCAAGTCATCAACAATATATCTACAAGCTAATAAAATTCAGATTTTCTAATGGTTATCACTCTTTCATTAATTGACAAACAATAACTTATTCCTATTGTCAGGCCATGATCATAAGTTGTGTCGCAGTCTATCATTTTCAACTTTTTCTTTTGTTAAGAAAGCATGTTAATGTTTGCGGAAAGTGATTTGATCGATCTCCATATAATGAATAAAGTTTTTATTTTTAGAATGAAAAGACTTTTTGTTATAATTTCTTTTTTCTTTAAGACATAATGTCATCACTAGCTATTATCTCCTTGTATTTTAAAAATGGATTTAATGGATTTACACTTGTTCATAGTGTTAGGGGCCGACCCAATATGGCCCAATTTGTAGTGAAGTCTCAAGCAAATTTTTATTTTGGGGTCTTTTTAAATACATGAAGTGAAAGAAATGAGCCTTAAAAGTTAAAATTCATTTAGCAAGGATTGAACCATTAACTATTGAGGAGGAAAATCAATTTATAAACCAATGAATTAGGCCTAATTGTAATAATATTTTTTATTTTTTGTATAAAGGATATTACTAACAATCGAGGGCCTAAAGCAAGGGCTTCAGCAGCCTTACCCTTGGACCAACCCTGCATAGAGTTGGTTCTCTGGGTCTTGATCGAATTGGTCGGGTCGGGTGCAGTTTTAATGTCCTCTAAAGCTTCATAGCAACAGGAAAATGGTGGGATATCAATGAAAGCACTCAACCTAGAAAATCAATGTGTGTTTTAGTAGAGTTTGAGCTATGGAATAGAGAGCGTATCTAGTTAGGGTTTGCATGGGTATATATACAAAAAGATTTTGTGTGGATGCATGGGGAATAGGTATCTCTTCGCAGTAAGTGGGTCAAGTCCCATCATCCTGCTGTGTGCAGGGGGAGCAGGCCACACGTCCGTCCAGAAATCAAGGATTTCATGTATTCCCATGCCCCAATTTCGAGGGCGACACATGGCCTGTACTGAGTGTACATGTGGCTTAAGGCATTATAATACTGAGGTGGTACAAGATGGTATGAAAATTGGTTGGGTTGGACAGGTGTTGTGATTGTGGTTGGTCTCCACTACAGCCAATAAAATGGACTAGTTCGACTAGGTCAGGCTATAAAGTCCGTAAAAATGTGGAGTTAGAGCCTTTTACACTTTATTATGTTATCTCTTTCTAATTCCTTTTCTTATTAATAATTAAGTAAAATAAGGGTGCAATTGGTAAGTAATAATTAATATTATTTAAAAAATTTAAAATGAAAAATAGAAATAATACATGAAAAAAATGATATAATATACAATATAGTTTTGTGCTTATAATTGAAAACGAAATATAAAATATTAAATTATACGAACTTAAGACCAAAAATAAAAAGTTTGATGTTGATATAACATTGTTTTTCATTTATTTTTGACAATCGAATAAAATATGAAAAATATTAATTAAGAAGTATTATTGATGTATTAAATATTATATTTATAATAAATATTTTTATAAATTTAACACGGATAATATAAATGAATTTTTATAAATATATAAATAGATTTATTATTATTTTATCACATTATTTGAAGAATTAGATTTTTTTAAAAAAATAATATTATAAAATAGTAAGATGATAAAATATGAATAGATATGTATAGATATAAAATCTGTTTATATTATATAATTACAAACTGATTTTTAAAATATAAATTTCTTAATCAATGGCATGAGAACATCCCGATAGCAAGATCTTTTATTTTTTAAATTTTGATTCTTTGTTGATATAACAACCTTCCCCGATGAATTATGTCATTTGATGTAGAAATTGTAAGCGGCGAATTGCGGATTAACTGTGTAGAAATTGCGTGTGATTTGCACAAAGTTAATCATGGTCCACTAATTGTATGCTTTTAATGATGATATCCTTTATGAGGTTGACCCATCCACTTGCATCTTTCAATGATTTGACACTCAACCAATCACTTTTCTTCAATGACGTTACAACCCAGTCAGACGCCGTGGATTTACAACTGAACAAAGACAACTTCACCCCCACCCACCCACATACTACTACTTTTTTCATTGATTTTCCTTGTAACCAAGATGTTCTCCTATTAATATGAGTAAAAGAAAATGATCCAAATTGATAATTAAGGATGTTAAACACTCGAATAACTTGTTAATCAGGTAAACGCTATTGCGGAGCTAGAAAAGAGACTTGTTTTTAAGATATATATGCTTTTGCTTACCCCGCCCCATTAACTTTAGCTGATTCAGAACTCTTTTGCTTCAAATATTTTAATCATCGCTCCTATATTGTCGTAGTAGTTAATTAATTAGATATATTAACAGATTCTTCTTCCACCTTTTCTCATTTTTATTAAATCACGTGTTTGTTTGGTTTAGCGTTGAAACGAACTAAACTCAAGTTTGAATTCTACAACGTAATTATTTCTAGCGTTGAAAACGCGAGTTTACCACGTTTCAACACTAAATCAAACATACTCCACATATATCCTCTATCCTACAATCATGTTCAAAGCCGTCAACATCTACATTATGGTGAAACTAGTTTTCAGTGAGACTTTTTTTATCAATCAGATTCAAATTCAAACATTGTTTAATTAAGGAAAATCAAACATGTACCACTTAAATTAAATAATTTATTTTTTAAAAAAATAATTTCTTAAAACATTTCTACTTTAGCACGACTTGTGTGTATTAATTGGCTTGAGATTATTCCAATTTGGTGCTACAGGATCTCCACAACATGTGCTTGTGGTAAAGCTAGCAAGAAAACTAAAATAATGGTGGTATGTTTTGTGGACCAGCTGGAAGCTGCTTGTAAGGTTCCTTGGGATCTTCTCCTTGACTTGCTTCTCTCCTCGAGTTCCAAATTCCCTCATATATATCGTACTATAGATTAGGCTCTAGAAACTATAGATTTGACATAACACATAATTTTAGTTTAGTATTTAAATAATGATGAAAATTACATTTGATAGCAATGCAACATGTCTGATAAACAGGAAACCAAATTAAACTAAACTTGAGTATGCCGGCAATCAATGTTAAGAAGATCTGCTTAAGTAATAGTACAGGAATTAATGCATGGTTATGAGATAGGCAATCGTAATGTTTTAGATTCTCACATTAAATCATAGATACAGTTTTGCTATGTTTTGGATTTCCATATCTTCTGGGGATGTTAACCGCAATTGTCTTTTCTATTTTTAAAAATGTTTGATTAGTCTTTTCTTTTAGCAATAACAGTAGAATAGTACACCTCTAACCATCACATGGAATAATAATATTACTGCTCCAACCGGCAAGTTCAAACCAATTCCAAATCTAGTTATTTAATGTTTAATTTTAGTCGCTTCTTGATCAATTATCATTTTCATCCCCCAGCCTTCGATGCTACTATATATGAAATAGTTAATCGAGGCCAAACACCTCAAGTATTGGTCAAGAACCAATTTTATGTGAGAGTGATCATTCTTGTTTCTTAATATATATAAAAAAATGATGAAGTTTTAACACAGTGAACTGGAGTATATGTTTGCTCTATATATAGCACCATATCCTGAAAGGCTGAAATAAATATTCTACCAGTAAAAAAGCCCCAATTTTTTCTTTTGATTTTGGCTAGCTTTTTTATTATAAAAAATATCACATAAAATTTAGAATTTAATTGATATATACCGTCAGTGTAAAGAAATTTTACACAGACATTTTAATGGTGTGCCGGCACATCATTTAATGAATATGACACCTCATGTGTTATTAAATTAAATAAATGATGTAGCACCACATCATTTGATGTCTGTATAAAATTTCTTTACATTGACTATATATATATATATATTAAACTCTAAAATTTAATCTTGCAATACTTTATGTGTGTGCAATGATTTAATGAAGAGAAAACCAATCTTTAATTTGAGTAATATAAGTAGTTCGATTTCCTTTAATTAAAATTTTGAGTTTATGATTTATGAATATATATATATATATATATATACCGGAATATATTTACCGATACTAAATAAATTCATTTTACCCGACGATTAAGTTTAGGGTGCAAAAATTTAAAAATTGTTGCACTGTATACAACTATATTTTAGCAGTTAGATATGAATTTAAAACAAGGTGATGGATTATAAAAATATCTAATGGTTAAAATATATATAATTGTGTAGGGTGAAAAAAAAATTAAACTGATGCACCCTAAAAAAAGCCTTTATGTGACTCGAATTAATAAAAACCTTAAAATGACTTGAAGTTTATCTAAAACCAAACAAAAAAAATCAATATTCCAAATCAATGAAAAAATAAAAAATAAAATTGGATTATAAATAATACTTAAGGATTCATTTGGGATTTTTCTAAGATTTTTATTTTAATATAAAATAATAGAAAAACGTATTCAGTTAAAATGAGATTAAAATGATTTTTAATTCATTTTTAAAATGGTTTAATCTTAATTTTTTAAAAAGATATTATTATAGTTTTTTGTTTTAAAAATATCACGCATTCCTTACTTGGTCTCCACCACCAATTTGTGTTACTAAACACCTCCACTACTTGTTATCAAAACACCTCCACTACCATCGTGTTACTTGACATCCTCCATTATTACCGTTACCCAATACCATCCATCATTGTTGTTAAGGATGGTAAAATTATTCACACCCACGGGTATCCGCGGGTAAACCCATCACGGAGAACAAAAATTACTCACACCCACGGGTGGAAGAATGAAATTTTTCTTTACTCGCTTATTAATGGGGTCGATGCAAGTATTGTTCGCGGGTACCCGTTATATATGTAGAGTTTTATTTTTTCAGTATTTATTATATTTGACTAATTATATTTAAAATCGTAGTGCTACTGATCAATTTTAAATGTTTATTTTTATTTTAAATTAGGTTGTTTATAAATTTCTAAAAAAAATTATTTATTTTTCATTTTCTAGTAGATAGTCACAAATACCCCTAAAATCCGTTTAAAACCTATTTAACGAGTATCCGTGTGGGTACGGGGCGACCGAGTACTGACTTGTGTGTAGCAGGTATTTACTACCCCATGTTAGCACTGCCCTATTGACATCCCTATTGTTGTCACCCAACATTCTCCATTACTGCCAGTCTGCCACCACCACCCGATTCCACGACCAAAACTGTTGCTAAACGCCCTCCACAATGGCTTCTACCACCTGACACCCTCCACTATCATCGCTACCCACCCCCTCCACCATTGTTGCTTCCACCTAACATCCTTCATTTTCCCAACCGTCACTCGACACACCCTGGTCACAGTGCACAACCATTTTCGTTACTTAACACTTTACATCAACAGTTCACCACCCTTGTTACTTTGACAAACCTCTCGACTTTCGTCATCATATGACACTCTTTACCACAATTACCACCACCTGACACCCTTTATTGATGTTACTGCTTGATAGTATCTGCTATTGTTGCTACTCAACACCTTCCAGCACTAGAGAGTGGGGTTAGAATAGTTTATCCTATCTTATCTCCCTTATTTTAATTAACTACCAAATAAAAAATTTCACAATAATTTTTTAAAAATAGAAATCACAAAAAAAATAAGACTATACTTATAAAACTAATATTTTTTTTATTTTAAAACATTTCAAAACTTGAAACAAATCCACCTCAAATTAATGAGCGGCGCTTAAAATATTTATATTTACTTGGTTGTCAAACTAGTCAAAATAATCAATATTACTATATTAGGAAAAGAAGAAGAAAAGGCGAGAAATTATATATAACAACACTAGTAAAAGAGAAGGCCAAGTAAAGAACTAAAGAAACTTTAATATATTTATTGTACTACACGTAATTGTATTAGATATTTTTGGATACTTTAGCCTATGTTTTTGAATTTTTACATAAATAAAAATGACATACCAGAATAAATAGATAAATAATAATATTTTATACCAATATTGTTTTATAAAACATTAAGGTTTTTAGTTTATTTTAGAATTTGTATTTTTATCTTGATACATATATAGTCCATCAATTAGCTTGATATGTTTTTATATTAGTCAAGTCGTATTATAATAAAATATTTCATACTCATGCGTTGGTTGTGGAGTAACATATAATTGCCTCAAACAAAAGAAGTCAATTAATGTTGGATTCAATCGGGATATTTAATTTGCTAATGGATTTAAATGGAAATTTCAACCTAATAACTAACGGCTGAAGTTTTTGACCAACTAGCTAGTAAGTATTTAGTTCAACAATCAATAGATAGTATCAAATCAAATACTAATTTATTTTTAATTAATATTCTTATTAAAAAAAATAAAATATATATTAATATAAAATTAATGTTCTAATCTTTTATTTATTTATAAATATTATATAATTCTCTTAATTTAAAAATAAAAGAATTTAGCCTTGTTTATTATATAAAAATTTTTCTCCTCTCTTTTTCTTAGAAACCTTCAATACAAACCCACTCAGGAAATTACATGCCAATACCTATTTCCTAGTTAATTATTAATTTATTAGTGACTGTACTACCCAGGGCGATCCTACATTATAGATTTTGGGGACAATTACCACCACAAAATTTTTAATGTTTTTTAATATTATATGTATTAGTATTAATATTCCCACAAAAATTGCATACATGTGTGTATAAAATAATGCTCCCACATATTAAAATTTATGGGCGCGCACGCGAATATATTGCTGGCCGGGTCACTTCCTTCCCTCGGCAAAATGGTATTGGTGAATGATTATTATAGCATCGATCGGGTGTATGTGGTTCAAATATATGATATTACAACAATTGCACATGTTAGAATAGAAGCTTTGCTACATTGATGAACATCCACACAACAATTGCACATGTATATATGGTTCATCTTATAATAGTTTAGTTTGGGAAAAGTTGCACAAAAATTAACTAGGTATTCAGAATGACAAATAATCAATGGTTTTTCTTTTTTTAGTTGGAAGTGAAATTAATGATAGATGAAGAAGTAAATTTTATCCATTTACTTAAGTTAATTCTGTGAAATATATATCTGAATGACATCTTTTTAATGTAAATATATATCAATGCTCTTTTAGATTTCCCATAATCTATCTATAAAATTTTTAAAGGGGCCCGCGGTGGATATTAGTGAATCTACATTACATCTGCTCTGGAGATTCTCTCCTTTGTATTTTATTAGCAATAAGAAGAGAGCTTGGTCGATCTACTAGCTTTGATTTCATTTGTTTTCTCTTTTCCTTTTTAAATTATTTCTTATTCTTTTTCCTTTTAATTAAAAAATCCATAATATTATAAGGGACATAAAATGGGCAGGTAGACGTACTGATTATCAACAATTATGTACATTTCTAAATCAGATCTATATTATTAAATCAGATACTCAATCTTCAGAAACAAGAAATTCTTTTGGTTATAGATTCGAAAAGACTCAATTCATGAGCTGCGTATCCTTCATTGCTTCAGCAATTTTATATAAAAAGAATTGGTAGACATTCAAAAAACACAAAAATATATATAGTATTTGATTCTTAATTAAGTACATCAAATTGGACGTTAAATGGTGCGTGATTCTTAAATATCAAGTACACTAAGCAAATGATATATACATGATGGCGCTTGTTAAACAGTTTTTTGTTTTCAGTCCAAAACCTGCTGTACAGCTTATGAGTGCATTTTTTTTCCTTGAGAGAAGAACGTATCTGAGAAAGAAATAAAGGGCGGCCACTTTTCCTGATCTGAATAAGAAAATGGTTTGGTCTTGTGATTATAATAATAATAAGGAAAGAATATACACAACATCACAATATATTAAGTGGCCGACTAAATTAATCACTAGTAGTATGTAGTCTCTTACTTTTTCTTTTGTACATAACATGGATTTCTCATCTTAAAGAATCCTGTCTTAGTAGTTCACCTACAGGCTACAACAACTGAAATAAGATCATGATTAGGTTTTGATTGGAAACATAATTAGGACTAGAGTATACCTTTTTATTTTTTTTTCCCTGAAAGTAGAGTACCTTTAAACTCAATGAGATCAGATTTCGAATCCAATACACAATAACGGGCCCATTCCATTTGACCCATTTGAAAAGTCTATTAATAGTTGCCCCCTAAACTATCATATTGGTTTATGTAGGATATATTTTCTGATTTTTTAAATCCGCCCACAACAACAACGGAATTGGTTTGCTTTTAGCACCCCTTTTTTGCTTTTCCCATCCCCTTTTTAACTTCCTTTTCCAAAATACCCTTCTCTTCAACCCAAATCTTTCCCACCCCTCCATTCCTCTCCACCATCAACCACCCTTGGGTGAAAATTTGGCTTTCAAAAACTCATTTCCAGAAGCAATAAATGTAGAAAAAAAATAAAGTCTGATGAAAATGAAGGAAAGAGGGGTCCAATAGTGGTTGATAGTGGGGAGGGTGGTTGATGGTGGAGAGCGGTATAAGAGGTTTAGGTTAGAGAGAGGGGAATATTTTTGGAAAAGGAAGTTAAAAAAACGGGGAGGGTGGCAAAAAGCAAAAAGGGGAGGGGGTGCTAAAAGCAACTCCCTAACCACAAGCTTGTTCTTAAAGAAATTGTCCAATCCTATTTCACCTTCTGGCCCAAAGCCTGCTTGGAAGATGTGTGTACCGATTTCTCGGTCATCCATGAGTCATATCACACTTATATAAAAAAAATATAAAAATAATATAACGCTTACAAATGAAGACTATATGCAGGAAGGTTTTATTCAAGTTTCTAATGAAAATCATAGATAATTTTCCATGTGTTAGAATTGCTAGTGTTGACAGAAAATGGTTGATAAATGAGTTCAGATGATAGAGAGCTAACTACAAATCATTCTTAATTAGTACAAATGTGTGACGATGAAGATCAATCCCCATAAAGCTAAAGTGTGTGAATTTGTCCTCCCTAAGTTTGGAAACTCCCCTTTTATAAGCTTATAAGACTAAAACGTCTAGCAAAGTCGTAAAGACCTATTACTGATATGGTATAATTATAAGTCATTTATAATTGTCTCAATGATAAGTCATTTATAACTATCAAAACATATTTATGTCATTTTCATTAAATAATAAGCTATTTATTAGTAGATGGGCAATGGTCGGGTTTGATTGGCTTCGATCTGAAAAACACTGATCCGACCCAAACCGACAACGACCATGCTTGGCTTCGATTTCTTTGAGTGATGGTTGAGCGGGTTGTACGATTGAACGGACGGGTTCAAACAGGTTGATATGCCTTCAAACACACATGCACCAGACGACCCCCCGGGCTCCGGCATGGTGAACACGCGATTAGATGACACCGATGGCAAAGGAATGGACTGGTGGTAGAACAAGATGAAATCTTAGATGGATGTTGACCCGTGATCTTGAAGCTTTGGCTTGGCGACATGGTGGTGGGATGCAGGCAAGGGTGGTACAGGTGCAATGATGCGATAGTAACTCGTAGACGGTACGCAAATATTCTAGACTTTAGCGAGTAGAAAAGATTTGAAGAAAAACAAAATCAAGAAAAGTGGGAAGCCGAAAAATCAAGTGAAAAAATGGTGATGAGTTACAGTACAACACTTATAACTAATTTAAATTTAAAAATAAAAAAATGGTTTGAAAAGTCTAAACTCAATTCACGATATTTCTATTATTTACTTTCTTGACACACTTCCTAAAACTTTTTTATTATTTTAAAATTTTAAAAAATGGTATTATTACATGTTGTCAGCTTGTCACGTCCCATTTTTAGTGCATCTTTCAGTCACAATTTCACAATGTCCTTAAAGAGGAAAAGAAAGGAGAATAAAAATCTACTATTAATATAAATATTGGTGCAATTACATAGTGTATGTCGGTCGGGGTCCGATTTCGATGGTTTTTCACCCATCTAAACCCGACCAATGCAAACTGTATGTGCCTAAATTTACAACCGAATAAACCGTCATCCGATGATATCTGTCTGCCTCCCCCTTTTTTGTTTTCGGATTGCTCGGGTCTAGATCAGGTCAGTTGATCTTGTCCACCCCCATTTATTAGTGAAGACCAAGGTAATGAGAAAGTGGACCAAAGAGGTTGGCCCAAAGTTCTTGGATGGTTTATAGCCCCCAAACTATGCAAGCAAGAAGGGCTAATGAGTCAAGTTTATCTATTTATGTAACTTAGCTTAAAATTTAATTAGGGCTAACTTAAGAGAACGACCAAAAGTAGGGTTTGTGAAAGTTTGTCTAAAAAGAGACTAGCCTAAGCTAAGAGGTGAAATCAAATGTGAACTTAATAGGTTGGTCCAAATTTCTTAATTGGTACATGTACCATAATTGATACTAAGATAATGAAGATATATTGTTATTAAATAAAAAATTAGGAAATTATGTAAAGGGGTACGAAATTGTTATTAAGATAATGAAGATATATTGTTATTAAGATAAAAAATTAGGAAATTATGTACCATAATTGATACTAAGATAATGAAGATATATTATCTACACTTGAGTTGGAGAATTGTTTAGTTTATGAAAAGGGGTACGAAATTGAGAGGCTTAGAAAAGACATAGGGATAGCTGTAAGATTTAGGTAAAGAATATTGAAAGTGTCCTCTTATAACCTTATTTTGATAGTAGATTTGAGTCTTCTCATCTTTAAATGTACTTGTATTAGGTCGAACTATGTTAAATTTGAGTTTGATTGGGCTGCGATGCTTTTATTTAATTTCAAGTACATATGAACGTATGTGGAGAAGAGGATGTGTTAGTTATTCTCCCAACAAAATTAAAGGACACGGCCCCAACAAAATGCGTTATGCGTTGAAGTCTTGGAAAGCCATATTAGCTGTCACATATTGCTGCAGTTTTCGAAAATGGTAGCTATGAACATTTTGTTAAAAGAAGAAAATAAAAGTGACAAAGTACAGTACAGTAGTAGGGCTCATTGCAGGCCCAAAATAAGCTTTATCCAAAATGTAGCTGAGCAAAAGTATTGGGTTGTTGTGACACTGACAGCCATTCACTATTATATTTGTCCATAAATAAAAATAACGGAGAAAGAGAGAATAGCATAATGAATGGAACAGGCAGAGAACATCAATTCCTGAAACAGATTATTATTGCACATATAATAGTATAGAGGAGGGGAAGGGTGAAGAAATTGAAGTAACATAAACATACATTAAAATTTTGAGAGCAACAAGTGATTAAAGACAAGTAATGAGTTATAGTTGATGAATGTGTGTAAGGTGTTTGGCAATAGATGAGCATTACAAAATAATAGTAGCTAGGACCCTAAGATAGAATGAGGAGAGAAGTGATTAGAGTCCCAACCTCAAATCTAGAGTAAGGGAAGAGGAACAATCATGATCATCACCATCAAGAGGAGGCAAATTCAAGTCAACAAGAGACTTGGGTGCAGCATTATCCCCTTTCTCCCAGTGACACCTCTTGTGACCACCAAGGGCTTGACCAGTGGGGAATACCCTAAGGCATATGCTGCACTTGTGGCCTCCACTTTCATCTGCTGCATCTGGATCCCCTTCTCCTATAGTAGTGGTACCTGCAAGCATCATGACATTGATGGGAAAGGGAATAGGGTCAGCAACAAAAGCAGTTGTTGTTATGGCATTGGCAAAACAACCCTTGACATTCTTGTGACTAGCCCTGTGTCCTCCAAGAGCCTGGTGTGATCCAAAGACCTTGTTGCAACTGGAGCACTCAAAATGAGTGCTGGAAACATTGCTCTGACTCGGAGACTCCACCACGTAATTATAACAACTAGTAGTAGTACCTTTTCCCTTTTCATTTGCATTTGAAAGTAAGAGCAAACAAGCGGCAACCTCGTGATCCTCTTGAGTCATTGTTATCTGTTGGTGTTGTGGTCTTCTGAAATTGGGAGGAGGATTGATCCCTCTCCATTGACGCTCAGGGTGACATCGCATGTGGCCAAACAGAGCCTTGGAAGACCAGAACTTCTTACCGCACTCTGTGCAGGAATGTGCAATGCCTCTTTCTTCAACCATTTTGGTGCGCTTCTTTCGGGAAGAAGAAGAAGAAGATGGAGGAGGATCATCTCTTTCACAATCCTTCATCCCTCAATTCAACCAAAACCTTTCCCCAATTCAGGACTTCCCCTTATGTACAGCGAGGGAGCGGTTACTTCAACTTCTCTTCACTTTGAATTGGCGGTTTCTTTTCTTCTCTTTTTTATTTCCTCTTTCTTAAAACTAATTCTTTTATCCGCTAATTAATTTAGATTATGCGATGCATAACAGAATCGCAAATTATGATGTATCACTCATAAATTAATTTATTATATTTAGATTAAATGCTAGATTATATATTAACCATTATTTTATTGTATCACGTACGTGCCTCTCAATATGCTTTTTTCATTTTTATTTTTTATGTAAACATATAAAAGATTTAATTGTGTACTACATAAGGCCGAATAAACTTCATGCATATGCATATATAAATAAATGTGTTTGAATAGATTTATATATACATATAAATTAAAAAAATATATTAAAGCTAGTCTTTTAAGCTTTTATAATATTAAATATTATAATTTTTTTAATTTTTAATTATTATTTAAAAAAAACTATTAGCATAACTTTAAAAACAAATGCCAACTATTTTTGTAAAAGAGAATATGTGATAATAATAAGAAAAAACTTTATTCTATTGCAGTAAAATTGTCATTTAACCTTTTATGTCCTCATAGTTGATAAATACAATTCTTACTCATTAATTATCCCTCCAATTTAACATTTTAATACTTCCTTTAGGTTTAATTAACAAGTTGTAAGCGTATTTTGCCAAGTTAGGTTCATATTGGGCTTAGTTCATTTTTCAGTATAATTGAAAAATTACACTGTTTTGGTATTTTAAGTATAACTAAGTTCTAGACATTTAAAAATTATGAAATTTATATTGTAGGAAAACTAGAAGGAAGCCCTACAACTTTGCTTTTGAACCCAAAAGTTAAATAGGATGTCTAGTGGACAAAAATAGGTTTGGAAATATGAATAGTCAACATTAGAAACTAAACATCACTAAAGGTTGGACCATAACTTTGGCTACAAAACTCCTTTTAAGTTCAAACCAACGGCATTTGAAAGCTAACATCCGATCCAGTGTTTCATTTCATCATAAGATAACTTTCTTGGATTCAAACATCTCAATGATTCAATTCTCGGTGCAAGTGGGACATAAGTTGTTGAATGATAGCTAGAAAAAAAAAAGAATGGATGAATAATTCAAAGTAATGGACAAAAGTACTAGATAATTGATCAATAATTTCATTTGTGGATAAAACATGTTGAGCCATGGCTGAATGATTAGCATAGTAATGGTATCTCTTCACCTCCTATAAATAGGAGCGCTTGCTAGGTAGAAGATCATACAAGTTGTAGTAGAAATTACCAAGTCTTTCATTTACTTTTATTCATCTTTTTATTGTAAAGTCTTCATGGAAGGCTAAGTTTGTATTCAATTCAATGATTTAAGCTTATTTTCATCTTGGTTCTGAGGTTTGATCTTCATTTAAATGCATATTGAATTATATCTACTTTGCTTTTCTAGGTGCTCCACTTGCTTCAATTTCATATTTCTTTGATCAAGACTTGATTGGTTAATATGTTTTGATTGTGAAATTTGTTATTAAAGTATGTTGTACTTTTGATTGGTTTATCATCATGCAACAATTAAAGAACATAGAGTGAGCACTTGAATTGAAGGCTTTCATTTAATTATTTACTTTACTAGGTTCTGACTACAAAATTGGTTTGGATCTAACAAAAGATTTAATAGTTATTTGATCCTGTTAATCGTAATCAATTGAATTCTGGAAGTTATTTCAGTAGTGAGTCCGGGGATCATTTTAAGAGATCCATATGATCCTAAGTTGATAGATTTAATCCCTTGTATGCATGCTTATATTAATCCATGATTAACTAAGAAAATAGCCTCTGAATTTCTTGCATTAATCACATCTTAAATTGATTCAACCTTTGTTATTAATTTGATTTTTGTTTTCTTCAGTTCATTGCAATCAATCAACCCCCCAGAATGATTCCTTTAGTTGCTTTATTACCTCTAGGCCCAAATAATATGATATATATGAGCCCTATGCCTGTCATTATGACATCGCCTTATTGAATTCTTTAAATAAACTTGGATTGTTGTTAGTGAATATAAGATCATCCACGTAGAGACGAACAATCAAAATATCTCCAATATCATGATTTTTAACATAAAAAGCATACTCATTAATGAATCGAGCAAACCCATTATCTTGGAAGTACTTGTCGATGTGGTTGTTCCATGCCCTTTGTGCTTTCTTTAACTCACACAAAACTCTCTTCAACTTAGAACCTTATCTTTATGTCCTTCAACCACAAAGGCCAAAGCTTGCTTAATGTAGACCTTTTCTTCAAGATACCTAATTTAAGAATGTGGACTTCACATCAAGTTGGTAGATCTTCCACTTCATTTGAGCCGTCAAAGTAATTAACAAACAAATTGTATCCATGCGGATGACGGGTGGATAAACTTGTTTTTGCTTGTAACCTTTTACAACAAGTTTAGCTTTGTATCTTTCTACCTCTCCATTAGCATTCTTCTTAGCCATGTGCGCCCATTTTACTCTGATTTCTTTTGACCCTTGGGAATAGTTGTTAATTACCAAGCTTTGATCATTCCTTATGTGGTACATGAACGTATGTCATGCTCCTAAAGACGCGCAAATTATTTACACTAGGCTTTCTTTCACTCCATGATTCTTGAGGAGTTTATTTTTTAGATTCGATAACTATTTGCACAAATAGACTGCATTAGAAATAACTTTAGCCTAAAAATCCTTACGCATATTTGTAGACTTTAATATGCATCTAGCTATGTTGAGAACAGGGTCGGCCCAATGTTTCTTTGGGCCTAAAGCAAATTTTATCACGTGGCCTTTTTAAGTGAATAAAAATAATTTAGAATCAATAACAATATAAAACATACCGAGGAAAAAAATTGAAAAAAAAAGACATAAAGTAGGTAATGAAGTTAATGTTTAGAATCTATTAATAATTATCATTTATGAGAAGAGAAAGCTCTAATAAAATGAGGCATTTCTTTCAAAAAAAATTATTCTTAATAATTTAATATTGTTTACTAAATAATAATTTTTTATTTTTTAAAATATTAATAGTAAAATATTTTTTGGGGCCTAAAATAAGGAGTATTTTTTGGGGGCCTAAAGCGACGGCCTTACTAGCCTTGGGGTTGGGTCGGCCCTAGTTGAGAATGGTTCTATTCTTCCTCTTAGCTACTCCATTTTTTTTTATAATGATCCAGTAACCATCAATGGACGATGAATTCCATGATCATTCACACAAAGTCATTGAACTCCTTTGAAGTGAATTTGTCCCCTCAATCGAATCTCAAGGCTTTGATTTCAAAGCCACTCTATTTTTCTACAAGAGCCTTGAATTTCTTGAAAGCAATAAAAGCTTCAAACTTTCATTTTAGAAAGTAGATCCATGTTTTTCTACTTAAATCATCAATGAAGAGTAAGAAATATTTACTATTGCTAAATGAAGGTGGATTGATCGGACCACACACATCAGTATGTACAAGTTGAAATGGCTTGGTTTGTCTTGATGTGACTACTTTTGGAAAACTCTTTATCGCATGCTTTCCAAGAAGACATGCTTCACACAATTGATTAGGGTGATTGATTGCAGGCATCCCTTTCACCATCCTCTTTTCTCCCAACGTTTTAAAGGCTCCAAAGTTTAAATGTCCAAACCTCATGTGTCAACACCATGCTTTATCTTGCACGCTCACCTTCAACCACTTTACTTTAATAGCTTTTAGATTCAAGATAAATATTATATTTCCTCACATGAGAACCTTAGGAATCAAATTATCATTTGGATCTCTAAGTCAAAGATATTTATCTTTCATGAGAATCTCATATCCTTTTTCAAGAAGTTGCTCAAACTCAAAATATTTTAATTTAGGCACGTAATAAACATCACTAATCAACTAATGGCTTCCAACTTTGAAGAAGATTACAATCATACCTTTTCCTTCAATTCGGGCTCTCGGTAAGTCTCTAAAGGGCACATTTCCATTCACCTTCTCATTAAGATCCACAAATTGATCTTTGTATCCACACATATGATTGTTAACACCACTGTCCAAGTGTCATGAACTATTAACATCCACATCTTTGTCCTTGAGTGTTGGCAGCAAAGTTGGCTCTTCTTCTTCATTAACAAAATTAGACCTTTCCTCCGCATCATTGGGAGCATTATGACATTCCCAAGAGAAATGATCAGATTTATGACAATTATAGCATTCAACTTTAAATTTGTCATACCTCCTTTCATTTTGAAAATAACCACATCATCTTCCTCTTGCTTTTTCATGGGCTCTTGATGATGAATGACTCCTTTCTTCATTGTTTGATTCACGGTTACCATTTCCTCTTTCTTCTTGTCCACGACCATGTTCTCTTCTTTTTCCATGTCCTTTTGGATTTTTAAATCCTCCATCATTCTTCAATGAAGCTTTAGCTTTGAACGCTTAATCTAGTGGCGCTTCTTGTCTTCTCTTCAATCATACATACCACATAATCAAACTTAGGAATTAAGGAATGGAGGATCTTCTCTACCACACAAGTATTTTTTATTTTATCTCCATATTTCTTCAATTGATTAACAATCACTTTTATTCTTGAGCAATAATCCAAAATTAATTCGGATTCCTTCTTCTTCAAAGCTTCAAAATCGCTCATTAACGATTGGAGCCTTATCTATTTCAATTGTCAATGTCTTGGAGGGATTTTTCCAAACTCTCACAAGTTTCCTGAGAAAGTAGCGTAGGCGGCCTTCTCTAACATAGAGTCATCCAAACATTGATGGATAAGAATAAGCACTTGCAGAAAAAAAAAAATGCAGGATTTTGTGGTCCTATACTAACTACTAAGTGATGAGCTGCGACGTATGTCACCTTTACTGAGAGGAATTATGTGTTACATGCTCAGGATGTCATATTATCCTTGTGCCATATCATGGTCTTCAGAATTTGTATAGTGGTTTCTTTTGGCAGCTTCTTAACAGTTATTTTGTACCAAAAAAAACTAATAAACTTCCAACAAATGCCAGGATGAATTACAAATGTGTTTGTCAAAGTTGAAAACATTATTCTCATGATATTTAAGGATCATTATACGTTTCAACCAAGGAAGTTTCCCCTGGTTTATGATAGTAACTCGTGATTTTCTTGATTACAAAGAGTTGATACATTGCCAGCATCAAACGCTACGACATAATCTTTTCATAGACTTCTTAGTAATGTTACTAATGTATAATGTAATTTACCATGAAATTGTTAATATTATTTGGATCAATACCAGAATGTAGAACTCCCAAATACTATTTATGTAAAGGTAAATTACGTACCTCTTGATGACATCTTCTCTAACTCTCTCTTGGTGTCACAAAACGTACACACGTGTATAGGTCAAGAACAGGCTCTTCCACTTGATCTCCCCCTCTTTCACAGACTGACCCCTTGATGGAACCGTGAGTCGTCAGAGAGCGTATATTTCGTAGGAGTCAAGTGGGGATCCTGCCTCCTTTTAATTAAAAACATGGGTTACCTAATTTCCATCCATCATGGATATTAGGCCCATTAGACCCTACACGTACTACTCAACACACTCACATACTGGACTCATCCCAATAATTATATGTACACATGGTTATTCCCAAAATCCAAAATAGGATCACATAATAACATATCAGGTCATACATTCAACCCATTTTAATAAACTAAAATTACACCAATCAATAGTAGTCCAAATAAAAGAAAATTCTAACAGAAATTTGTAGTATGATCAGATACTTGAAATTGAGGGTCTCCGAGGTGATCTATTTCTTCTCCTGAGAGACATCACTAAATTTCAAGGCTTCTGCAATTAAGATTTTCGTTTCCATACCAGTCGTTCGGATCTTTCTCATAAGCCATTGAGAATAGAATGACTTTCCACAGAAATGCAAACTATCTATCAAGAAGACATTGGATAGGAAGTTGCTATAAAGTATATTTCTATTTTTAATAATAATCCCAGCTGTGTCAAGTGGTCCCTGGCCAGAAAGACAAGACAATATAAAAGTTAATACGATTCCAACTCAGATTGAAACATAAATGGAACCTCCTCTTTCCCAGTGAATCCAACATATAATCATTTAAATATGATGAACTGAAGTTTTTCCCCCGTAAAAGGGCCATCATCTCCTTATACAAACTGTTTGCTAAAACTCCAGAAAGTTTTGGATATGGTAATAAACTAATAGATGGAACAGGGGCAACCAAAACGGAATTAGATTCCTGTTCCAAAAAATTGCAGGGGAGCTGTTTTGTATCTGAAAAAATGATACCATGCCGGGTTGTCCCGTGATCTTTTTGTATGAGGCCTACTCAATATTAAAACAGTACACCTATCTACTGCTTTTACATTTTAGCAACAGCAGGGGATCCAAATTTAACCAAAACAGTTGCCTTTCTGCTAGACCGCAAATCTTAAATGACTCCCCTGAGCTCTCCAGTAAGCAGTGCATATTTGCGGTGCTGGGACAAGATCGGTGCCACCTGAACTGCCTTTAGTATTGATGCAAAGTCATTGTAAGTGGGTTCCTTGTGTTGGTTAGCTGCATGCAGAATTGTTTGCAGTATTTGCAGAGGATCTCCATGACTGACAACCAAAATTGCACATCTGCAGGATATGGAACAGAATTGTATTCAGCTGATAGAATATGAATCAAAATGTCAAAACATTAAGAAATAAGAACAACTTGATGTTGAATAATATTTTGTAACCATAGATGGAAGACCTTTTGCATTAGAACACAGGTCAGAATCGAAATTTTACTTTTTTAAAATTTTGAATGCATTTGCATTTCAAAGTCTTTTTGGCAGCTTGAATTAACTACAGGCCCCTAATAGATTTGTCACACAGATGTGTACTAGAAAAAGCAGGAATATTAAAAGACTTTCAAATGATATAAAGGACAGAAATCTCTACCCTTCAAATTCTGATTCCATGATGGCCATTGCTCTTGTAAGTCTACTTGCAACATCCTTAACACTTTCCCCTCCTTCTGGCCCAACAAGTGGATCTTTTTCATCTATTTCCCAAATCTCCTCATACTGTAAATGAATGGAAAGAGGAAATCAATAAGTTGCCCAAACTACAGTTGGTTTTAGCATACTAATATTCACCGAAATATTTGAATAGTGACATTGAATGGACTTAATTAGAATCTGACTAATGTTCTGAATATCCAATATCTCTATAACCAAATATAATGCAGAGAATATATTACAAGACCCTCAATTTAGGATTTTTTTTTTAAGTAGCACTGTGAAGTGCCAATACAGCTAATAAAACTTACTTTATCATGGGACAAGAGTTCAAATGAAGGACCAAAGAAGCGCTCTCGAAGATCTTCGATCACCTGCATAAACAGACTCAATCGACAAGGTAAAATACATATACATGATATTCAGAAAGAAAAATTAAGAATTTTGAGGGCTAAACACATTAAGAAGCAAGTGGTGAAGTGTTATTTTAGGAGGAATAAGGAGGTTGGGGGAAACTTCTGGTGCTGCATATTGATCAACCAAAGTAAGCTGGTGAGTAAAAGAAATTTCTTGTACTTGATGCAGCAGTTGAATTTGGATAGCTCACCTTACATTGGGGGCCTTCAAAAGGAAGATTCAACACAGTTGCAACAACTTTTGCCGTGTGGCTGGTTCTTGCAAATGGGGAGTAGCAAATGCGCACATTAGAAAGTGGTATATTATTAGCCTCTAGTTCCTGTCCAAGAACAAAGTGATACGGTTAGCTTAGTGCCCGTTTGTTTTAGTGATGACACAGTGCAATACTATGGTTTCGCGGAATTGAATTTAAATCATTTCTGCCTAACATATTTCATAAAACGTGTATCACTCATCTCAACTATTGATTTCTAGAATCAATTCTACTCAATTGTAAATCAAATAGGCACTTAGCCTTAGACTAGTTGGTAATTGGTATGTAATGCATATAGTGAAGACGGTGGGGTGTGGTTAATTGATGGCTAGCTCCCAATTGATTCCCACCTTATTCAACGCCTCATGGGTCTGAAATTGTTAGGTTGATAATTAGAACGGTCCTTTTTGGTTTTGACATCATTCATACTCAACAGTCCAGCATAAACTATATTGTGAAAGTGAAAGGAGCATCTAGCAATTGTTATGTATATGCATTTAGTTTAATTAGCTTGCAATGCGAGGTTGCGTCGAATATTTACTTGTTTGAAATGAAATGAAATGAAATATATGAGAAAAATGAAGAGATACCTTTTGGAATAATTGTGCAGCGAGCTGTGCTTGATTAACACCATCGGGGGCCAATTGGAATTCAGGGCGCGTGCCATTTTCCTGCGATTTCATGAATAATAATCAGCAAAGAATCAATCTTTGAAAAGATAGAATTGAAAAAGAAGAAAGGAAACCATGGAGGAAACAATGAGGCCTCGCTCGTTGGGAATGCTCTTGCCATGCCTCAGAACCCAATATCTGTTCTTTATTACGACGGACATTGATAAACAAAAGATCTCTTCCCACCACTCTTCTCTTCTCTATTGGATTGGATCTATCTGCATATATACAAATAATACAATACTTGAGGAGCAAATATCATTAAATACTGTCGACCAAAAAAAATATCATTAAATACTACAGCTTTAATACCATGTGATTTTGATTTAAATTTATTAAAAAACCAATAAATAAATTTATTAAAAATTATAGCATTCAGTACATGAATACACTAAATTAAAAACTCTCCACTTTTTTATTCTAAATCAACTTTCCATATAAAATTTATTTAAACAATACTATTAATACTATATTGAATAAACATATATATAAAGAGTCAGGATCCGTTGACACCAGGTGTCAAACTTGTAGAGTTACACCTCTTAATAACTTTTTTTGAAATGTGAATTTGATCAATCCAACCGTTGATTTAGAAGTCCTTATAAAGTAGATCAACCTTATAAAATTTTATAAAAATCAAAAAACAATTGATACTTCATCAAACTAATTTATTTTAACGTATAATATGTTTTTAAAATATAAGTAAAAATTCATTATTAGGCAACATACCTACGAATGTTCAAATTACCTGAAATTTGATATACATGATTATGAAGGCAATATAATATGATTCAACGGTTGGATTGGTCAAATTCACATTTTAAAAAAAGTTATTAAGAGGTGTAACTCTACAAGTTTGACACCTGGTGTCAACGGATCCTGACTCATATATAAATTACTATATAAATATTTATCACAATTCATTTAAGAATTTAATACCTATAAGGATATAATTTTTTATGATTATAAGGATTTAATGGCTATATGTTTGTATTGTCACACAATGATATGTTGTCATATTATTTATTAAGTTTAATAACACATGAAATGTTATACTCGTCAAATGATGTACACTATTAAACTCATATTCAATGAATTATTATAATAAATATAGTATTGAAAATAATGTTTAAGTCAATTTTATATTTAATAAATATTGAGCACTTAAAATTTAAGTAAGTCTAATAAAATCAAAAGTATTCAATAGTAAAGTTTAAGTCGGTTGGTGTCCATCAACATGTGATTAGTTTAATTAATATTTATTTGATTCTCCTTAAGTAAGGTCTAGAGTGGAAAATACATGTGATTTAAATAAAAAAAATATAGTGGCAGAGAATCACAATTTATTTTATCATATCATAACTACCTTGTATTATGTATACACTGCACTGCACATTTGTTAGTTTTAACTGACGGAGACTAACATAAAAGAGAGCTTGTCAAGGACCATTTTATTAATTATTTTCTTTCAATGATTATTTTGATCGATGTCCAATATTTTTAAAACTAAATTGAGGGTTTACTATGTGAAAAACTAGATTGATTGATATAAGGTAATGTGTGTAAATATAAGTAAATTTATTCTAACATCAATTCATCCTATAAAGTAATACTCCATTTGTTATAAATCATTTCACCACGATATCACTTTTTTTAATCACTTATAAGTTTTCTTAAGATATTTGTAATAAATTAAAAAAATTGAAAAAAATAAATTTGTAATTATTTTAAGAAGTTATTTTAAATAAATTTTTGAAAAATGCAGAAATTATAACTATCTTTTAAAATAAAAAAGTATTTTTAATAATTGTTTCCAAATAAAAAATATCTCCTTTACATAAATTTTCTAAAAATTAAATCATTTCATACAAACTTAAAATCACTTTTCTGAAAACTTAAATATAAAATCGAGCCTTAAATTCAATTTGTATTGTCCTCTTACTAACACTCGTTTTATTTTGCCCCTTTGTTGACAGTCGTGTATACTATACAACCATGTAATGTGGTCATGATTTCACATTTTATATAGCATTATTACTCAAGCCAAGGATTATATAACCAATATGGTGTGCTTATCTATACAATATTTGACTAAACTACGCGTGCACCTATGTGCAATGGATTTAAAATTAACATTGATATTGTGTTTGATTTAGAGTTAGGGAATCTTAAAATTTAAAATCATGATATGATAGCAGCTGACTGTTCCTTTTACAAGCATAGTTTTCATTCCCTTATTTTTTGTCATTCATTTCGAAGATTGCAATATTGAAGCTCATCTTCTAGCTAAGTTTGCTTGTCATCATCCTAACATTGTTTGGGTGAAAGAAAATCCAGATTGTATCTCCTTACAAGTGGCTCTGGATGTTACCCAGATTCCACTCTTATTGCAATGTTAGTTTCTCCGTAAAAAAAAGCATGATGTTAACAGAAAATCATCTTATTATGGGGAAAAATGCTTCTAGAAAATCATTACAATTTATTATATAATATATAATTTCTGAAGCTAACTATTACGCTGACAAAGTACTTCTGAAAGGTCCTATTTTCTACACAACCACAACGGAAAAATCTAAATTCTACGTTAACATCTAAATATTGTATCCGATGCAGAGAATCATCCTGAAAAATGTCACATCCACGGTTTCACCCATATTCTCCATCTTAAGACTTACGAGGCCATCTGAAAACATGAGTTACAAGATTAAGGTGCCAAATCTCTAAGGTATATATAACATGATATTAATCAACAGAAAAAATTATAAATCAGCAATGTTGTTTTCCTCAGTGTCTGATTTAAGGGATTAAACATGCCCTAGCTAGTTCAACTCTATAGTATACTAACAAGAAGCAAAATTTAACTCCATGAATGGTCACATTACTGGGATCATGCTATATAGTATATTATCTTTCCTCTTTAGTGTAGTGACATTGGGAAACAGGACACCAGGCTACCAGCATCCACATGCATGTTCAAATTCACAGTTAATGTCATATTCCAATCAAATAAAAATTCATCTTAAAACTTCCATAATTGAGAATTGACTGGGGTTCAATAAAGATATATACTACAACCAAGTCTTATCTTATTAGGTGGGGTTAACTACATGAATCAAACAAAGTCACTGGGAGTTCACCAAAAATCAAATTTTCCATAAGTCCATTTAAAGGAAGGTATTTATTAACGTTTTCACCAAAAGTTTTCAAGGGTCTTCCTCCACCTCTTTTAATTGAACTATCCTCCATTTGATTCACATGACCAAACGACCGAAGTGTCGTCTATCTCCTCAACAGATGCTGCTACCACTTTCTCTTAAATACATTCAATCCTGATATTATATTTTCTTGTATGTCTACTTATCCACCACAACATTCCTATTACTAATACACTTTTTAGCTCCTGTAACTCTGTTGCCCATCATTGAGCATCATTGGTCTTAAAGCTGTCGAGTATAATTTTTTTTTTTGAGTTAGATAGGCATGTTGCAATTACAAATGATATCTAAATCCATAGCATTTTTCTATTTTCCATAGAAGCACCAGTAAGAAAAATTGACTAGATGGAGGATAATCCAATAGTTAGAAATAGAAGGAAATCAAAGAAAACTATAAGGCAAACGGAGAGATTTAAAGATAAACCGTCTATCTTTAAACTTAATTCATGATAGAGAATTATGGTGTTTTCTGATCCATGTAAACGGATACATCTAGAGGGAAAAGGAACGGTGGTTGTTGTTGTCGTCGTTATCTTGAACCCTATACCTTCAGTCTCCTCAATTCCTCATTACTTTGTAAGATTCATTCAAGAAACTTAAACTGTGCCACTTGCAGTATGATGTGGTCCCCCACTTTCACCTCCAAAACATTATTAGTTCACTTACATCTTGCAGAACTTGCATTTTATATACTCTGTCATGGCAGTTTTTTGCTAGAAAACAATTTTTAGTGTTTTCCTGTTTGGTGTATAAAATAGTCATGATATAAGTTTTTATTTTTTGACAAAGTAGTCAAATGTCAGATTTACATTCACATATAAATTTCTTATGCCTACATAGACCTGGTTTCATTTGTGAAAAAGGAATCATCCGTTCCTTCTCAAGTTCTTATTAGTTATTGCTATAATATTAGGAATTTATTATTATAATTTATTTTTCCTCATGTTCTAAATCATTTTTTCTCCTCAAAAATTTCAGGGTAGGCCGGTAAGGTACATACAGCAGGCAAATAGATAAGCAAAACCAACGACAGAAAGTTCAAAAATACAATGAGATATTCAAAAGTTGAGAGAAAAGTAAATACAAGGAATAAGGTTAACTAAATTTTAGCCATTCACAAAGCACAGACATGTTAGGAATCATACTAATATAAACTGACCTCTGCAATATGAAAATCCTTGTGTAGAAACCACCAAGGACCATTCTTTGATAGTAATCTGAAAATGTAAAAGCATGAATAATTAAGCAAAAGAAAAAGCCTAACAGGTACAGCAAGACAATGCAATAACGGAGCCATAATATCTAGCGTCAGTAAATCTACTGAAAGGACAGGGGTACATTCTCACTTCCCATACTCTATCTTTATCTCTGACAAATGCTTTACAATTTCACTTGAAGATTTGACTACCAATGTAAATGATATCAACTATTATAGACAGATTTTCAGACAGAGCATCTCTGACAAATTTTCACAAATCATGATGCTAGCACAATCCACAGAAACTACACTGGTACAGTATGCTTAATCATGCATACTTTTATCATTTAAATACCATCAGATTGAATGAGTAGTAAGCCCAATATGCACAGGCTAAATAGTATAATCTAAGATGGATAAATAATTGTGCATTAAGATTAAAGTAGCCATCCAAAATAGATAGAGTAACCTATTTTGACAAGACAGAAACGACATGAAACACTTCCCCATAATACACACATACAATCTCTCTCACACGCACAAACACACACACTCATGCATGACTGCATGCAGCATTAACATGTCATTTTACCTGACAGAACCAGCTACCACACGTAGAGCCATGAAGAGACTCAAGCCCAACCATACACCTTGAAGGCCAAATAGTGAAGGGACAAATACCAAAAATGCTGAGGAGACTGCTCCTACCAACATCTGTGAAGCAATTATCATAAAAGTTAACCATGTGAAACATATGTACTAGGACATGAACATTGTAAAGAAATTTAGACAAGCAAACTTACCATGGAGAACGCAGCATATGGAAAATCAGAAACACCATAATGGAGACCATCGAAAATATAAGCCAGCGCATTAAATGGTTGAGAAGCACTGACAAACTGGCAATAATCACATATAACAGTGTATAATATCTGAGGCAGACATAGAGACAAAGGCAAACAAACACTGACAGAAAAAATATGCAATATCATACATACCAACACCCCAGTTCTGACAATCTGCAAGACTTCAGAGTCCTGGGTAAAAACGGTCGCTAAAGATCCAAAAGATGCACCCAGAATTGCAGTCAAGCAGATACCTGTCAGCAGTCCGATCTGGAAAGACATCATCAGGGTCTCAAACAATTTCACAAAAAATCTTATTTAACACAGTTAAACAGCCATAACTTATGTAAATTCTAGAATAACAAATGAATGAAAGGCATCAAAGGCTCAAAACTCAATGTACATAAAAGAAAATTCTTACCCTCAATACAAAATTAGTAATTTCCTTCACAGCTCTGTATTCATGTCTGGATAGAGAACTTGCAATAAGGGCCTATAAATAAATCCATGACAGTATAAGAAAAAAGAAATATGCAAACAAGACAGTAATGAAGCAAGTACTACCAAGCTTAAAGGAAACCAAGGATTTTAAATTGTAAAAAAGTGTCATACTCAAACAAACTGAAAATTTTCCCAAGAGGTTCAATGAAGCCTGTCTAAATAAAAGTAACTATGGCAGAATTTTGTCTGTATTGCATTATAGTAAGCCTTTTAACAGCTTAACTTGTTTTATTGCAAGACACCCTATTATTATACTATTATTATTAGTTTAATTAAAAGAAATTTAAGAAACCACAACACAAGGGGGAGATTAAAATAAAAGAAAAGGTAAAAAAAATGTACATGTTTTACATTGGGGATGATTTAATACCTGACCAGATGCAGCCAACGCATCTGTAAGAAGGGAAACAGCCAACCAGACTTGCATACATATCTGATGTGCAGCCATAGCTACTGGACCATGACGAGCAGCCATTGATGTCCCCAATGTCATGGTTGAAAGAACAGCAAGTGTTCTTCCAAGAAGGAAACCACCTATAGCAGCCCACAGATCATAACTGAAATACTACATTAACCTAACAGAAAGCTAAATAATATACACAGTAAAACAAAAAAAGAGAAATGTGCATGTGCAAATATTTGTTTAGTATCAAAAGAGGAAGACACTGAAAGACAGAAAACAATAATCCAATTTCATCTGTTGACAAAATCTACTGCAAATGCCTGGAAGGGACAGTATTGCATTTCATCAGGTGAAAAAAAGTAAAAACCTAGTAAAAGAAATTAAAAACCATCAAAAACCAATTTGTTCTAGTAACTATTGCCTTTAAATTGAAAAGTTTGCTTGGAAACAGTTATTGAGATCTCATTTAGCATCTAGTTGTTGTCTTCCCCTTTTACCCTATTTTTATTAGGGAGAGAAAACTACTTTGGGAGGAGGACCAAATGCACTCTTTGAACTCAGGTTTTGGCAACACATAATAAGAAAACAGAAACTACCAAGAAAAAGACAACTCCTTACCAGACTTAATATAACTGCCAAATTGCAGGTCTCCCATCTTTGGAGGTAGTAACTCAGCTCGCTTATTCAGACACCAGATCATCAACAAGGTCCCAATATATCTGAGGTATGAAAATTCCATCATAACTAGGGTTAAATCAAGTCAAGAAATAGAGGAAGAAAAAAAAATGCTTTTGAAAAGGACATACTGAGAGAGAACGGTGGAAATGGCTGCACCAGTTACACCCAACTGAAAGTGATACATAAGTAAGGGAAATAAAAAGACAGCTGAAAGATTACCAACACCTGCAATATGATTTTAAAATTTAATCATTCTTTGGAAGAAAGTGAACAAACAAGCACACTTAAGATATCAAAATATAAAAAGTATCAAGGAAAGGAAATTAGCAAAGAAACAGACATTAAACCCAACACTTGCCTAGACATATAACAGGAGTTTTTGTATCCTTAAAACCACGGAAAATGCCTTGAAGAGCCAAAGAAAGCACAACTGCAGGAGCACCAAACGCTCTTAAAGAGAGAAATTTTTGTGCCGGAACACGTATTGGATTTGCCTGTTGAAAGGAATTTATTCAAAAAAGGAGAATACAATTCAATATACTTCAAGAGCATACAAGAGACATGTTATAGACTTCTCTAATCAATATCATTCACTACTAAAAGTATCCGGCATTTAACTTAGTACAACAACTAGACACATCAATGATAATTGATAAGGGAAGACTGTTCTGGTGAAAACATACTGTTGATACACCAATTATATGAAGAAATGATCCACATCCCAGATACAAGGCTAAAGCCTCAAAAATGCCAAGCCCCAGTGCTAATAGCAAAGCAGTGGAGACAGAGGATAGTTGCTTTCTCTGATAAACCCTTTTCAAAGGTTTACCATTGCCACTATTTTCTAGACCATCCTGATCTGCAAGGAAAATAAATGGCATTGGATAATGATGTGAGTTAAATGATAGTAGTACATGAAGTAGAATAAAAATGGTAGGATGCAATAGATTCACCTGAAGCAGAATCTTGATTGGAAATGTTGGCCATGTCTTCGGCAACAAAAGAAGTAGCAACACTGAGAAGGGGAATATTAAATAGCTTTGAGATGATGTTAAAGATGGTTACGGAAACACCCGCAGAAGCCAACTCCATAGTGCCTATGAATAATAAATAAGAAACAAACTAAAGGTCAGTGGAGAAAGCAAATTAGTTGTTTTAATTTAACTAACAAATGGAGAGATAAGAGGCATAGGTTCAAACCCAATCGACCAATGTAAGCAGTTTCCATCAACTGTGCCAAGGGGTCAATTGCCTGTCCAGCAAGGGCAGGCAAAGAAAGCAATAAAAGCTCACGTTTGACATCTGAACTTGAGTAAGGTTCTTGAGTTTGATTTACAGGCAATTCACTGTTGTCAACGAAAGAAAAACCAATGAATGATTATGGTAGATAGATATTATTATTATTATTAACAGCATCTCTGAACTGAATAATAGGGTCTTACGGCACAGTGGGCTCATCCTTATCAGAATTTGTGAGTTCATCAACTTGAGGATGGGAGCTGAAGCGATTGGGTTTAGCGCGAAGGGTTAAGAATGGCGAGGCGGAGAGGCGGGAATTTCCCTGGCGCAGCCAGTGCGGGCCATAACTGAGAGAAAGAAACTTAGAAGAAACGTTACGCCTATGGCTGCATAAGCTTTTGCTGGCAAAACCGAAACCATGACACTGAGAGACGGAAGCGGTGGACAAATTGGTAACCTCCATGCCCGCCTTCAATTCAACACAATACATGCAATAAGTTTGAGTTACAGAATAATTTTAATTTGAAATAGTAATAATGATACCTGCGTGGGAATTATGGGTTGCAAGCCAAGGCAAGTTCATCCGATGGTGATGGATAAAATCTCTCAACAACTGAAAGCAATAATAATAATTATAAATAAATATAATACTCGAAGCAAGCTCCAGCGACCGCCCACAGCACAGAGTGTATCGCCGTGAACTAACCTTCCCTGGGTATTAGCCTTCTCATTTTTTTATTTTTGTTTTTTTTCTTCTCAAATGTTTCTTGCTGACAACGTGGATGTTGTATTGTACCGATGCATAATATCCACTTCAACCAAACCACACTTAAAAGTTAAAACTAAACTGAAGTTACTGAACTGCACCAAAAAAAACCAGACCAAATTAATTAACCAAACTGCTTTATGATTTGGATTAAAAAAAAAAACCCGTTGAACCACTTTCATCTAGTTCAGTGCACCAAATAAAACGGTTAAACTATATTTCTTTTTCGTTCTTGCAAAATTCAAAATCTAATTCCTAATTTGCGAAGTGCGAACCCTAATTCACGTCGCAGTGACACCTTGCTGTGTTAGCCTCTCGCTTCTCCCAAGGATCGGGTTCCTTCACTCTTCAATCACTATTCTCCGAACTCACCTCACCTCATCAGACCTTGGTAACGTTTCCCTATCTCTTTGTTTTTCTTTGTTGATTGTGATCGTGTGGCTCAAGTATTTGAGTCTTAGTAAGGTAAAGAATTTGAATAGTAAATATCCACATTTCTTACAGTCATTTTACATTTAGGCTTTCTTCATATGGATGCTATAACTATACCATCTGCTGAATATTTGAAGTTCATTTCAACTCTAAAATGCCCTTTTCAGGTTGGTTTTCAAAGGATCCTGATATACTGCGTCAAGTTGGCCATATACTTCTACAGGCATCATTTGTAATTCAACACAGACCTCGGCAAATAATTATAGCTGATGATTGTTTTCAGCATCAAAATGTTCCTCTTGACAGGAGTTCTCAAGTGGTGATCAAAGCCACTGAGAAGCTTTTTTTGGAAGTATGTTCTTTTGCTGCATGCTTCTTTGCAGTTTAATATAATCCGTTTCATTTTGGTCATCATCAACTGCTCTTTCCTCAGCTTGTGTGTGTTTTTCTTTCAACTAATTTTTTACTTTGTTCTTGAAATTGCACTCTATTAATTTTGGCTTAACATAGATTCGTGGTTATGGTATCAAAGTTTTGCATCGTTGTGGATGAGCAGAAGCAGAGTTTCAAAGCTCCATGGATTTCTCAGAAATCTTGTTCCTTCTCCTTCCACCAAATGGATGCATTCCCTTCATCAACATCAACACAAACCAAACAACAAACCCATTACTCCATTTTGCAGCAGCAACAACAACAACAACAACAGAATGAACAAACACATGAAATTGAAGGAGAAGAATGGTTCTTCTTCTGATCCCAAAGAGTATATGAGGAACGTGATTGGGAAAATTTACAGAACACTAAAGTATTCAACTTGGGATTGCGCTCAGCAAGAGCTTGATAATCTCCATATGAAATGGGACTCTTACACGGTGAACCAAGTTCTTAAGTCACACCCTCCAATGGAGAAAGCGTGGTTGTTCTTCAACTGGGCTTCACGGCTCAAAGGGTTCAAGCATGATCAGTACACTTACACAACGATGCTGGATATCTTTGGAGAAGCTGGGAGGGTTTCGTCCATGAAACACGTTTTCCAGCAGATGCAGGAAAACGGGATCAAGATTGATTCTGTTACTTACACTTCCATGATGCATTGGTTATCCAGTTCAGGGAACGTGGATGAGGCATTTGAGTTGTGGGAAGAAATGAATTCCAAGGGATGTCACCCAACTGTTGTGTCTTACACAGCTTATATCAAGATTCTGTTTGATAATCACAAAGTGAAGGAAGCCACTGATGTTTACAAGGAGATGCTTAATTCTGGTTGTGCTCCAAATTGCCACACTTACACGATACTAATGGACTATCTTATTGGGTCTGGTTAGTGTGCCTTCAACCTGTTTGTTATATGATCTAGTCATTGCTAGTTAAATGATTTTGTGTGTGTGTGTGTACAAAAGCTGGTGGTTCTTAAAAATTTCATAAATGTATAATTTTTCTTTTTATCTATTAGTAATGCCACCATTTATAACTAAATGAACTTAAAACTCCAGCTTAGCTTGTCATGAATCATGATTCTTTGCTTCTGAGTTTGATTTAAGGATCAGCTTACTTGCAGAAAGCCCAAGCTTAAGTATTCCATTGACATTTGCATCCATCAATTCCCCTCAGGGCTTATTGAAAATCATACAATCTCTGACTTGTATATTTACTTTGCTTGCATTATTTATAACATGTAATTTTATTACTTTGGTTTAAAAAATTCAACAGATCTGAATGATAGCTTCTATGCAGTGCACTTTTGGCTCAATTTCATTTAGAAACTTCTAACTGCTACAGTTTGTCACTTATCCTGAGTTGTGCAGTCTTATGTTTATTATAAAATGTTGAAGGCAATAATGTTATTCTTGCTTTTGTGTATTTCAGGAAAATGCAAAGAAGCCCTTGAAATTTTTGAAAAGATGCAAGAGGCTGGGGTGCAACCTGATAAAGCTGCATGCAATATTTTGATTGAGAAGTGTTCTAAAGTTGGTGGGACTATGTTCATGACCCAAATCCTTGAGTATATGAAAGAAAACCGTCTTGTTCTTCGTTATCCTGTTTTTGTGGAAGCATTGGAAGCTTTAAAAAATGCTGGTGAGAGTGATACCCTTCTAAGACAAGTCAATCCACAATTCTATAAGAAGGCATATGAAAGTATCACAGTTGCTGCAGATTCTCCTGTTAATATAGATAAAAAGCTTCTATTTGTTCTTTTGAGAAACAGAAATGTTGTTGCTATTGACCATTTACTTGCAGGGATGATGGATAAGAAAATACTTTTAGATAATAAGATTATCTCAACCATTATAGAGGTAAATTGTAGTCATTGTCGACCTGATGGTGCTTTGTTGGCTTTCGAGTACAGTGTAAAAATGGGAATAAGTATTGAGAGAAAAGGATATCTTTCTTTAATGGGTTTGTTAACCAGATCAAATATGTTTTCAAGGCTGGTGGAAATTGTTGAGGAAATGGCTAGAGCTGGGCATTCTCTTGGAATCTATCTGGCTTCACTTTTAATTTATAGGCTTGGTTGTGCTAGGCAGCCAACGTTTGCCTCAAAGATTTTCAGCTTATTACCTGATAATCATAAGTGTGCTGCTACCTACACTGCTTTGATTAGCGTTTACTTCTTTGCTAGAAGAGTTAATAAGGCACTTGAGATTTACAAAATCATGTGCAGAAAAGGAGTTTGTCCTGTGTTAGGCACTTATAATGTTTTAATAGCCGGTTTGGAAAGAAATGGTAGATATTCTGAAGCAGATCTCTATCGGAAAGCAAAGAAGAGCCTACATGCTAATAGTGGTTCTCAGGAAAGTGTTACCGTAGAGGGAAAGATATGCGACCTTCTCTTTGCTGTGGATGTAATACTTTGACTTTGATGCCCTGAGAGTTCTCATAGTTGATTCAAGGTGAGGGCATGTTGAGTAGTTGCTATTGAAGAGTGGAAATACGCCAGTTATGCTTTATTGTGCCTGCTACTTAATTATCTGTCAAGTTAAAACAGATACTAATCCAAGAAACAGTTTATAAGAGATGCCAACAAGGTTTGATTGTCATTGCTATCTATCTGCATTTGCAACATCTTGCAGAAAATACTAGGAATGTTAAACAGATGAATGCAAGCAGTATATTCTTCTAAGACGGCCATTTGATGCATAAAACAAGAACTTTTGTGAAGTATGTGCACATGTAGATGCTCATAACTTTGGTGTCCTAGTCAGAGACAGGACGTGTTGTTGATAATGTGGGATGACAGCTATACACACATATTGAGAAGTCCCCCGAATTCATATTAAGCATAATTGCTCTGGAATTACATCTTGTCCTTCGTGAGCATATTTTCTTTCAGCTGGGCGGGTGCTAATTACATGGATGAGCAAGATCCTAGACTCAAAGGCTATCTTGCAATTTTCATGGGAAGATAAGGATTTACCTTTCTCACATGGGCAAAAGCGGAGCATGATATAATGTCTGTGTGATAATTCTTCAAGAAATCATGTATGGATCAAAAAATAATAAATTTATGAAATTAATGTTTATGAGGAAATGATCCTTCCGTGCTCTCTTGGATTTTCCTTCTCTAAAAGGTTACATGGCAGCAATGATATGATTTTTCAGATTGATGCATATTATAACCAAAAGAAGCACCAATGCATTTTTTTTTCCAGCTAGATCAATTATTGAATAACACGCGTAGATGGTTATGTTTTAATTTAATAAAACTTTAAATGAAATATGATTGGATGAATTAAGGAGTTTTTCAATTATCACATCATATTTATTAAAATTGATTAGACAAACTGACATAAAAATTTGTTTGCCACAAGTTACGTGGATTCAGAACATGAGAGACCTAAATCAACGATTTTAAAATTTAGAAAATTTAGGGACAAAGATCAAATTCGAGTCAAACTTTAGGGACTAAAAAATATTCAACCCAAATATAAATAAATAACAGCTTGAATCCCGTTTTATTTACATATTTTATTAATTAATAGCTAATGGTAGTATTTAATTTTTCAATATACTTAACTTTGATTAAAATTTAATCATCATAGTTATATCATAGTTAATATGCTAGATTGTTGATCTTCTTAAAAGGAAATAAATATTATAGATTATTGATGTTAGACACTATATTTTAAGCTTAATAATGTGCGATGCAAGGGTTAGATACTAGTATTATACATTGTAAACCTAGTATTAACAGCATTCACATATTAACTGCATTTGCAGTCATGAATACATTGTCAATTGCCCTTCCCTATTATGTGGTTCAACTTCACACCCCATTCCCAAATTTAAGGACCTAAATTTCAAGTTTATTGTGTTCAAAGATCGAATTGGAGTTTTGTTTACAGAAGAAATATCTTTTGCTATCATGTCCAAAAGTTTCTTTTCTTGTGTTATGGTACTTCAGACCAGACTTTTGAAATGACAGCCACAATAAATGATAAATATGCTTTCAAGATCCCAAAATGCATTTCTCCTTTAAAAAACCAACATCCCATATTCATCATTGATTCTAGTGAGTGTGTCTAGATGAAATACGGTTGAGCTGATCATATCCAGCGAGCACCCCAGCTCCTGCCATACCAAGAAGCATATTTGCAGTAACTCCTCGAAATAAGGCGAAGAAACCCTCTTGTCGAACAATCTCACGAAATGCATGTATAGCATTACAATACTTGTTCTCATGTCCAGAGGTTAGCATCATTCGCCGCCGCAATGTGTCAAACGGGTATGCACAAACACCTGAGAAAGTTGTGATGCTCCAACCTAATAAGAAACTAGCAAAAAAGTTCCCCTGCAGAAAATCAATCAAAAGACTCACTAACACTGGAATGCAAGGGCATAAAAGAACAGAACTAATTCATCAAACACGGCATGAAAAAAATTTTATATGAAAAATCAGTAAATCCTTTCTCCAAAATATTGTTGTTTAACTTGTCATGAAGATGAATGTTCAAATTCTAGGGAAGGGTTCAATTATCAATGTAACTTGCAGAATCTATGGTAACTCTAATATTCTGTGTAACAGACCAAACAAACTACTGCTCCTGTAGGAATAAAAGGCAAAAGTATTCTGTTAAAAGTATCAACTACATATATTCTGATTGGCTGTGAATCATAGATCTCTTTTATAAAAGTAAAAATGCTTACCTCAAAAGACCCAACTAAAACAATAGGCTTCATGGTGTCATAGATCCCAAAGTACATCCCTCGATACATGGTGATTCCCAATATTGAAACCCCAAATCCCCTGTACAAGCCGGCAAATCCATCACTTGATAAGGTTTTACGGTAAACATCAATCAGTCCTTTAAACTGGCGCTGACCGGTAGCACGACACTCCAATGCATCAGTGGCCAAACGTGTCCGTGCATAGTCTAAATGATACAAAAGCAGTGAAGTAGTCGCCCCAGCAGCACTGCCTGAAGCCACATTCCCAGCAAACCACTTAATGTACCCGTCTCTCTCTTTGGAATACCCAAAGATGCTTTTGAAGTAACCTTTGAATGCAAAATTGAAAGCCTATAGACCAATTAACTATTTACTTAAACAGCATTTCTAATAAAGAAAAGAAGAAAACCATCATTTGAGACATATGAAGCAGTAAAAACAAGCCAATTGTTTCCCTTCCATATGTATGAGCCATTGTTTTATACAAAGGCCAATACCTAGCAAATGATATTTGACAGGCATTGACAGGAAAATAACATAGCAAGTTCAAGGCTAACAATGAACAAACTTGACATCATCATATATCAACAAATGGGATTACTTGTAAAGTTTATGTTGCACCATACAATGAAATGATTTTGGATAAGAAATTGAGGTAAGTCAGGGCTCTGAGATAACATATATTTTCAATTTAATTGAGATTAAAAAAGACCTAGGATGGAAGGGAAGTATTTAATAGAAAATCCCTCTTACTTCTTTATATAAGGTCCGTAGATGGCAGCAAATACAAAATCCAGGGAAACAAGAATTTACGTCTATTATTTGATGTGCGTTTTATGAGCAGCACACAAAATAATTACCCTGATATATTTAATGGGTAAATTATTACATATCACTCAGCATCCCTGATAACTTGTCATGTTCATTCTTTTCTTTTATTTCCTTCCCTTTTTATCTTTTTGTGAAAGTTGCATTAAAAAGCAATACAAGCATCACATAATTATAATAGGTGATAGTCCATTTACCTTACTCCCAGATGTGACAAATTGAAAGAAAGAGGAAAGAAAAATGGTGGGGGTTGGGTACAGGTATTTAACATTAATAAAAAAATGTCATGAAATGAATAACTACCTGGGTGGGGAAATATCTTATAACATTGGCCTGATTACCTCTCCAAAAGGCAATCAGACCCTCTTCCACGTAGACCCTTTTAAAGCCATTAGACACACCCAGGTATGGTTTTTTGAGCTGTCCTCTTTTAATCATTTCACTTTGGTTTTGCAATAAAAGCTTCACTCTCTCAATCGGTGCCACTGCACTCTTTGATACGATTGCTGCTGCTCCTCCCATTACAAAATCCTTTGAAAATCTCTCATACTGTGTTGATCTCACCATTTTTTGGCCTCTTCCCTCTAATCCTGACAGATGTAATACAAACTTGATTAATAAAAGGCATGAATACTTATGACAAGTTGACAACACGGATTAAGTTTTCACAGAAACCAACATGAAATTACAAAAAGATTGAAATCATAATGACGTTAAGCCCAAATGTTTAATAAATTGTTTCATGCATTCCAAAAACTAGAAAAAAAAAACATGAAGAAAAATGAGCAGCAAGAGAGAGAGAGAGAGACTAAAATACAGTAAAAAAGAGGTTGGTGAAAATTTAATATTATAAAAAATATGCTAGTTCGGTTCGACCAACCCCAAAGCAAATTGTAGGTGAAGAAGAGCCTTGGTAAAAAGGACTGGCCACCTCAAGCACACCTAAATGACATGAAGCCATACGGGCTTACTTAGAAGTTGCATTCCTTCTTCAATCTTCAAGTTAACTTTTGAAAATGATAAAATTCCAATGCAGCAGACATAATAACATATTTAATTGGCCAGCAACACCATAAACCAAAAATTGTAAAAATCCAAATAAGTACGTTTCTAAATTTCATGGAAAAAAATAGTTAAGTTTTATGAAAATAAACAAAAAGCAGAACCAGGGTCTTAGTTGGGAAAATACCAAAAAAAAAATTGAAAGATGGGAAGTGAACCCCATTACCCCCAACATAAAAACTTTGAAATAGAATGCTTTGAAGCCATCAAATCCAGAAACTTCCAATACAAAACAATACAGCTAATCAATCAAGAGGCACAATGGGAGAAGAAAACCAATAGATTATAACAGATGTTAAGAAATTTTATAACTTTGGCAGAAATTATTCAATCATCAGTATCAAATTTTGAGATGGCACGTAGTTTTACACATAAAGGAATAGAGAGAGAGCAAGAGTACCTGAAGAGAATGAATTATCCTGAAATTAGTTGGAGTGCAATGGTGAGGGAGGAACTGTGACGGTCATGGAAGGAGGAGGGATACATGAAAGGAGAAGCAGAGAGGAAGATGCCCAAGAATCATCCCCCCTCTCTCTCTTTTCCTCTGTTTTGGTTTTTTGTTTTTACATTGTTTGATTAATTTAAGATATTTTATGGTAGCAGGCAGAATTTAACGATAAATAGTGTTCTTGGACACATGAGAGTGGGCTGTGGGCAGCTTTATCTACTATTTTCAGAAATTTAAATTTCATGATCTTTGGGTCTTGAGAGACATGTTATTCCACGTCTTGCACAATGAAGCAATGCAAAGGTAACAGTGAAACAAGTAGAGGAGACCATTCTCAGGTACACTGAAATAGAGCATAATTAAAATGCTACTGCAAAAAATATGTTGCTCATAGGATATATTTACCAAACTATGACCCTTGCATGCTGGAATCTTCAGTGGCAGACTGCTTGGCGACAAGTAAAGCTTTGATGATGCGTGGTCCAAAAGAATCTGTCAAAATTTAGAGAAACCAGCAACCTATCAGCAATTTATTTATATATTAAACCAAAAACCAGCAACCCATCAGAAATAGTGAATGCAATATATCCCAGTTAACTAGCAATAAAACTGACTTTTTACAGAAGCAGAAAAAGTGAATACAACACAGCCACATTTTAACAGAAATAAACTGCACATTTGAAATTCTAATATTCCACATGCTTTATGAGAATAAACTGCACAGTTAGATAGAGACAGGGTTGATTGAATTTGCCATTGCTATGAGCTCCACATTGCCTTCAAGTATTTGGAGGACTAAAACTAAAAGAGTAATTATAAATTAATGAAAGATCAAATCATTTGGGACATTTCTAGTTTGCTAATTTTGCCCCTATCAACAGGAACTATATAGTTGGATGAATTTGTCACTCATGAGGTGGAATTTAAGAACATCAATAAAGCTTTTGATTTAGTGAGTCAAGGACTGTGTCTTGGGTGTGTCATTTGGATGGACAAATGAGTACACTCTTGCGTAATCCTAGCCCTTGAATCACGAATCACACATCACACATGCCTTTATACGGCAAATGCTAAGAGCAGCAGCAACAGAGAAAGCAAAACAGAACAGAAGCATGGTCAATGAATCTAAGAACAGCAGCAGAGAAACAAATACTACCGCGAGCTGGGACGAACGGAAGAGCTGCTGCGACGTTCCTGTGCCGTGAAGCACCTTGGTGGTGGTGGATTGGGAGGAAGAGGGAAGATATATGGAGGTTTGCGAATTAGCCGAAATGGGGAATGAATGAGATTGATTTTTGGCTCTTATCAATTCAACAACGAATGGAAGAGAGATTTTAGGTGAGTTGCAGATCTTTCGCAGACGAAATTTTGCAATTGGAACTGAAAAGTGGAAACTAAAAAAAGGTTGGCCTCAAATAATTGCACGCATTTTACTCCTCTTGTAAATATTCACTTTGATAAGAAAAATAAAATGTTTTTCAAATTTTAACAAATGAAATTTAAAATTTAAATTATTTCACAATTTTTTATATATGTTATGTATAATAATTATTGATTTTTTATTTTATAAATGTAATTCTTTATTTTCTTTCTTTAAACTACATTGGAACGGTAAAAAAAATGATAAGGAAATGAAATTAAATATTAATAAAAAATAAGAACATGCAAAAATAAATGACTGAAATATTAGTAGTTAATGGAAAAGGCTTTCATGCCAAATCATGATTTTAAATAGGCCAAAACTTAAAATAAAGTATTTATCATGTAAATAAGTTAAGCCTGAGTCTTAGATTTAGGAGGTAGATTAAACTCTTATCTTAGAAAACCCACATTAGCCTAGTCTATTTCCACCCTTTGGTACACAAGTGAAATGATATTTGTAAGTAGGACTCAACAATTCATAGTTGCATCTTTCATCTAAGGCATACAATGCAATAGGAAAATTAACTTGCCAATCGAGGAGGAGGATCTTATGAGATACGTAATTTAGAAGCCTTCATACTTTTGGGATTAGGAAATCCTTCTACAATCGAGCATTTCTACCATTACCCAAAATTCAAACTGCCCTAATCTTGATATAGTCCTAAGTCTTGGTAAATGGTAATTCCTTTCCAAACTTTAGATCCTCTAATAGACAATGTAATACCCTTTTATCTAATAATTGGATGTTACTCAATTTTGCCTTGAAAGATTACATTATTTATATTGTGCGGGTAAGGTAAATTAAAATTTTCCAAAATTATAGAATTGACTTTAAAATTTAAGCTTAGGATAAAATAAGAGAACATATGAGAAATTAAATCCTTTTATTATATTGAACTAAGTCATAGTTCTAACTGCATTAGTCCTTCAAGGAGTATCTTTAACCTCCCTTACAACAAATAAAATAGTAATATTTCTTTCAAATTCACACTTAATGACTAACTATTAGATTCTAGAGGTATGTGGGTAAGACTCTCTAATTGAACAAGCTCTAGCTTGACCTAGATCTCATGTTTACTCAATTCCTTAAAAGCTCCATCCATCCCTCATGCTACATCAATCCAAGCAATAGAAAATAACACAAAGAGGAAACAAACATAAAGGGAGTGAGATTTCAATGACATAATAAAGAGACAAGGACAGTCTAAGGCTAAACAGTTAAAACAAATACCATATACATAGGTACCAGTCACATCCACATTATTCAATCAAAACATGTATGTTAATGTCATGATATCCTTAACTCTAACATGTCATGCACGGGCCCACGATAGGTACTCCACTAGTACACTGACATATACTTAGGAGAAGCGATCAGGAGATCCATATTCTCTGTATCACCAAATATTAGGTATGTTTTCCAAATAAAACTTGTACAAGATTTCTGTTACCAAAATACTCTCACCGATCTCAATAATAATTAGAGTCTAGTCGGGATAGCCAAGTTTTGTTACGTGTGGCCCTTTGGCTCAAGGTAGCTATTCCAGGCCATTAAGGTTTCTCACACTCAACTACATCCCCAAGACCTAGGCAACACCTACTTGTGGTCGTCTCTAATGTATTTCGCAGTACCATTGTTGCTTCTTTAAGCATATAGTCAACCAACAACTTATGATGCATGATTCACAATTTATATGCACTAAGACTCCACATTTCAAATTTAAAACATTTAGGCCCTTGCCAAGTCACCATGACCTATAATAAGTCCCTTTGATCAACAATTTTCATAGTCCAAATGGAAGTCTTAACCACATGCATATTAGCCAATATCACCATGCTACATTAGAATCACCACATCATTTCATACTTCATATCATGACCACATCATTCCATAATCCACACCATGATCACAGCAATCCATGGTTCATACCAGAAATTCATCAATGATAAACACAATATATTATTGAACTCTTCCCTTCAATTGTTGAAGGATGCATAGGGATAAATCTCTAATTTCTCAAATCTTAGTAGATCTCAAATAGGATAATTATATTTAATAAAATCTAAACATAGTATTGGTAATAGGGTTACAAAATCATAGGTTAGAACTAATAGGAAAAGTTAATCTAAAATAAATTATAAGGTTTCTTTAAAGAAAATTATTTTTTATCCTTCTACTTTTTATTGCAAAAGGGGGACCTCTCTTATAAACTTAAAAATCTTTGAAATTTCAAATAGGGTCCTCTCATATATTTAGGAATTAATTATATAAAACTTTGAAAGGTTCAAGTAGAAATTTCATAAAATAGTAAATAAAATTCTTTTAAAATTAACTTTTAGTCTTTAAAGAGTTTCTATTTGTAAAATGATACTTCTTCTATAAATAAATAAGTTTTCAAATTTGCAATGATAGGTCCCCCATAGTCCATGAAAACGGAATTTATAAGTTAAAGGGGGACAATGGTTCATTTCTCAAAATTGATTATTTTTAAGATCAAATTTCCAACAATTACTTAGGAGTCTTCAACCATTAGTTTGAGTCCACAACAAATCATCCTTAATTTGTTAAGACTTAAAGTTTGTATATATTGACCATATAAGAAATAATCCAATAATCATAATAAAATTTAGAAACCCCAAAATACACTTCAAAAGTGCTATTTTCTCATCCCTTAATCATCCAACAATTAGGAAAAGCTTAAAACAATACTTGACATGAATTATCATAAAATTTAACATACAAAACCAACTAAGGCAAAAGTTGCACATGGATATTACACCCCACATAAAATCATACAAAACATCAAGAAATACGTCATAAACAATTTCACACATCAAGAACCAAAATACATAAGAAAATTTAACCTGCAATACATCAAACTTTACCATTTAATACTCAAAATTCATCATACATGTCCCAAAATACACTTCAAAAGTGCTATTTTTCTCATCCCTTAATCATCCAACAATTGGGAAAAGCTTAAAATAATACTTGACATGAATTATCATCCAATTTAACATACAAAACTAACTAAGGCAAATGTTGCACATGAATATTACACCCCACATAAAATCATACAAAATATCAAGAAACATGTCATAAACAATTTCACACGTCAAGAACCAAAATATATAAGAAAATTCAACTTGTAATACATCAAACTTTACCATTTAATACTCGAAATTCATCATACATGTCCATATACTATTTTTCATCATCCAACACCATAAAACATCTTAAAAACTTAAATAGAGTCATAGAGTTCCAAAAACCCTAACTTTTGAGTCATAACTCAAAAACCCTAAGTATAAAAGAGGGGTTCTATGGCCAAACCCCACCCTAGATTATCCTTAGCTCTCATTAGCCTTTGGAATCCAACATCCCCCTTACCTATGATGGAGAAAACTGTGGGTTTGAAGGTGGAGAGCTCCAAGCTTGACAAAAATCCTAAACACAAAAATAGAGGGGTTTCAAAGCCAAAATAGAGATGAGATAAAGAGAGGAGGAACAGAGGGTTATTAGAACCCTACCATAGAATACTTACCTACAATGAATTTGAAGGGATGGAGTGGTTTCAAGTTGTTCCTCTCAAAGTTTTAAGCCCAAAATGGTGAAAAACACTAGTATAATGCTAGGGCTTTTGAGTTGTTTTAGAGGTGGCGGCTATGAAGTCTTGGAGAGGATGAAGAGGATGAAAGGAGAAGGAGAAAAGAGGGGGTTTGTCATGGAGAAAAAAATCATAAAAATTACCGAAAAAATCTACAATAAAAATCCTCAGACTTAAATCACAATGCATAAACTTTTCTCTACATAATAAAAGAATAAACAAAAGAGTTTGAAAAAAGTGTTTTATTATTTATTGAAAAGAGTCACTAATGCCATGCTAAAAAGTATTTTATATATCATAAAAGACAATAAAATAATGAAATGGTTAATGTTTAATATATAATATTATGTGTTATTTGTTGATAAATATGTCAGTAATACTTGCATTGATCATAGAGACCGATGTTAATAAGATTATTAAACAAAAGTCCTAAAGAATTGGCTAACTTGTATGATGGAATGATTTGTAAAACACTACATAATCATTTGAAAACACTTAAGGTATGTTTAGAAATATGAATAGAAGAGAAAGGGAGTGAGAAAACTTTGTAAATTATTGGACATTCCTAAATATATATAAGGATAAGTGTATCCTACAATCTCCCTTCTCTCCTTTTTTCCCTTCATTTCCCCATTCCCAAAAACATACCCTTAAGAATTAATAACCTAAGTAAAATCTTTTCGGACCAAATTGATAATTTTAACTATTCAGACTCCTTCCTACTTTTGTGTAAGTAGTTTGTCACATTTGACTCCTTTTCATAGTTACACGTTTTCCATTATTCGTTTTGTAACCATACAGAAAGAAATAAAATGCGAGAGTGAGATCATGCAACCACATGAAACACATGTGAGGAGGAGTAAAGAGCATTTGTGCGCAATGTACTCATCCATCAATGTATTCATGGAGCAATCCCTATAGTGCCTATTCTCTTCTTAGCACCTTAATTGATGGTCAATATTTTAATTTTAATTTTTTTAAAAAAAATCAACCATGTAAAACTAAGTATCAATATGGTAGTAGAGGCAGTAAATACTATAAGAGTATTAAAAAAAATTGTATTCATATATTGTTGGTTGAGACTCGTGTACACATTAGGAAATCACTTTTATTTTCTCTTTTTCTTAGAAAACATTTCCTTTTAATTTGTTTTTTTAATCTTAATACACAATGAAATGATTGTTATAAGATAATTACACCTCTCACAAACGTAAATCACAACTTTATAATAAGGTATTTTTTAATTTATTGAATAAATGCTTGTGTTTATATATGTGTATTTGTTTATTTGTTTAGGTGTTACATATAGATTAGATTGATTAAGAATTTGATTTGATTATAAACATTAAATAATAGCCAATCGATTAAAATCCTTAGCAAAAAAAGGTCAATCGATTAAAATCACGTGTATTAGAATTTTGTGTTAAATTGATTCGTGTACTTAACAAGAATGATATACATAAGTTTCACTTCCTAATCATCTATAAACTCGAACTCTCATCACCTTTTTTTTGATGAAAATGATCTTTATTAAAACAAATTTATTTATATAATAAATAAATAGACTATTAGCGTAAAGTAAGGCAAAACTTTTACTCGCATTTTTCTAGCATAGAAGGATAAGCAAAAGAAAACAAACTCCTAAAGGAAGCTGTAAAAAATAAGAAAACTGCAACAAATTACAGATCATTGATAAGATAGGAATTTGGTCCAACACAAAAGAAAAGGAAGAATAATGTATAATAGCAACAACACTAGTACTTGAACCACGTACCTTGAGTTCCAAATTTAGCTAGAGAATCCGCTAGTTAATTCGCAGAGAAGCATCCAAGAAACTTTCCATGCACTCCATATTTAGAGTTACAGAATGTACTATGATTTTGTTTATAATACTTACAAACAGTTTTGTAGTGGTGGAATTTATTGTAAACACCTCAACGCTCGCTGAGTTTGACTCAAATCAACTTGGACAACCAAGCACTCAACGTTAAGAAAATATTAGTTTATTTGATAAAATATAATTTCATTAGTAATAAAAATATAAAATAACATATAAAATTATAGGTATTTAAAAATTTTAAATTGAAAAAATAAAATTTAATTTAATTTAGCTGATAGACAATCATTGTAATATAGACAAAAGTGGATATTAAATTAACGTCAGGTTAATTTAACATATTGTTTGATGAAGCATACGCTATAAGCAATGGCATTAGTTAGGAGTAAGGTGCACATTTGAATTTCAGTTAGATCGATAAGGATGGTGGACTAACGTCGTGAGCCAATTGTAAGCAAATGAACAGAAAATGGATGAGGCAGGCTCCGCCTCAGCAACACCTAAGCGATAAAAGGTGCAGTTGAGTTAGTTTCTATTGACAGGTCATCGTTTTGGTGTTCTTGAAAATCCCTGCTATACACGAAAAGTTGACAAAATGGAAAATGAAAGAAGAAACAATGTCGCTTCTGCGAATGCACTTCTTTCACGCAATCAATAACAAAAGCAAACTCGTTGAATTTTGTTGCCTTGCACTTGCAGTAATAACTGTAAAGCTAAGATACATATACATAACAATGTCCATAGCAATAAAGAGAAAGAAGCTTCACGCGCACACAGACAGGTCCAGACTCGGACTTGTACTCCGCGTTGTGAGTTTCCTTCGTCGTCGACTCCTCCACCATCCTCTCATCTCCGCCGTCTCCGCTTGCCTTCTTTTGCTCTTCGTCGTGCTTTCTCTGTTCGCTCCGTCCCCTGTAAATGTAAACACTCTTCAATTAAATTCAATCCAATCCAATCTAATTCTATTCTATATTTTTGTTTCATTAGTATTTTATTTTATTTAAATCAATCTTTCTTTTCTTTTCTTTCCTCTATGCGATGCGTTGGTTGGTGGTTTCTCAGAATAATGACATAGTCAGATCAAGATTGAATTCACATCAGGATTCGATGTTTCAAGTTCCGGTAATAAGCTATTAAATGAAATTTTCATTTCGCTTCGCTTCTGCATTTTATTGTACTTATTATATTTTTTGTTGTTGGACTTTAAAGGCGAGTGGAGGGACCTATGGGCGTGATTTATGGAATTCAATGCACTCACAACTTTTCTCTGGCTGCAATAATGCCGGTCTCAATTTTGCAAGTAAAGTTAATCCTAATTTAAGAGTTTTATTTTGGACTCTATTTTTCTTTATGCAATTTTGGACTTTAAATTGAATCAGATTGTAAGTTGTATAATGATATTGATTTGCTTTTAATTGATGCGCATGCAATTCGGTTGGGTATATTCATAATCATATTTCTTGCAGAGGCCGATGTCAAAACGCATCCAGATCGATATTTGTTAATTGCCACCAGTGGAGGCTTAAATCAACAAAGAACAGGGGTAAGCTTCTACATGGACTATGGTATTGGTTTAGTATATTAGATGCAACTTTTAATCAAGTATTAGTTCAGGGAGGTAAATGTATTGAAAGATTGACCTCTTTCTCTTGGTGATGGAAACCAATGGTATTGTTTGAGCATGAAAAATTCTTTCTATAAGTAAACATAATTGCATTGAAAGTATTATAAACAAGTTTCCTCTCTGTAAATGTTGGTATCTTTTTGAAACATGTCACACTCATGCAAATAAATGTGGTTATTTGCAAAAAATAAAAATTAAAAGTTGAAATTTCTATGATGAAGACCCAATAACTATGGGAGTTAGAGAGTTAGTACTCAACAGAATGATAATTTGATATGCATATTTTCTGTGGGCTATTATCAGGCCAAAAAACTTATTGGGCACCAACTTGATAAGTGTTTGGAGATACAAATTTGAATGTTAAATTCATCTGAAGATAAAGTGAATGCTAAATTATGTGGATGCATTATTTATGATGAAGTGCTGATTGTGGGTGCAGATAATTGATGCTGTTGTCGCTGCATATCTTTTGAATGCTACTCTTGTTGTGCCAGAGTTGGATCATACATCTTTCTGGAAAGACAACAGGTCTGTCTCCTAATCATACATGATATTTTTATTGGAAGCAAAATTCTTCGTCTTTCAACCTCTTAATTTGTCATATTTGCTATTTTTTGCAGCAACTTTTCTGAACTGTTTGATACAGACTGGTTTATAACATTTCTCCAGAATGACGTAAGAGTTATAAAACAGCTTCCAAGTATAGGAGCGAAATTGATGGCTCCATATACACTGCGTGTTCCAAGGAAATGCACCCCTAAGTGTTATGAAGATCGTGTTTTGCCCGTGTTGGTCAAGAAGCGTGTAAGTATTAAAATTACTTTTCAAATTGAAGTACTATTCTAAAAACATAAATTAAAATATTTTAAAATATATAAAAAACTATGTATATTTTATTTAGATAAAATTAAAAAAAATAATATTTAAAATTATATCATGAGTTGGAGTACTTCATGTGCTTAGTAAATTTCTTTACGGCTACACAGGCTGTTCGACTCACAAAGTTTGACTACAGACTCTCTAATATACTGGATGAAGATCTACAAAGGCTTAGGTGTAGAGTTAATTACCATGCTCTAAAATTTACGGATTTGATTCAGGGAATGGGAAGATTGTTGGTTGAGCGGATGAGAATGAAAAGCAAGCATTTCATTGCTCTACATTTGAGGTAAGATTTAAGAGTCATTGCCAACCTTTGCTTTTCCATTCCTCAAGAGAATATGCAATATGTATCACTGTTGTGATTAAATTCTTTTTTCTTTTAAAAAAGTGAGAGACGCACGCAGTTCTCGACCAACTCCGATTTCATTTTTCTTCCCAAAGTTAAATGTGACAATTTTGTTGATTCAAACTGATGTTGTGTCCCATAGATTTGAACCAGATATGCTTGCATTCTCTGGTTGCTATTATGGCGGGGGAGACAAAGAAAGAAAAGAACTTGGTGAAATTAGGAAGCGGTGGAAAAATTTACATGTAAGGTTTTGTTAACAATAGCATCAAGAAATCAACTCCGCATATTTTCAGTCTGTATGTATGAAACTTGATATATTCCTATTTGGTAATATGACACAGGCAAGCAACCCTGACAAAGTTCGAAGACATGGAAGATGCCCACTTAGCCCAGAGGAAGTTGGCCTTATGTTAAGAGCACTAGGTTTTGGAAATGACACACACTTGTACGTGGCATCTGGTGAAATATATGGAGGTGAGGAAACGCTAGCACCTCTTAGGGCTCTTTTCCCAAACTTCCATTCAAAGGAGACCATAGCTACCAAGGAGGAGTTGGCACCATTTGTTTCATTTTCTTCTCGCATGGCTGCACTTGATTTCATAGTTTGTGATGACAGTGACGTTTTTGTCACAAACAACAATGGTAACATGGCTAAAATTTTAGCTGGAAGAAGGTAACATGCTTGTTTAGTGTCAAGTTCTGTTATGTATTCTAAAGAGTAGGTTTCTATTTTGGCATTTCTTCATTATGATAAAATTAGGTTTTTGCCTACGCATACTCATACTTTCTTTGTTGCAGGAGGTACTTTGGTCATAAACCTACTATCCGCCCAAATGCCAAAAAGTTTAATCAGTTATTGTTGAACAAAAATAATATGACGTGGGAAGAGTTTGCCTCTCGAGTTCGAACTTTCCAGGTAGGTTTCATGGGAGAGCCAAATGAGTTGAGACCAGGTAGTGGTGAGTTTCACGAGAATCCATCATCTTGCATATGTCAAAACTCAGAGTTGGAGGTAAAAACTGGGGGAATTTCCAATTCCCAAAATCAAACACGTGATAACAATGAAGGTAATAAGAAAGAAAATAGGACAGAAGAGCAATCCATTGAGGAAGAACAAGAGTGGTCTGATATGGATTATTTGGACAGTAGAAAACAGAATCAGCTCAAAGGAACTAAAAATGATTCATTGCTTCTTCTAATGGAAACCGACCAAGCTGAATTACAAGAATTCTTCTCAGATTAGATGGAGACTTCCACTAAAAATTAAGCCTTTCGTACATAGATTATTCAGATTTTGTTGAAGGGGAGCAGCTTCAAAATGTAGACGGTAGCAACTGTACAGGTCATTAATATTTTGAAGCTTCTAGAATTGAAATTTGTTGGAGGAAGACTTGATGACAAGGCATTCTTTGATTCAGGTTATAGGGCAATAATGTACAGCCTTAGGGGCAGTAGAAGTGGCCATTCCATTTCATACTTATTGTGATTTGTTAAGGATTTAGATGTACATGTACAAACCAAAAGAAAAACGATTACAATTCAAGAATTATTATTATCCACAATTTCTTCAATTTGCTTTCTATTCTGTCGCCGCCTAATTTGGTGCATTAGACCCGGAGAAACGTACGACATTTCACCTCTATAAACTATCATGTAGACTTCAAGGATCGATTTTTTTTATAGCTTGGTTTTTTACTCGGCGACATAAGAACATACAGTACCCTAGAAGCTTGGTAACTCAGTGACATAGATAGCTTCCACCTCGTGATATAAATTGCATGTAGGCTCGATTCTAAGCAACAATATTTTTTTTTTACATCTCCATGTCATCAAAATTATCACCTTAGAACATATAGTACCTCAAGGTGTATGGTTGTCAAACTCACAATTTAACTCATAAACTCGTCAAAAAGTATGTTTGGTAAGATATTTGATATTTCAACTAGATCAAAGTTGAAATTAGTAGCTAAAACAGTTTCATCGGTGTTTGATAAGGTAGTTTTTTTATAGCTACTAGTTGAAAAATTATTACAATTTTATCCCCCAACTACTCTCACTCATCATTCTTTAATAGTTAATTATGTTCTTCTTTGTCATTCTACCATTTTCAGCTAGTTTTACCAATTACTATCAATCAAACCATTAGTTTTTTAGTTTTCAATTAACTTTTAGCTTTTTCTGATTTTTTAGCTTTCAGCTAAATTTTCAGCTAGTTTTACCAAACACACTCCAAATTTACATTTCTAGGTAGGGAAAACGAGATAACTCGCATACAAATTCGTTTGCGTAGACTCTGATAGATTTGCATAGACTAGCTCAAACACATGAGTTTAACTCTCTAGTTCATGAGTATGATGGAAACTAGTTGCATTTCACTTGGTGTGTCTCTCTATCTTGTGCTCAACCTCACATACATATGCACTCACTAAAGCGACCTAAACATACTTTAAATTTTTCGTTGCACATAATAAATTAAAAGAACCTATTTTCTTCTTACATATCGGTCTATTTCTTTTGTAGTTTTGCTCATATTATTTCATGCTCATCCTCCATTTGCCACAATACTAACACTATTATTTTTCTAAGAATATGGTGAATCTATATTCTTCAATATTGCACATTTTTACTCTCTATATAATATATCTATACATGTTCATGACTTATTGATTATTTGAAGAATATGTTATTTTTGGGGTGATTTATATATTTTATTATCATATGGAAAAAAGAAGATACTCCCTTTAGTGTGGGAAATGTAGGAAAAAGAGAGATAAAAAGAAAAAATGAAAAAGTGAGAGAGAAAGTAAGAAATGTGATAATTAATGTGATGCGGAATAAAAAAATGGATGCAAAAGATAGTGTAAAAGGATTGAGTGTAAAAAAATCAAAATTGCTATGATATTATATATTTGACTGACTTAAGAAAATGTATATTTTTATAACATTCATATATTGCTCTTATGCCCTCATTTGTCAACGAGCATTTTATAATTGAAAGAATTTGGCAATATGCATTTAATTTGTGAACTAAAAATTTGTCAATCATGAAGCCCATCCAAGCACAATCCTTTGAAAGTTCATTACAATTACAAACAGTGCACTTTCCAGTTGGGACCATTAACGTAACTATGCAATACAACCCTTTTGGGATTGCCACTTGCGACCCAATCTTGGATGGACCACCACCCCAAACAATCAAAGTGCACTCAATAGGAACATTAAATAGTTGACCAAAAAAAAAAGTAACATTAAATTATATCCCCCAAACAAATTAGTATAAGATGCAAAAATCACTGTTGGGTCCGCATTTACTAGAACTTCCTCCCCTCGCTTTTAATCCATATACTCCAAACAATTTGTGCCTACTTTTTCAATCGCTGTTGATTATTTAGTTGACATCCAATGGAATGTTGATTAGTGTATTTTGCATTCCCTAATTATACATATAATTTATTTATGGCTTAAATATGTTTTTAGTCCCTATAAATATAGGTCATTTTGTTTTTAGTCCCTGTAAAAATTTTTTTTGGTTTTTCATCCCTATAAAATTTTTCGTTTGTCATTTTGGTCCCTGCCGTTAACTTTAAGCTTATGTGGCTAACGGAGTGCCACGTCATCCTGCCACATGTGATTTTTCTTCCAACTTAATTTTGTTTTTAGTCCCTATAAATATGGTCTTTTTATTTTTAGTCCCTATAATTTTTTTTTTCATCTCAATCTCATCCCCATCCAACATCACAGTGTCCTTTTGCTTCTTCTACTGCATTGTTGCACTTGAAGGTCTTGAACTCCTTACGGTGGGTTTAAGGAAATAAATTCTTTATGTATTCAATTATTTGAAATCTATAATTTTAAATTTGTCCACATTTTCGTGAACTATTCACTAGTGACCAATTCTTTTTTGTTTCCACATGTCAAACTTTTTATCTTAAGTTGATCGCCACGTACCCTAATTAAATTCTTAATATAAATACTTGACAATGGACCAATTTCAATGTACTGTAAAATTAGGTGTAATTGCTTCGTTTTATTTATAATTTTTTTGTACAAATATTAAAGTACAAAACATAAATATTAGACACAGAAAATGAAATATATCTACTCATTTAATTTAAAAAACTAAAATATATAGTAAAATGTTATCATATATTTATTATATATGATATTATAAACTATACTCCACTTAAATTATAATCCAACACTTCATAAAAAAAAATTAACAAATGAATAAATTTTAAAAAAGATGAAACTAATATATTATAATATTCAAAGAAACTAATATATTATAATGTAAATATACGAAGAAACTAATATATTGTGAGGTGAAATTTAAATTAAATTTTTTTCCTCTTGGGTACACAATGTTTATTATCATACGGCTTTGTCATTTCTTCAAATTAAATTCTTTGAGTTTCTGTCCATTGACTGACAAAATTTTCACTTGATTTATAATTACAAACCTTTTTTTGTTACTTAGGACAAATTACATCAAGTTATAGGTCATCAATAGATATAAATTAAATGAGAATTTTGTTAGTCAATAGACAGAAAAAAAAGAACTGCAGAGAAAAAAGGGTCGTTACAAGTTTTTCTCACTTTACACAGTGAATTTAAGTTTATTGAAATTTCAAATAATTGAATACATGAATAATTTATTTCCTTAAACCCACCATGAGGAGTTCAACAATTTCAAGTGTAACAATGCAGTAGTAGAAGCAAAAAGATACTGTGATAATATTGGATGAGGATGAGATTGAGGTGAAAAACAAAAAAAAATTTATAGGGACTAAAAACAAAAGGACCATATTTATAGGGACTAAAAACAAAATTGAGTTGGAAGAAAAATCACATGTGGCAGGATGACGTGGCAGGATGACGTGACACTCCGTTAGCCACATATGCTTAAAGTTAACAGCAGAGACCAAAATGACAAACAGAAAATTTTATAGGGATGAAAAACCAAAAAAATTTTTTACAGGGACTAAAAACAAAATGACCTATATTTATAGGGACTAAAAACATATTTAAACCTTTATTTATTTATAGTGGAAAGTTGAGACTGCAATAGAAAGCGTTACATGCTGGCCATGGATGCATCTATAGACTATAGTCTTAGATTCCTTTTATTTCTTACTCCCCCCTCTCCTATCAGGATTCAGAATTAAGGTAGGTTTCAATAAACATTATTTTTTTTGGTCAAAGGTTTCAGTAAACTTTATAAAAGTGTTTTATAATATGTTTTTATAGATTGTTTTTAAAAGAAGTTACTAAAAGCATTAAAATTGTTTTTTTAACATACTTATAATTTTTTTTAGAAAAATTACTTAATTAATCCAAGCAAAAGTTTAAACAGATGGTATCAACCCATCAGGAATTGAAGGGAAAGCAGAGCAACCTTTTTAAAATCAATATCTTATTCAGTTGCTGACTGAACGAGTCAACAGTTCCTATTAAATTTTAATTTTAATTTGATTGCATTGCCATGCATGCAGTGCACTGTGGAAGGAGGAAGAGGGTATATATAATAAAAGTGACACCGAAAATGAATAATCACATGTGCTCTGCACGTGATTCCTCAAAAGTGCCTGTACCTTACTCTTTTTTCCTTTTTCTTTTTCTCTTTGCCCTTTGCTGCACCAAACTCTTTTTGTGTGTTTTGTAATGAATTGAAAATGATAATGTGGTGTGTGTTTAGTTTATTTTAAAATCATGTTACAAACGTGAATGTAGATACACATTTATAATGTAGGTCTAATTTAGCATTGAAATTAACCAAAAGTTTGAATTTCCAAATGCAACAATTTCTAACTTAAAAAACGTGAGTTTACGTGAACATTAAATCAAACATGTTTAATGTATAGCATATTTAGTTTAACATTGAAATAAACTCAAACTTTTAACATTAAAAATAGTTGAGATGAGAAATCCAAATTAAATTTAATAACTTTTAATGATAAATCAAACACACACTTAATCCAGTGAGTAATGGGTTATGGGTGTTGCCAACAAACCAAACTGAACTCCTTCCCACCAAATGAAATTCCAGTGTAGTCAGAAAATTAAATGCTCAGAAACATATGAAAGCGACGTTTCGCAACAACATGGCATACGTTCGTTTCTTCCTAACAAAAATACAAATATATACAGTGATGAGCTTTAAATTCTTCATGAAAAAAAAAAGTTTAATCAAAATAATTAGGATCGAGTTTGAATTTCAATAATTTCGGTGTTGGATTAATTGCTGTGTCTGCCTCTTCCAAGGCAATCCTCTTTGTTTTGTAGACAATCACAACACAATTGTCAATTGCAATCACAGAGAGATCACTCGATCATAAAATTAAATAATAATACTTTTAGAATTTCTTTTTATAGATTCAAATTGAACATTGTAAGTATAACTTTTTCTTAATAAAAAAGAGATGGTACATGGAGGATTTGTTTGTATAAACTGGCAGATCCTGTAGTAATCACTCATCACATGCACATGTACATGTACTAGTAGTACTAAACATGGCCAAACATTAAAAACATGAAAAATTATAATAGGTCAAATCACAAATAACAAAGCTTTGTAGGGCATATGCGGGGCCAACAAGGCCCCATTGGATCGGACCCAGTGTTCAGTTCAGAGCAATAACACAGAAATGATCCCTCACATTTACATTCTCATTCTTCAATTCAATCAATATATATTCATGTGAAATTGTGGACGCTCCTAGCTAGCTAGGTGCCTAGGCATAGGCTCTCTTCTCGCTCGTTCCGACTTTCCCACATTCCTATAAATAAGAGCATTATGATTAAAATCGTCGCATTGCCCCATCAGGTGAGTGAGTGAGTGGAAAGAAAAGAAGATCCTCTCTCTGTCATTTGATCTGCTCAAAGTCCACATTACTTTAAAGCCTTTAAATTAAAAGATTGGTAGGCCTATTTGCATATTCTCCATCCTCTCTTTGACTTGTAAGTTTTTCTTTTCTTTTCTTTTGGTATTTCATTTGTTTAACCTTTGCTTACATTAAAGAATTTAATCCCATAAATTTACATTTGTCTTGATAGTTTTGCTCCTCTTGTTCACGTGACTTCAAATCCTTCTACTGTTCTACTAGCTCCTTTCTTTCTACATCTGGTTTCTTTAAATAAAAAGAGGAAAAAGGGTGATTTCCTATTTCAATTTTTTTGACCAAGATATATATATATAGATGTCAGATACTAATGAAACATATATATATTCCATCGTTTTTTGAAAAACATTTCATGGTTTGCAACTCTTACAACAAGGCCATGGCGAATGAACAAGTACAAAGTGTCAGCAATGGGATTGCCAAGAGACTATTCATAATTTCATATAAATGAGAAAAAAAACCTTTTTATTTAAAAACCTTTTATTATGGATTTTTTTATAACACACATATAATAGCATAGTTTATATTAATTTTTACCTATAATGAAATCAATAGTTAATATCTTCACCAATTCAATAATTTATTCAAATTTTAAAACATTATTCATAATTAATACCCAATTAAATAATAAATTATAAAACATCCAATAACTTTTAAACATGTGTTTATTGACCTATTAAAATATCAAAACATCATACTTAACTAAAAGATGTTTTATACAAATACCTAGAAACTTATAACTAATTGAGTCTGTGTTTAATTATGTGTGGCGTATTCCCGGTGAAAGATTAAAAAAAAATTAAGCCCCTATTTGACCAATGCAACTATTATTATGTGACTCAAAAGAGAGAAGTGCAAACTCTACACATGAATGGCGTTTTTTTAGCAGAGCTTATTATAGCTTTATTTCCTATTCGGTTAGTAATGATACAGAAGGAGCGGAAAAATTGAAAGATTTGTAATATTAAGATGGGGAGTCATATATTGGGTTTGACAGTAAATTTTGTAGAATGCATCCTACCTAGCTACATCGACTTGTTCATCTTGAGATCTTCTATTGTCTCAAAAGACTACACATTAATTAATGAGGGTTAATTCAAGCGGTACATGTTTGATTCCCTTTAAATAAGGTTTCGGATTCGAGTTAGTCTTGTGGATGAAAAAAATCCCCGCTAGGAGAGCTGATCATACTATGATGTAGATATCTCCGGCTCGAGCAATATTATACCTCCATTAAATGATACTTGTGGTTTAGATAAAAAAAAAAAGACTACACATTAATATCATTATTAATAATTATATATTATAATTTGGTACCAATATAATCTTAACACTACTACAAAAATAGCTTACTATGTCAGCCTTAGTACGACGGATGTGGAGGCAATAAGAGTAATTAAACCTCCGCACCTTATTTAGTTAAACAATAAAAATAATATAATATATTGATTACATCTTTTTTCAAATATTCTTCAATAATGAATATTTGATTAAAAGAAATTCTAGTGTAAAAAGCACCTTCCTTGTTTTCTTGGTGAATAATAGAAAAATGTAGAAAACAAAGAGGCTAGGGAGTGCTCGCAATAATTACATGACACTGGCATTTGATTACTGGGGCAAAACTTGTGAGTGGTAGCCTGCTAGATGCTACTTACCATTAGCAAATGCATATTCAATCAACAACCCAATCATGATGAAATAAATGATTGAATTGGGTCATAGTGATCATGTGTCAAGTAGTTCACATGGATTTGCAATATTCTAGCTCCTTACAAAATTACAGCACTGTCAAAACAGAACAAAACTTGGGGGCAGTAACATGGATGCATGATAGAATAGATCACACTGTATTTATATTTACTTACAAAATTACAATATTACATTACAGCACTGTCCAACAGAACAGAACAATGCTCAATGCAAATTAGTAGCGTACGGCCGGCACCTAGCTAGTTCACATCACATGGATTTGCAATATTGGAATTTGGGTGCACAATACAATAGACACAGTACAAACAAATCCTAATAATTATAAAAATACCATTAACTACGGATTGTAGGCATCGCCTGAGATTAAGATGATTAGCTTTCCTTGTTTACTTGCTTTTGTTGTTAGTGGTAAAAGCAACCATCACCGTACGTGGAATTTAGAAAGGTAATGCTGAAGAACATTGTAAACAAGGAATTTTACTCCTTTAAAATGTATTTATATATGCACTTTAAATAATAGAATATTAAATAATTATTAATTAAAAATCAATAATTATAACTATAATAAGATACATACATACGTGTATATATATATATATAATATAAATTATAAAGTTATTAAATTTGACCATTAATTTTTTAAGCAATAATTATTATTGTATACTTTATTCATCAATGGAATCTGTAAAGTGTAATTAAACCAGAAGTGACTAGTGAGACGACAATGACGTGGTATTATGACATTCGTTTGTTGTTTGTTTGTTAGGTAAATATATACAACACTACCAATCATAGCATTGGACCCCCATATTCAAATCACGTGGTCACCCGCAAACAATATATGATGCCATGATTCATATTTGAGTCGGAAAAAAAAAAAGTAAAACTAGCGACATACATGATATCTTGAAATTTAAGAAAAAGATTAAAAATATAAACGCTTAATTGCATTTTTGTCTCTTATTATCATCAATCTGCGATTTTGGTCCCTATTTTTTTTTCGCGATTTTGATCCTCCTATTATTCCAAATTTGCGATTTTGGTCCCTCTAACACATGGATTTTGAAAATAGATCGAAGGACCAAGATTTTGAACTAAATCGCGAATTTGGAATAATAGAGGGAACAAAATCACGAAAAAAAAGTAGGGGGTCATAATCGCGGATTGATGATAATAGGGGGACCAAAAGTGCAATTAAGTCAAATATAAATTAAAAGATAAATATTTAAATTTATAAGTTAAATAATAAATACTCATAGTTGACACAAATAAATACGTATTGTGTTTGAAAAAACTTCATACAAAAATAATATAATGTTTGAAAAAACAATTAAGAAATAGTAAAATTAATTTTAGAACTTATATTAATGTTATATTAATCAAATATAATATATGAAATATTAAATATTTATTACAATTCACTCATAATGTATAATTAATATTACCTTTTTGTGTACAATCGTGACAGTGAAGTTTAAAATCTATAAACTTATATAAACTAGTAAATTACAATAATAATTATTATTTAATGATAAGTGTTATATCTTTTTTTTTTGGGTAAAAATATGAAATTAAAAAATAAGAAGAGAGTACAAGATAGAATTAGCTTGTTCTACCCCTAGGGACAAGGTCCCCTCTAGCATCTGCTGACAATAATTTCTGAATTACATCTCCTGAGTTTTCTACAACTAATGAACAAGAGGCAGTTAAAGCCCCCATCTTTGCTAGAGCATCAACACATCTATTCCCCTCTCTATGAATATGATTAATTTCTAGTTTCCATGACCTCTCGATTAAGCACTTAATATTATGCAAGATACCAGCAAAAGGATGAAATCTTGGATGAGATTCCTTAATCAGAGATATAACAACCAGTGAATCAATCCAGCACATGACTTTCCTGAATCCTTCATTCCAGATCAATTGTAGCCCCTCCAAGATAGCTTTCAATTATGCATGCAAAACACTCTCTGTAGCAAGGCTTCCAAAAAAGCCTTTTATCCATTTACCCTTGCTGTCACGAATTAGGCCACCAAACCCAGCCTTACCAATGTCAGCAAAATAACTACCATCCAAATTGATTGCCACAAATTCAGAAGGAGGAGGTATCCATTTGCACTACCAGAAAAATCAAAATTACCGACGAAATTTAGAGACGGAATATTTTCCGTCGCTATTTGCGACGGAATCAGTGATGGAATTTATTGGGTTGAGACGGAAGTGTGTTTTTTTGTATTAGAGACGGAATATTCCGTCTCAGGGGAATTCCGTCTCTAAGTCTGTCGCTAACTTGCTGAAAGTATTTGCGAGACGGATTTCAGAGACGGAATGTGCTCCGTGTCTAAATATTTCCGTCTCTATTTTTTATAATAATGTTAGAGACGGAAGTTAGAGACGGAACACTGTTTATAATTTAACATCCGTCTCTAAATCCGTCTCTAACCAATAAATTTGGAAACAAATGTTAGAGACGGATTGTGTCCGTCTCTAATGTCAATTTTTTTTGTTTAAAATGAATAACTTTAAGTTAAGAGATAATTAATTTGAATTAGTAATTTAAATTGAATGAATATATTAAATAATTATTTTAATTTTTAATTATTAATTTATTAATATAATTTTTAAATTTACTTTTATTAAATAATATATTTTTAAAATTCTAATAATTTAACCATGATAGTGTTTTTTATATTTAAACTTAATTTATATTTTATATGAATTTACAATATCATGTTTTATACTTATATTAATTTATATTTTGAATATATAAATTTTAAAATATATTTCTTTCAAAGTTATATATTTGAATTTAATAATATGTAGTAATTTATATATTATATGTAACAAAAATTTGTGGCTCGGTTGCTAACGCATACTGAGATTGTGGGAAGAGCTCCCTCCCGGGTTTGATCCCCACTAAACATACTTTTAGAGATGGGTAAGAAGAACTAAGCCCCGAGTATAATTGTCCCTGGTAATAGGGGATACATATGGTTAATACAAAACAAACACACACACACACACACATATATATATATATGTAAATGTAAAATAATTTTAATTTTATAAACATTTTAAATTTTTTATTAAATAAATCAAGAAAAAGGGACCAGTATGTTTTTATTAAGTAAACATTTTAATTGCCCCTCTCACGAAATATTTCGGTCAAAAGACTGAAAACCCTAAAACCCCAAATACTTCTTCCCCCTCGGAATGCAATCGTTCCTTTCTTAAATCTTGTTTGTGGAAGGTACACTTTCTTCGATCCTTTCTTCGTTCTTCACTTTGGTAATGGTTTAATTTTTTTTTCACCTCTCTTCGTTTCCGTTTTCGTTACAACAGGGTTGATTTTCTCAAACACTAAAAAATCGCGCAGAGGATTTGTCTCTTTCTCAATCACTCATGTACTATCTCTATCATCTCCATTTAAAGTATTCAAACTTGGATTTCTTGTGGTCCCAGGTACTGTATTTAATATATTAAAAACTTGGATTTCATGCTTTCAAGCCATGGTCCCAAGTATCCCTTTTATATATTCAAGTCACTTTGCATTTAATATATAAAAAACAAGAAGCGTGAGTGGATGAGTATTGTGAAGCAAAGTTGGATTTCATGCTTTCAAGTCGTGGATGAGTACTGTGAAGCAAAGTTGCAAAAGAAGCGTAAACTTGGAATAAAGCCAAAAAACAAGAATAAGTTTAGTTGTTAATTAATTAATTAGATTTATGAGCTTAATTCATTTTTATTATTTATTATCTTAATTAGAACTTAATTTGTTGTTAATTTTTGTATGAGAGATCATTTTTAGTTATTAATTTCTTGCTCTGGGGAGGAATTAAGAGGGAGGTGAGTGGTTATTTTATTAGAGAGAGACAGAGAGAAGAAAACTTGTTACCTTTGGCCAATGTTGCTGATCAATTTTCTCACTAATTTGAAGGTTTCAAAGAGAAAAGAGAGAGAATGGGTTTGTTTGGTTGGTGTGTCAGTGAAGATTGATGAAAGATGCATGCAATACTTAGTACTTATAGTGATAGCAATTCGTTAAGTTGGAGCTGTCATGAATGAGGGACCTTAACTTGCTTAACTTGCTTAACTTGACTTTTAAGCTCTGCTTTCAAGTTTGAAAGGCTTTCTCCTATATGAAGTGATATATTCAACATTGTATATAAGAAATTACCTAAAGAAATAATGCTTAATATAGTGTGGTTAAACTTTTAGGTCAGAGTGACTTTTTCTTTGAAAGTGTGCTATTAACCAACTCATTGTGCCTTCATACACATGCTCAACAAGAATGTGTAGTTCAGGTTCGGCACAATTCAAATGAAATATCAATGAAAACCAAAACTATGTCCTTGGGTAAACTGTAATTTGACTTACACTATTATGCTTTAATGGGAATGAAAACCAAAACTATGTGCCTTCATACACATGCCAATTTCAGGTACATAAGCCATCATCAGATCCTCCTTTCTCTTGAGCTCAATTGTCTCTTTCATTCTTTTATATCTGAACCAAGCTGCTTGTATAAAGCATGCAACCCATGTTCTCCATTGATGGGAACCTTGAGCAGCATAGTGTAAGGAATGAGCCTTTGCGAGTAAAGGCTTTGACAGAGGCCCCAACTGAAAGTAGATCCCGAACAACTTCTAAATGTCAATGCTAGAATTCCCAATAGAAACCAGTTACTTCACCCCAAATAAAATTTGCATTCTTATCTCCTATATCTGAATTATTTTGAAATGCCTTCTATTTATTCAGAATGAACTGACCAAAAATACTGATGTGTCACCTTAGTCATGCAGCTGTCCCTGTCCCCGTGTCTTTAATTAGATTATTTAACTAGGACTGAACATGATTATTTAGATTATTTAAATATCAAATTACTAAATACTGAACATTATTTTATTGAATATTTAACTGCATCTTAATTGTTTACTTTCATTAGTTGGAATAAATGCATTCTTAATTAGTGTTATTGTTATAGGATATATGGCTAGCTATATGAATGTGGTAGGTTCATTTGATCTTTCTTGAAAGAGTTGTAGCTAACAATAGGATATTAGAAAAACATAAACTTGAGTTAACTTATAAAATAGTTAACTTAGATAGTAGTTGACATGCCAATCATTTGTTAATTAGGAAAAATGGATGCTCCTGAGCATCGTAAGTGGATGGATAAAAGGGTGGGTCCCGATAAGAGAAGAGTTACAGATGAATTTATGGCAGGGGTTTTTGAGTTTGTTGAGTTTGCTTGTTCACAAGATTCTTATAAAAGAGAAGGAAAGTTGAGGTGCCCATGTAAGAAGTGCCAATGTTTAAGGTATCGATCAATTGATGAGGTCAAGACACATCTTTGTATGAAGGGGTTTATGAGTGATTATTATTACTGGACTAACCATAATGAACAAAGACCTGTCATTCCCCCCTTGGTTTCAAACAACTCCTACTATGGAAGTAGTGGGGTTCGAGAAGGCTTCAATGACTATGAGCAGATGGTAATGGATGCTGCTGGACCATCGCTTGGTAATTTTCTCGAGCAACAAGGGTTTGATTGTGGAGACCAGATAAGGGAAGATCCTAACCCAGAGGCTAAATTTTTTTTGATATGTTGGCAGCTGCACAAGCTCCCTTGTATAATGGTTGCGAAAGTTATTCTGAATTGTCAGCCGCGGTAGAAGCCTTGAGTATCAAGTCTGACTTCAATATGTCTGAGTCTTGCTTTAATCGATGGCTAGATCTTATGGGAAATGCATTGCCAAATGATAATCGAATACCTAAAAATTTTTATCGTGCAAAGAAGTCAGTGGAAAAGCTCGGATTAGGTTGCATAAAGATCCATTGTTGCCCAAATGGATGTATGATTTATCATTATCCCGATGATAAGGATCTTCGTAATTGTAAATTTTGCGGTGAAGACCGTTACAAAAGTGTCATTAGAAATGGTAAGGCTATGAAAAAGATGTGGTATTTTCCAATCATCCCAAGGCTTCAAAGACTTTATTCCTCAATGCAAACTGCAAGTCAAATGAGGTGGCATTGTGAGAATGTGAGAGAGCCGGGCCATTTGTCTCATCCATCTGATGGAGAGGCTTGGAAACATTTCGATGAAAGTTATCCTGAATTTGCAATGGATCCTCGTAATGTCAGGTTAGGGTTGTGTTCCGATGGATTTGCACCATTTGATAAATATGGCAGGAATTATTCATGTTGGCCAGTAATTCTTACTCCTTACAATCTTCCACCCTGGATGTGCATGAAGAGAGAGTTCTTATTCTTGACCATTATAATTCCTGGCCCATCCAATCCCAAAAATAGAATTGATGTGTACTTGCAGCCACTTATAGATGACCTCAAACTTTTGTGGAATACCGGTGTCATGACATATGATGTTTCGCTAAAGCAGAACTTTCTGATGAAGGCTTGCTTGCTATGGACAATCAATGACTTTCCTGCATATGGGATGTTGTCAGGTTGGATGACAATGGGTAAACTTGCTTGTCCAATTTGCATGGACCGTTCAAAAGCATTTACCCTTCGTCATAGCCGAAAAACATCATTTTTCGACTGTCATCGACAATTCTTGCCACTTGATCATTCCTTTAGAAAAAATAAAAATGCCTTTAAGAGGAGACATGATGAGACCTCATTGCCCCCACAAAGGTTGACTGGTGAAGAAATGTGGGAAAGGGTAAGACATTTACCTACCATAACTCAAGGGCCATTTGAGACTTTGTCGGGGTATGGAGTTACTCACAATTGGACCAAACAAACCATTTTTTGGGAGTTGCCATATTGGAAAGCCAATCTTCTTCCCCATAGTCTAGATATCATGCATATTGAGAGAAATGTGTTTCTTAATATCTTGTTTACAGTTATGGACACTAAAGGCAAGACAAAGGACCATTTTAAGGCTAGACTAGACTTGGCAGAGATTTGTAGACAGAAAGATCTAGAGCTGCAAGATAGTGGAGGGGGAAAAATGAAGAAACCAAAAGCCAAATACACATTAACTAAGCAGCAAAGATTAACTGTCTGTGAATGGGTCAAAAAACTAAAGCTCCCAGATGGGTATGCCTCCACCTTGTCTAGGTGTGTTGACATGCGGGAAGCAAAGTTGTTCGGAATGAAAAGTCATGATTGCCATGTGTTCATGCAACGTTTGCTCCCAATTGCTTTCAAAGCTTTACCAAAGCCTATATGGAACACATTGACAGAATTTAGTCAATTCTTTCGAGAAATAACTTCTCCTCTAATAAGAGAGGACACTTTACGACAAATGGAGCAAAATATTCCAATAATTTTGTGCAAACTTGAACAAATATTTCCCCCAAGTTTCTTCGACTCTATGGAGCATATTCCAATTCATCTGCCCTACGAAGCTAGGGCTGGTGGTCCCGTTCAATATCGGTGGATGTATCCCTTTGAAAGGTTGAGTCATTTATCCTCATCCTTTTCAATTAATTATCATTGAATATTGGTTAATCTAATTCATTCGTTTATTTATATTAGGTTTATTCGTACCTTAAAAGACAAGGTCACGAATGCATCTGCGGTTGAGGGTACAATTTGTGAAGCTTATTTAGTGGAGGAGACCTCTACGTTTACATCTTACTACTATCCACCTGATGTTCCGTGTAGGAGGACCAGGGTGCCACGAAATGATGATGGGGGTGAAAGTACTTCAATTTCGGCGCCTTTAACAATATTTAACCATCCCGGGCGTCCATCTGGAAAATGCACATCTTATATCTTAGGAGAAAGGGAAATGAAAGTTGCCCATCTTTATGTTCTTCTAAATTGTCCTGAAGTAGAGCCATATTTGACGTAAGTGTTTACATTATCATGTTCCATTATTTCTATTGTCGACATACCTAACCAATAATTCATCCAAATGCAGCATATATACGGATATGCTACATGAACTTGGTGTAAGTGACTCAGAAGTTGATAAGCAAATCTCCTCAACATTTCCTGATTGGTTTAAAAAATATGTATGTTGAATTAAATATCCTCAATCTCCCAAGTCTCATGATATTGCATTTTAGGTGAAACTAATTTAATCATTTTTGGAATAGGTATTGGATAATAATGTTGAGGATGCCTTTTTAAGGCATTTGTCCTGGGGGCCAGAAAAAAAAGTCAACAAATGGCCAATGTATTATGTGAATGGATACAAATTTAACACAAAAGGTCATGGTCAAGGGATGGGCACAACAAATAGTGGTGTACATGTTCAAGGGGGTGAGAATGAGACAATAGAAAATGATTACTATGGGATCTTAACTGATATTGTTGAAGTTCAGTATACAGGATGGCCGGTGAAGAAGTTAGTTTTATTCAAATGTGATTGGTTTGACCCTACTCCAAATCAAGGGACAAGGATAGATAATTATGGGATTGTTGAAATCAAAGCATCTAGGAGATATAAACATTACGATCCATTTATATTTGCGCAACAAGCAAAGCAAGTGTACTATTCACAATATCCTGAAGGGCAAAATGATTGGTTGGTTGTGATGAAGACCAAGGCACAGAGCACAATTGAAACTTCTGAAACTAATATGCATGAGAAAGATGTTCCGTACCAAGATGAATCGATGACACAAATCTCGGTTACAATTGCTAATGACAATCTTGAAGAAAGTCTTGTTGATATAGGTGTGCAAGTTGAGGAAATATATGCACCATCATTAGATGAGATTGACTTTGAAGAGGATGAAGATGTTGAAATACTAGAAGAAGAAGAAGAAGAGGATGAGGAGGAGGAGGAGGAATATGAAGATGAAAATGAAGAGGAAGAGGAAGAGGAAGACAATGATGATAATGAAGAAATATATTTTGATTAGATATGACTTTTTTTGTACTTCAATGTTACTTTAAATTTCAAGTTCCTTTGTTGATGATATTGACCATGAGAGTGATATTTCTTTTTTTTTTCTTGGTTTTATATTTCTATTTTATTGCATAACATGTTAGATATGTTGTCCTTACAATTTCAAATCTTCTCTTATTTGATATATTCTTCATTGATTTTGCTGGAATTTTCACATAGATGACAGGCAGAGGTAGAGGTAGAGGCAGAGGTAGAGGAAAGGGTGCCTCTCAAACAACTCAGCCACATACACCAGTTATAAACCCACCTTTAGGGACTGCACCCACATGTACCCCTTTTCCTTCTCACACTCGACCAGCACCAATCATACCCCCTCCTTTAGGGACTACACCTATGTCTACCACATCTCCCCATATCCATATTGGCTCAACATCCTCTCTATCTCCAAATTCTCAAACTGTGCCCCCTGTAAATGCTGACCATTCAATTGGTTCACATATAACTCCAAACTCCGAAACATCAACTGTAACACCAGAGAACATCAGGTGGGGGACAAAGGATGTAGACGGATGAATTTGGATCAAACCAACACCGGGAAATAAGTAATCTTTATTTTCTAATGTAATTCATTTTTGTTACACTATATTATATATTTAATACAAACTTATACTTTTCTATTTCAGCTTTCACCCAGAGGCCGCACTAAGAGGAGTTATCACTAGAATTTTCAAGAAAAAGTTTGAAGGGTCTTGGACAAGTTGGATTGATGTAGATGGTGACACAAAAAATATGTGGTTTGAGTCCTTTAAGGTAATATGTCAAATTATTTGGAATATTTGCATCACTTTTATAAATGTATGTTATGTAATGTTCTTCCAAATTGTTGAATTTATAATTATCCTTTATTATAGGCATTGTTCAAGTGGCTTGAGCAAGATGAGGACAAAATTAGAAAATGCTTTAATAGTAGAGGATCTTTAGCATATAAAAATGCAATGTTCAAGGTGCGTAAAGGTGAGGATAAGGGTGAATGGATTGGCCAAGATTTGTTAGACCAATTAAGGGCTAAATGGGAAGCTGAGGATTGACAACAAAAGTCCATAAAAAACAAAGAAAATAGGTTGGCTCAAGATGGACATAATGTACATAGTGCAGGATCATTATCTGCAAGAGAACACGCTAAGAGAATGGTAAGTGATTCCTTGTTAAAATATGATCTTTTTTTATTACGATAGTACTTGTGAATTTCTTACTTTAATCAAATTCTGTTTGAAAAAAAAATAAACTTAAAGTTTGCCTCTTATTTTTTCAGAGGAAGGAGATGGACAAGGAATCGACATGTTTCGAGCTTTATGAGCGACTTCATAGGCCTAAGGGAAAGCCAAATGAGTGGCATAATGAGAAACAAGGGAAAATAGCTGTATGTACATACTACCCTTAAATTTATGCTTCATCTAATTATAAATTATGACTAATAATTATATTTTTAGGAAATGTACCAATCACAGATTGTTGAAAAACAATCACAAAGTGGGGAAGGTAGTAGTCAACAATCTGATAATAGCATTTACCTCGAGATTGTGGGAGGCATCAACAAGAAAGGACGTGTATTTGGATTAGGATCTCAAGCTGCAACTTTGAAGAATTCTTCTACTTCACAATCAATTTCTACTGATGGAGCATCTTCAGGAGAGGTTGCTGCAATGAAGGCTAAAATTGATGCCTTAACAGCTGAACTTCAACAAAAGAATCTTGAACAAGAAAAGATGAATGTTGAACAAGAAAAGTTAAAGCAAAAGATGGACCAATGGGAGCAAAAGTTTGAGAGGCTTATGCTACAAAATAACTTGCCTGTCTTGCCACCTGAACCTACAGGAGAGAATGTTGATGCCAATGAAGACTTTGGTGATGATGAAATGAATGATTATGATGATTTGGCTTGATTATTTGTAATTTCATGTTTTTAACAAAACAAGGCTATGAAGTACTTTATGTTTGAATTAATTTCTTTGTAAAACTTAGTATTGTGTGATTTGGAATTTATGTTTGGATTGTGTTTTGTAAAACTTTATGTTTTTGGTGTGCTTTGGAATTTAATGAGTAGTATGATCTTGAGTTTATTGATGTTTGAATTAGTAGTATTACTAAAAAATGTATACAGGATATTAGAAATGATAAAAAAAATAAAAGAAAACCAGAAAAAAAATTCACAGACAGAGACGGAATTAGAGACGGAATTACCAAAAAAAATTCCACCGGACTAGAGACGGAAATACATCCGTCGCTAGTTAGAGACGAAATTTAAAAGCTTAGAGACGGAACACACCTTCTAAATTAGCGACGGAGAACCCATTCCGTCTCTTCTTAGAGACGGATAACTAAATACTTAGAGACGGATTATTCCGTCTCTGTAGAGACGGAATCACTGAATACTTATAATTATATTAGAGACGGATGTTGTTATTTGTTAGAGACGGAACTGTTCCGTCTCTAATTAGAGACGGACATAAAAAATCCGTCTCTAACAGGTTTGCGACGCCAGAATCGCCGACGGCCCAGTTTCCGTCTCTTATTTCGTCTCTAACCCCTTCAGAGACGGAAAAAACTCATTTTAGAGACGGATTTTGTCCGTCTCTATTTTGGATTTTTCTGGTAGTGTTGATCCAAGTTGTATGTTCCTTTATCTGATTCTTTTCAAGAATAAAAACTGTATTAAATGTTTTGGCCAGACTTTCAACCTTCCAAACAATTTGATTATGTGCAGAAGGAACTCCTTCAAATATAAATTTGTTTCTTGCTCTCCATAGCTCCCGTATTCCAGCAATCTGCTTCCATATTTCTTGTGTGACCATAACAACCAGTCATATATATTAGTTAAAGATTGAAACTCCACATGAGAGTTAAAGCCTAAGTGATTCCAAAGTCTGGCAACTATAGGACATGATCTGAAGTAGTGAAAAATTGTTTCCTCTTCTTGATGACATACCATGCATAATGGGGAATTAGTAATGTTTCTGTGATGAAGTAATGCTTTAGTTAGAATTTTATCATTAGCAACTAGCCAAACCAAAAATTTGATTTGCTCACTGCAGTTTAGCTTCCATATCCAGGACCATGATAAGCTACTTGTGTTGTTTGATTGGTTATTAATTAACCAATTGTAACCTTCCTTGGCTGAGTATACACCATTTGATGAATTACCCCAGGCTATTTCTTCTTGAATACCTTGGTAAAATTCTGGTTTAACAGAATTCAATTTCTGCATAATATGGTCAGGAAGAGAGGTCCACATGAGTTGTAAATCCCACTGTTGGTCATTCCAAACATCCTTAATCTGTAGCTCCACATCATGAAGATTGAAGAAATTGGTTTCCCCACATAAAGGTCCAGATGGTAACCAATGATCATAGAAGAAATTAGAGTTACCCTCTCCAAATCTCACAGTAAATCCATAACATAAAGCTGATGCTGCTTTTTGAAATGATCTCCAAACAAAAGATGAATTTTTTGTATCCTTGAACACATGATGTCCTCCACCATATTTAGAACATATCACTCTGGCCCAAAGTTTAGAATATTCTTTCTGCAACACATCCCAAACTTTTTTCCCCAACAATGATGTATTCTATAATCTAGCTCTTCTAATCCCAAGACCTCCCATTTTTCTTGGGGTTGAAATAGTACTCCAATTCACCAAGTTGACTCATTTACTATTGTTACCTTTCCATAGAATTTCTCTTGTTGTTTTGTCAAGCTCATTGTTGTCTTAAATGCAGATGATTTTAATTAATGATATTAGTTTTAAGTTGAATTATTCATATAAATTCTTTAAATTGTACTAAAAATATATTTAGTCAATTTCATATTATTTAAAAACTATATAAAGGTTATTTATAATAATTTAAAATATAAATATCAACAAATCATATGGAACAATAGAAAATAAAATAAGAGAGAAAATGGGGAGATAATGAAATTTTCTCTTGTTTAACATAAGAGTAAACATAGAGACATGGAAAACTTGGTAATGGGACCTAAACAATTTTTCCATACTAGGAAAAAAATAAAGTTGGGTCAAGAAATTATAAAAACTTGAGTGATGTTGTGACATGTAAATGTAGCTAATTCACAGAGGAATTTTTAGATCACACCATGTGTTCGAGGACCTTGATAGATAATGGTGATGGTGATGAGATTGTGCGCTATTTACGTGGAGTTCAAGTTTCATTTTTTTAATTCGGAAAATAAGGTTTCATGATTGCTTTTTAGTTCACACAATATGATTGCTTTTGCATCCCTAGTTGGAGGTGCTCTTTCTTTCTATGTTGTACAATCTTAGTGAAATCTTGTGACGTCATACTTCATCAAACACACTTCTAGTTAACCCGAAGGCTTATTTTTTATGTTAATAATGGTGTTGTCACTTAAAAGTCCTTTTGTGAGCACCAATTAATCAACATGCTATTTTATGAACATGAAAAGAGACATGCTTACTCAAGGTACACTTTGAGAAAAGCAAGGGTAATATAAAAGGAAAGACAAAAGTAAGCTTTATTTATTAACACAAAAAGAAGAAAGAGTTGATAATTCATACATGGATGAAGATCCTCTCTGGTAAAAGGAGAGGACAACGCAAATCCGTTCATACACTTAAAATTGCCAAAAGCATGTTGTGAATGTCAAAAACATGCGCGCGCACACACGCACATATATATCGTTTCAAATGAAAAATCAACATGGTGTTTTTATATATTTAATGTAAGGCCACAACATCCAAATTATCCCTGCTACTTTGAGTGCAACATTCGTTCAAAAGGAAATATAAATAAAAGCAGTGAAAGCTAAACACCCATCTTAATATCGTGAACATTAAAAGTTTTCAAGAGCTCATTTATTTCTCAAGCTTTTATAATATTTAATCTTGTCCTTTTCCATAGTTAGTGGAAAAAAATTCATATTCCTATCTACTCTTATTTGCTAATAATCATTAGTAATTTTCAAACATTGACAAAAATACCCTATTAGCCGAAATAAAATATGTTAATCTATTATCATAAAAGGAAATCAATTATTAGCATGCTTAGAACCTTGATATCACACAATCAAATGAGAGAAATTGATGATCATGAATGCATAATCGATGAATTATTTGCTATGAAACAAAGAAATTATAATTTTATTCTAAAATCTATTTACATAATAATTGATTTTCGTCCAAGCTTATGGAATCAACAGTTTTATTCCAAACCACTGAGCAATATCTTCCCTAATTTCAACTAAGCCATCAACCTTGAGCAATATCCTCAAATAAAAAACCACATGAAAAAGAAATAAATACCAAAATGAACAAAGAAAAACAACATTTGGAAAAAAGGGAGAAGGTATTTTCCTCATCTAAGCCCCTACCATTCCACCATGCTTACTTCACTGTCACTACTATATAATCGTTCAACCACCAGAGTGCGTGGATAAAGGTATTAGTGGGAAATGGGAAAGATAAATTGACAACTCCCTCTCAACCCAATTTTTTCGCTAGTATATATGAAAAGATTTTATTTTTTATGGCCCACTAATGGGAAAAATTGGCAAGAGAACCAAATCATATCAAGTAATAAAAATGATGAGTAGGGATATCATTCTCTAGCTATTGTTTTTCAATTAGCAACCCACAAATTCAACACTATTCAAACTAATATCCACAATTAAAATTGAAGAATGAAATTGCATTTCGAGAATGTAAAAAATTATCACTAGACAATCACCAAGTGAATCACAAATTGAACGAAATGATTTAGTAAAATCAATGAGATGATAAAGGTTAAGGTTGGAATCATCTATAAGAATACACCGGAAAACACTAGAAGGAGGGTTGGATTGTGGTTTTATAAAACTTTGCAGTTTTTCAGAAACCTTTTTGCAAATGGAGTTTATAAAACTTTAGACAAGTTTTGAGGTTGTCTGAGATTTTGTCCTTTGTTTGAAATACTTAAGACAATGGATCTGAAAAAAATTTCTTAACAGATTTTCACAAGTGTTTTACATAAACTCAAGCTCAGAACCCTCTTCTTGTTAGTTAAATCTAAATATAAAGAGATAAGGGTTAGAGAAGCACTCAGCCAAGATTTATCCTAGTTCACTCACTACCACTGTGTGCTACGTCTACTCATAGAGCCAACTAGCTACTGGATTTCCTCCACTAATTTGAACGGATTACAATTATTGTTTTCACCCAAGCGTATTCAAGCTCTAACAACAAGTATTGTTTGCACACCTAGCCTCTCCAGGCCCTTACAAGTATTGTTTTCTAACTTAGTCTCTTTAGGCTCTAAACAACAAGGGTTTACAAAGAAAGATGAACTTAGAACACAAAGTTCTTCGTTCAAAAAGATGTACAAATAGAACAATGGTCTAACATTGGATATGAAAGATTTTGTACAAAGAAATCGGAGTAAATCTAATAAGATTTTAGCAGCATTTTCTTTCAAAGAATTTGCACGTATGTTGCTTCTTATTTGCTTCACAAAGACCATTAGTATTTATAGGATTTGAGCATGAGAACGTCATTGAGAAGTCCGTTGAGATATAACATTTAATGCTCTTCATCCCGTTGAGACATGACTTTGACACAGTACAAGGTTGCAACGTTGTTCTAACTTTTGCAACTCTTGCAGCGCAACATTTCCTCAAATGGGCTTGTATTTCAAATTTATGCCAAAAGTGATCTTTTGTCATTCCTGATTTGTGTTCTGAGGTTGCGTGAAGGAATGAACCAGTCTTTGACTTGCCACGTCAGGAAAGGTATTGGCTTCAGACAACACTTCAGTCTTCAGATCAAATTTCAGACTTCAGAAGATGCTTCAGAACCAGTTGCTTTAGAACGCCTTGAACACTTCAGACAGAGCTTCCTTCAGAACCTTGATGTACTTCAAACAACTTTCAAGGCTCAGGTGTTTAGCATATTTGAAATACCAGAACAATCATCAGTAAAACTGTGAAGTCTTAAAGAGTTTATTTTAAGTTTATACTAATCAAAATTATATCATAGGGGTCTCTTAGATTTCAAAGTCTTGAGACTCAACATCATCTCTATCCTCATTTTATGTAAAAATAACTGGTTCCCAATTCAAGTTTATTTACTTAATTGGAGATTGAATTAAAAAATTTAGGTTAAATCGAATTCTTTGACCTTTAACCCCTTTCTTTAAATCTATAATCCTTAGGCATTCCTAATCCAAACAAGCATGAAGCATAGGAATTCACAGAATCTCACAATTACTAATTCCTATTCCTAAGATATAAACAATTATGGTGACTTACTTCAAATTCCAACACAACTATCAATTTTCCAATTGCACAATTATGTCTAAATTCAATTCTTAGGTGGCCAATCTAAGAAAAGCATTAAGCACAGAAGCAATCACTCAATTAAATAAATTAAACTTGATTTAAGATAAGAAAATGGTTTACTACATAGAGTTTGAACCGAGAATCATCCTTCCCTAACCTAGGGAATTAGTTACACATAGTAGAATAGAAGAAAAACATAAAAGAAGGTAAAAGGAGAAACTCCATTAGTGATTGATGAATCTTCCACGTGATTCCTCAAAGTTGAAGCTTCCCAAGCCCTAATGTCGCAGAGAGAGAAAGAGAAGAGGAGATAAACCCAAGTTGTAGATATGAAAAACATCTCTAATAACTGCCAAGACGAACATTTTATGCTGATTCTGACAGTTACTGGTGTGGCCACGCTCTGTCTCTTTGTGGCAACACGAACTCTATATCATGAAATATAGATTCTGACTTCATGCGTGGCCACATGGTCTCTCAACATAGCAACACAACTCAGACAGAAAATTTTCTTCCTCGGTTACTGGCTTTAGTGTTACAACGCACCTAAATTGTGTAGCAACGCTCCAAATAGCAAATCATATATCTTGTGCTTCCCTTTCTCCATGCTAGCTAATGCTTGCAAAAATCCATCATCTTCCTTTCCTTAATCCTTTCAAAGTACCCCTAAGACAAGGTCAAATGAGAAAAATGAAAATTCATCAAATTAAAGCAACAATTATCTAGAAATTATCACAAAACACTACTAAAGTAACATAAACTATTTTACTTCATTTTTTACATATTTTTAATCCTAAAACTCTATAAATCCTACTAAACACTAATTAAAATCACTAAAATACAACTAAACATTAACCCTTATCACCAATTTTTTTCTTGTACCTAGGAAATGAGGCGAGTTCCTAGTTTCTCTCTACTTCTCTCTCTCCTTACTCTTTCTCTCCAATATCTTCATTATCAAATATAACAGAAGTGCTTAAGAAGAGTACAACATTTTATACAATGTTTTTTCTTGACCTAGAGAGAGAAAAAAGGGAGAAAAACATGAGTTATAGTGAATGGTATAGTGGAGAAAGAGAAAAAATATTATATAAAATGTTATATAAATTTATTATAGAATTAACACTTATGATCGAAGAGTTAGGTCTTTCAATGGAATGGAAGTTATATATGGGAATGCACAATTTTTTTTATCTTAACCCTCGGGTCATGGTGATGGTTAGGTAAAGCTCTCACAAGATTTGAACTCCGGGCGATGGTTAGATAAAACTCAAACTTCCGCTCGGGGTCATAATTTCTTTGTAATCAACCATTGTTTGGTACAGGAATGCATACTTTTAATATGATCCAACTTATTTAATATTAATTAAAAGAGAGAAAAAGATAAATATTTTCACATGTTATAATCTTGTGAAAATTTAATGAGGATCCAAATCCTAATATGCTCGAATCATGTCACTTCAATGGGATGCGATATGAGAGGTATATATATTTACGTGTGTGTTTGGTTTTCAACGAAATGACATAAATATTTTACAAACTTAGATATTCCAAAAATTTAGGAGACTTGGAAAAAAAATGCGGTTTGAAGAGGGAGACTTTAATTTGGAGACTTTTGCTTACCCAAGAAAAGGTGATTTATAACGTTAATTAGACAAACCAACATAGAATTTGGTTGACAACGTAAGAAATTGAAGTTCCTAAAAGGCAAAAGAAAAAGAGTTGGCATATTTGACAAGTTAGAAATTATGTACAAACATAACATTTCACACACATGTATCCGAGACATCCTGCACCTATTCTTGTGTATGTCTATGCACACATAACGTAAACCTTGGGCTATATATGCGGGTTAGGTGGGTGCGTTTGATAATGGATGTGGTCAAATTACTCGTGCATTTGAGAGCGACTGCTAAAACGCTTCAACTGCTTTTAATACAAATTAACTGCAAAAGCCCTTTTTAAGGTAACCCCATCGAGGGCCCTTTAATTTCAAGGCTCCCACAAAATTTGAATCACTTGATGGGAGAACTTTCAATCTTGAGGGTTAAACTTTCATTTTGAGAGTTGGGTGTAGTTTGGTGTGATATTAATTAACTGCTTATTTGCTTTCTACAATGGTTCCGGTTGCTTCTTGAATCTGCAGCTGCAAGAAAATATTTTCTGTAAAGTGGGTGTAGTAGTGATGTGGTGTTGTTGCAAACTCAATAAAATAATTATATAAAATCTGTGAAAGCCTAATTAATTGTATCAAAAAGAAACATTTATCTCTTTTTTTTGTCCTGTTCGATCAAAACCAACAGTGAAAACCAGTTAGATCATGTGCATGACATGGAGATTAGTGAAGTTATTGAGTCACACACCCTTTTCTTTTCCTTTCCTTTGAGGTATATATTTTTAGTTAGCAGTGATTCATTCATTCCATGTTACATTTGCCACAACCACATTTAGGTGTGGACAATTCTATGGTATTTTATTTTATGACATATATACAGATTAATTGATCAAGTCTCCGCGGATTGTTTCTTCGTCTACGACAATAAAGTAAAAGAAGAAGAAGTGGAAACTTATATAATAAATCGAAGCATGATATTTTTCCGAACTCGAAAAATAAAATAAAAAATCAACATATATAATGAATCAAAATATAAATAAATTTTAATAAATTTTATCATATTTAATAACCTTGCAAATTTTATAATAAACTTTATGTAGTATATATTTATTATTAAATAATTAAAAAGAGAATGAGTCTATATTTTATTTTTTAATAAGATTCACACATAAAATAATTTGATAATAAAACATACTATGAAAAGGTATGTTAGTAGGTACTATTGATATTGTTGAGTAATGAGTACTATTTAATGTATTTGCGAGAAGATAAGAAACGCACTTTTCAAATTACGTGTTTTAATTGGAAAAGGAAACAAATGGTAACCGGTGGGCTGGCTGGTAATTATTCCAAAAAAAAATCAGAAAGTAATGAATGCGGCAGCCAAAGGGCAAAGGCAATGAAATTCCTAGTTAGTTTTGGTTTTCAATTTAATAATGAGATTGTTGTAACCGAAAGGAGGAGGGGGCATAACTGGAAATGGAAATAGAGAAGAGGCAGGCGTCAAAGTTCACTCGTTCAAGCTTCCAAAATGGAATATATCTTGGTGCTTCCGTGTTTTTCTTATTCGGTCTGCGTCCTCAACTTCCCACCTTAACTAACTAATTCCTCTCCATATTCATTCATTCATTCCCACGATTACGAATTGAGTTGAGACTCAAGGGAAGACCACCCAGTTTCTATTAATTTATTTATGCATAAACTGTTAAAGGAGGGGAGAGTCAATGATTAATAATATTATATAAAAAATAAGAAAGAGTGAAAGACAGACAACCTCACAACACAACTCAAAAGAAAAATAAAATTTATTTATGAAAATGATATTAAATTTGATTAACTGTTTAGATAATGAATAATAAGAAACTTCACAAATTTTTTGAGAGATTATTAGAGAGCAAAAGGGATATACATGAGGCAGGCAGAAAGTAGAGAGAGAGTGGTACTGGACCTGGTGTGGGTGTTTTGATTTAATTAATTAGATTTGAATGCTGAGAAATAGAAATAGAAATAGGATAGAAGCGGACGACGAACTCCATGCTGGCAAAAGATTCCCTCCCTCATTCATTCACTTCTTTTCATCCTTCCCCTCCCAGTTGTAAGTAACTGTACTACCACTACCACTATCACTCTTTTCTTCTTTTTTTTTCCCAATCCCTTTCTTCCTTGTGTGTGTGTGTGTTTAATAACAGTCCAATTACAAACCCTAAAAAGATCCATACCAATACCCACCTTCCTCCTTTTCCTTCTTCTTTCTTCTCTTCTGAGTTAGCTACACTAGACTAAGACACCTTCTAATTCTAATTCTAATTGGGATTTGTGGGAATTGAATTGAATTGTATGGGGTGTGCCAGCTCGAAGCTGGACGATCTCCCGGCGGTGGCCCTATGCCGGGAGCGGTGTACCTTTCTGGATGAAGCAATTCACCAGCGCTATGCCCTTGCTGCTGCTCACATGGCCTACATCAACTCCCTTAAATCAATTGGCCACTCCTTACACCTTTTCATTCAACAAGATTCCACTGATTTCGCTTCCTCTCCCTCATCCTCATCTCCATCTCCACCTCCATCCCCTCCTCCTAAAACTAAAAACCACCACATCACCAAACACGCTTCTCCCTCTCCTTCTCCACCTCACTCTGAGTCCGGTTCTCACCTTCATTTCCACTCCGATTCCGATGAACTCCCTTCGCTTCACCATTCCCCCCAATCCTCTCCTCTACACCTCCCCAACATGTCTGCCTATTACAACAAACCAGATCATCACATCACCATGAATTACATGAAGAAAACACCCACTCCTTCAATTGTGTACGAGCAGAGACCCATGAGCCCTGACACTGTTTATGTCGGCGAGTCCTCTTCCTCTCCCTATTATCCTTATCCTCCTTACCCTTATTCCTATCCCTATGCAAACCCTGCTGCTCCCTATTATGGATCTTCTTCACCGCCTCCTCCTCACGCCGCCGCCTCTTCCTCCAAACCCCCTCCTCCTCCGCCTTCTCCTCCCAGGACTTCCACTTGGGATTTCCTCAACTTTTTCGATAGCGACGACAAGTACTATCCGCAACCTCAATACACGGCCACTCCTAGCCGCGATTCAAGGGAAGTGAGAGAGGAGGAAGGGATCCCTGATTTGGAAGATGAGGATTACCAGCAGGAAGTGGTGAAGCAGGTGCATGGGGATCAAAAACTGGTGGACCCTCATCATCATCATGTGAATGAGGCCCCTCCTGATGAGGAGTCCAGTGTGGAATATGAGGTGCATGTGGTGGATAAGAAAGTGGTTGATAATGATGATGAACATGTTGACAACAAGAAGCCCAAGGACCACGCTGCATTCCGAGGCCACCGTCCTGGTTCTCGGAATCCCCTTGAGGTTGCCAAAGAGATTCAGCTTCTTTTTCAGAGGGCTTCTGACTCCGGTGCCCAAATCGCCCAGATCCTTGAAGTCGGAAAGCTTCCCTATAAGCATGGTGCGTTTTTACATTTTCATCTTCTTCTCTTTCGCTATTCTTTCACATAATTTCCCTCCTCTGCTGACTTCTACTTATCAAGCAGCTTCTTCCAAGATGTTACATCTGGTGGCTCCCTCATTGTCCGTGGTGTCTTCGCAACCTTCTACTTCTAAAACTGCCCAATCAGCATCCACCGTGGATGGCGCTGCTGCTCCTAACATGGATTTTGAGGTTGATCTAACAACCAGGTCGCGCAATCTCTCCTCTACACTGCAAAAGCTATATCTTTGGGAGAAGAAACTCTATCAGGAAGTTAAGGTATGTCTATGTCGTCATACTCATAAGGATCATAAATAACCAATCTGATTCCATTCTGTTGGTTTCTCTTTCAAACTATTTAATCTTTGCTTCTGTTCTTACTTGACTTCTTGTATGTTCTAATCTAATAATCAGTATTAAGAATCAGTATTTAATTTATAGGTTTCGACAAAGCTGTTTCCATGTTTATTTGTTTGCAGGCAGAGGAAAAAATGCGGGTCATGCATGATAGGAAGTGTCGCAAACTCAAGCGTATGGATGAACGGGGTGCTGATTTTAATAAAGTTGATTCTACTCGAACTTTGATTAGGAGTCTGTCCACAAAAATAAGAATGGCAATTCATGTTGTTGATAAGATTTCTATGACAATAAACAAGATAAGGGATGAAGAACTGTGGCCGCAGCTGAAGGAATTAATCCAGGGGTATGTGAAGTTAAAAACTTCTAGTCTTCTTGTTTGTGCATGTCCTTAATGTTTCTCTATTCCTGTCCTGACGAGCTATGCTATTTGTTCACTATCTACTTTTCTGTATTTTTTAATGTCTGGAAAAAGGTTTAGGGTTAAATTATGTGCCTTCTGTACGAATTTGACTTGATGTGATTGTTATTTTTGGTACTTGTCATTATCATTGAGGTGAATAACATGACCTCATACAAAACTTATATATACCAGACCAGTCTGCTGACAGTTATCAAATTTTTGCACTTATGATGAAAGAGGCGGGCTGTGTAAGCATTCTGTAGTTATGTAGGCGACCATAAGAGTTAGGGCTTTGTTATTGTTGTTTTAAGAGCCAGTCATGCACATTCTGGCCAGTGGTGCTTTCAACTTTTAGGATGATAGAAGCAAATACTTACTTGTCCATCTTCCAATATACTTTCTGATAGTTCTTGTTGTTCAGGATGAGGTTTGGTTATAACCCCAAACCATATCATCTCCTAGATAATTTGGTGGCTCATTTGCCCAATTTCTAGATAACTCTGTGCCTGAGCTGTCAGCCAAAGGAAGTATCCTTCACAAAGAAATGATACAATCCCCATAAGAGCTTTGGTTAGAAATTTATTACTCCCCAATCACCAAGAGGAACCTTAAAATATACCCTGATTATCCTTGTATGAGTGGATTGAACACCTGAACTCACCATCTTTCAATGCTCCATGCAGTTAGAGTTACCCATTGCATAAGATGATATGTTGTCATCGGTGTCCTTATTTGACTACATAAATGTGATATTGTCACACTCGCACATGTCCATATCGATTAATTTAAGTTTATATGTCTTTAATTACTGTTCTCATTTTCTTTGAAGCTGCTGACTTCTTTCTATATGACAAGGCATGCAAGTGATATCCATTCATACATTGTATAGAACTATGGGGTGTTCATTTGCATAACATCCAGTGTATGTATAGTATACATAACATAAACTCGTTTTCAGGTTGACTATAATGTGGAAATCCATGCTCGAATGCCATCATAGTCAGTGTGAAGCAGTTAGAGAAGCCAGAATTCTGGGCTCCGTTGGATCCAGAAAGAAGAGTGGTGATGGTCATCTTCCAGCTACCAAGCAACTCGAACAAGATCTTATCAATTGGACTTTCCAATTTTCTGGCTGGATAAGTGCCCAGAAAGGTTATGTTAGAGCATTGAATAATTGGCTGCTGAAATGTCTCCTGTATGAGCCTGAAGAAACACCTGATGGCATAGTCCCCTTTTCCCCTGGTAGGATTGGTGCCCCCCAAATATTCGTAATATGTAATCAGTGGTCCCAAGCTTTGGATAGAATATCTGAAAAGGAAGTTGTTGAATCCATGCATGTATTTTCCATGAGTGTGCTTCAGATATGGGAACAAGATAAGCTAGAATTGCATCGGCAGATGATTCAGAACAAGGATCTTGAGAGAAAAGTGAAAAATATGGATAGAGATGACCAGAAGCTGCAGAAGCAAATTCAAGCGTTAGAACGGAAGATGGTTCTGGCATCTGGGGAAGGTAAAGGTCTCTCAGTTTCTGAGAATATTATATACCAGAGTGACAAAAGCAGTAGTCTACAGGCTAGCTTGCAGCGCATTTTTGAGGCCATGGAGAGATTTACTGACGAATCTGTGAGAGCTTACGAGGAGTTACTACAACGGAGTGACGAAGAAAGTGCTGCTCAAAATCATGAAAGAGTTTCATAGGGGTGGTGTAGTTTGATGGAAGTTGGAACAATATCTTCAATCTTGATCCCCTGCTACTAGCTCTTTCTTTACAACAGAGTTTTGGGCGGAGGGGTTGGGTTTGACTTCGCTGTTGCATCCTGGTAGTGGTTCATGCATGTTTTGAAAGAAGACTGGAGCAAAGATCTTCATCTACGCAAAGCCGCATTGTACTTTAGATGCGGGATGGAGCAATGGAATTTGTTGTCAGACGAAGTATTTTGGGGTTCGTGAATGTGAGACGTACAATTGTTTTTTGGGTACTCAGCACTATAAGGCTACAAGGGAAGTTGTGCTGACTAACCATACAGGTTTGAGCTACGAAAAGACAGAGGAGCCTACACATTTTAACATCTCAATGGTCTGTCTCTCTTTCTGCATTAGAAAATAGAAATATATGTTTAGATGAAGGACAGACTTTCAGGTACCTGACCCTGCGCAAATCTTGTGATGATGGAAGGGTGCTAATGAGGTTACAAAACAAAATGGGAAAATTTTCTGATGAGCAATTGAAAGAAGTTTCTCTCGCATGATGAACATAGCAAGCTGTCTGTCGGAATGACGCAAGTCACTGAATGCTTGGGTAATTATTAATTATTGATTCCTGTATAAAATTATGTTCCTTTCATACAAATAGTTGTTTCTTTTAAGTTAAATTATTGTACAGATTGCCTGTTGACACTGGGCAAGCTTAATGAAAAGGCATTTTGAATAAAAATCTTCTTGATAGGCCGCTTGGGATCCGTGTTCCTCATTTGTATTGGCTGAGAACTGTTAAATCCATTGATAAAATAGAAAGAAAATGCTAAGTGCCAACGAATAGCTATGACATCAAAATTAGTTTGTGATGATATCATAATAATGGCCATTGATGAAAATTAATGATCAATTGTCATTTCAAAGATACAATACAATTTTTTCCCTTAAAATTAGTCTATTTCAATAAATTTTAGATTGTTTGATTATCTCACATTTTTTTCCACTTGCAACAATCTATATTACTAAACTCCTAACATCATTATTCCTGGTAATAGAAATACATGTCGTTTAAAAAAAAATGACCAATTGTATAAGCAAAGATCAATTTGTGCAATTGCATTACATAAATAAGTCTCAGTCAAGTGTGTCTATGTGAAGATGATTTATAAGAGCTCGAAGGACTCCCTAAATAAAGCTAGGATCACTGCAATGATCTTCCGCCATTAATGCTCAGTTGAAGTCAAGGGAGGACATCTCTCCCTTTATCTCACTCAAATTATAATAACCGTTATTAGGGTCTGTTTCCAAAATCAATTTCACGGTAAGTAAAATTAATTTTGAAAGAAGTGAACATTTTTAACCTTTTCATTGGATAAAATTAGAGCTTTTGGTTAAACTTTAGAGCATTAAAAACCCAGTTTTGACCGGTCAAACGTGGTTAGAGAATTTTTTAATTTCGTTTGGGTAAATTTGAGTGCTACAATGAACGAATTCCTTATATCCCCTAACATGGTTCTGCACAATTGGTTCTACACTTGATTCTAGCAAAATCGGTTTGAAGCTTTTACCACGCAACCCCTATCAATGATAGGCTAACGATAATAGGGAGAGGAAAGTGCACCTTAACCACCGTCCCTTGCAAGACTTGTGAAGAGAAGACAGATCAGAACTTCGTTTGGAGCTGTTTACCTGCAAAGTTCTCTCCTTGCGCCCACTTTGCCTGCAACGTTTATGGTGGACGAAGCTGCACATCGTCAACTGCACTTATTGAAGGTCCAGATCCAGTGATTTCTCATATCATGTTAATCTTGAAGTGTATAGGTATATTATAGGGTTATAGAAAAAATAACCGACTAATAATAATAATAATAATAATAATAATTCTTTAATCATAAATATTAACGTCATTTGATATCCATTAAGTGTAAGGCCGTTTGAATTATCAGTTACATAATTCAATTATATTAATAACAATAACATATGTATAAAAAAAAGGTAGGGAAAAAGGGACACGGACAAACAAATACATATAACAATTAAATTAATTCGATCTACCAGATTTTGAGACCATAACATTGGCGCTCACCATGGGGCCACATGAAAGTTTCCCAAGCCACACTAAAAAATGGAAGCAGTCACTAATGAAGGGCCTACAGGAGAAGGAGATCCAGAAAGGAGGAAAAATATAATGTCGATGATGCAACAATTACAACAGAAGAACAAATGGTTACAAGAATAGTTGGAGTCAATAAGTCAGACAAAAGATTCATCTTCAGCGGGATTGGAGACCGAACAAGTTGATTTCCAACCATTTTCACAAGAAATTTTAAAAACCACTTTTCCGGAACATATCAAAATCCCAACTTTACTGTCTTTTGATGGTGCCTCTGGCCCTCAAATTCATTTCGCCACGTTCAAAACTCAAATACTCATTTATGGAGAAAGCGGGTCTTTGAAATGCAAGTTATTTTCTGGAACTATGAGTTGATCACCTTTATTATGGTTCACCAGATTACCATTTCAATCATTTCTCTGCTAATAAAGAAAGAAAAATGACTCATGGAGAATTCTTCACAATACGTCAACTTTCATCATAAACATTGAAGGAGTATCTTGGTCGTTTCAATGAGGCGATTCTCAAGGTCTCAAATCCAATATCAGAAATGTTGTATCGACATTCGAAGAAGGCTTATTTCCCGATCCCTTCAATGAATCCCTAGTACAACGACCAGTTTAAACAATGGACGGGGTTACAGTTCGAGCAGCTTGTTACATATAAGGGAGAGAAAAACAATGCCGCAAAAAGAGAAAGGGAGATAATAGAAGGTAGAGAGAAAATACATTCTTATCACGTAGACAGAAAAGGCATACCTATTGATTAAGTGTGTGTTTGGTTTCCATCAAAATCACGTTTTAAACGTGAACCCTAGTCAACGCTACTGAGAATAACTTCTGCCCAGATATCCGTTTGAAACGTGGATCCAGTGTAAACCAAACACACCATAATTATATCTAATTCTATCTTTATCCCCTATAAAGTTCATTCGCAGGTAACTAACTAAATTGACCAAGTTCCAGAATAACTCAACACTTTCCATATGAATGGTTGGTCTCCAAGTCCGAGAATAACTCGACACTCTTCATTTGATTGATTGGTCTCCAAGTTCGAGAATAACTTGGCGCTCTCCAAACGGATAAGTTAAATTTCTCCAAATCCGGGAATAACTCGGACAAAATATTTTGGTCCAAGCCAACCATGCTAAGTTTGAGATTAACTCGGACAAAATCTTTATTGGTCCAAGCTAACCACGTTAAGTCTGAGATTAACTCGGACATAATCATTATTGGTCCAAATCGACCATGTTAGGTCTGAGACTAACTTGACAAAATATTTTGGTCCAAGCCGACTACGCTAAGTCTAAGATTAACCCGGACAAAATATTTGGACTAAACTTACCATGCTAAATTTGAGATAAACTCAGACAAAATATTTTGCTCCAAGCCAACCAAGCTAAGTTTGAGATTAAATTGGATAAAACACTTTGGTCCAAGCCAATCGCGTTAAGTTTAAGGTTAACTTGGACTAATCTAAACATCATTCGATGACTCACTCAAACAAGTTAAACAACCCATAGAAAAAAAGTCAAGGTAAGATCTAAATTAGTCAAATAGTCAAGGCAATCGAGCAAAACTTGCTAATTCTACTTTCACCGAATTGCGGTGTTGGGGCTGTGTACCGTTATCAGTGAACATTAGTTGACAAATAATAAGAGGTAGCTGCTACAAGGGATTCTTCATGTGTCTATCAAAACTTGGTAAAATATTTTCAGTAAATTAGATTTAAGTTTGATACAAGGAGATTTAATTGAACTAAATTATAGGGTATTTTTCTTGTTTGCTAGTTTTATAAATTTTGTTAAAAGTTAAAGTTTGAAGTACATGAATTGTCAAGAATTGATTGGGTGACTTGGGTATAGCAAAAAAGAAAAAAAAAGAACCTGTGAGAGGCAGGAAAGAAAAGGTGAAAGACACATAAGATAGCAGTAATAAATAAGGGGATGGAAGTGAAGTTGGAATATCATTTAATTGAATTATTGAACAGAATATTTATTACTGCAGTGTGCAGTGCAGTACAGTAGAGATGGAAGTGGAGTCCTAACAAGTAAATAGTGATTAGTAATTTACAAAGGAAGGAAGGAAGGAAATGAAAGAGAAATGGGAAGGGAAGTACTAAAAAATTGCGAAAAAAGAAAATCACGCGTATACAACACAACACAACACATAAGCAAGGCATAGCAAAGGAATCAATTACATGTCATGTATACTATGCTATGATCTGTGATATCTATCTATCTATCTATCTATCCTTCCTTTGTGATTAGCAATTAGCTGTGAGAGAGAGAATTAAGTTATGGGTTGTTGCCAATCGTCGTTGCTGCTGGGCGTGAGAGATGGGGAAACTCACCCAGAAAAAGAAAAGGAAAAGGAACAACAACCCTACCGCAACCACAATCTCAATCTCTCTCAATCCCAAACTCAGTCTCAGACCGAACGTGAATCTCTAGTAGTTGATCCTTCATCCTTCTCCTTCTCGGAGTTCTCCTTCGCAGACCTCAAAGCCGCCACCAACAATTTCAGCTCTGACTACATCGTCTCAGAGAGTGGGGAGAAAGCACCGAACCTTGTCTACAAGGGTCGACTTCAGAACCGCCGTTGGATTGCTGTCAAGAAGTTCAGCAAAGCTGCTTGGCCCGATCCCAAGCAATTCGTTGAAGAAGCTTCTGGTGTTGGCAAATTGCGGCATCCAAGGCTTGCTAATTTGATCGGTTACTGCTGCGATGGCGATGAGAGGCTTCTCGTTGCTGAGTACATGCCTAATGACACTCTCGCTAAGCACCTCTTCCACTGTCTCTACTCTCTTCTCTTCTATTCCAATTCCTAATTCCCTATCTTATGCTTCAATTAACTTGATAATAATCGTGTTGTGTTGCTTGTTGCTTCCATTTCAGGGGAAAATCAGACAATTGAATGGGCCATGCGCTTAAGAGTCGCTCTTTATATTGCACAGGCTTTACATTACTGCACTTCTGAGGGTCGCCCCTTGTACCATGATTTGAATGCTTATAGGGTTCTTTTCGATGAGGTAACTCATTCCCTCTCTTCTTTCCTTATGTCTTTCTTACTTCTAATTAGTTAATTAATTGGATAAAAAATCATTGTTCTTTCAGGAGGGTGATCCGCGCCTCTCCTGTTTTGGTTTAATGAAGAACAGCAGGGATGGAAAAAGTTATAGCACAAACCTTGCCTACACACCTCCTGAATATTTAAGAAATGGTTTCCACTTGCTAACTCCCTCCTCAACATTTGCTTTTATTTTATCACAAACAAATTACATTCAATATCTTTTCTGAATGAATGCTTCCTTTATGATTACAGGAAGGGTCACCCCTGAAAGTGTCATTTATAGCTTTGGAACTGTTCTTCTAGACCTGCTGAGTGGCAAGCACATCCCTCCAAGTCATGTAACTGCCTTCTCTATGCTTTTGTGCTTTACCTTTTCTCCTCCTAATAGCCTGACAAAATGGATTTAACTGCAATCTATTGATGGGGTTAATGTATACAGAATGAAAATTTCTAGCCATGCGACTTTCTACTTCTAGACCTGCAATCTATTGATGGGGTTAATGTATACAGAATGAAAATTTCTAGCCATGCGACTTTCTACTTCATGTTGAATTCGAGTGCCGCATTCTTTCATTAAGCCTCCTTAACAACCAAACATAGAATAAAGAAACAATGAAATTAAAACTAAAAGCTCCCCATAGTTATCAATAGCGGATAGCGGCACGTAGCGGCCGACCCCCAAACAATACCTGAGTCCCAAACAATACCGCTATAACCGCTATAGCGTAGCGGGAAACTATGAGGTTTTGTATAGCGGCAGGGGGCCGCTCCGCACCGCTATTGACTAGTTTGTCCCTACCATGAATCAACCTGCCATTTTCACCACCCTTTTGATAACAGTGAGTGGCTTGCTGGCATGGATTTTTATTGTCTGATTCCCAATGTCATTACAAAATATAAATGCCTGTATTTCTTAATTGAGGCATTTTTGTCGTAAACATGTTAATTATTACTTCCAGTGCTTTCCCTATAAAACCAGGCTATTATTGTTTTTATAAATGGTTATTATTGTTTAATACATGAAATATGATTTTCTATGAATGACAACTTACGGTATGACATTCTTTCACTTAGATTGATGCTTAATAACATTGGATGTTACAGTTGCTATGATAGGTAACTGAGTTTAACACTAATGACGAGACTTTCGTCCAATTTCTTATATCCTTACCATCATGTTCTCAAATTAAACAAATACATGTCAATATATTTTTTTTTAAATTCAACAGCATATTCTTGATGAAGGCTATTTAGGGTTGAAAAAAAGTATCCACATGTCATTATTTGATTTGAGAACTTGTGGTAATGATATAAGAAACTTGATCCAAATTTTATCCTAACAATAATGCATTTCCTTATTCAGACTTGTTCAATTAGATTTTTTGATTGGTGCCATATGGAGTTATCTGATTCTGTTTGCAGGCACTTGATATGATACAGGGAAAAAACAACATGCTCTTGATGGATTCACATTTGGAGGGAAAGTTTTCTACAGAAGAGGCAACGGTAGTTGTCAATCTTGCCTCTAAATGTTTGCAATATGAACCACGGGAGCGGCCTGATACAAAGGATTTGGTGACAACACTTGCTCCATTGCATACAAAACCTGATGTACGTGTCCCTTCTCTAACTAAAGAATGGAACAAATTATTTACTAAATCCAGAGATTGAAACTTGGTGCTTGAAACCAATATTCCATTATAACTCATATAAGCCTTTATGTTGTATGTTCAAGTTCTTTATAGTCTAATATTCAAGTTATATGACTTCTAATATAAATATTTGTTTCTTTGATTGCTCATTACAAAATGGAATCTAGTTGGTTGGAGGGCCCTTAGCTCATTATCCTTAAATTATGTGAAACTTGGTAACCTAGATCTTAGGCTAGGACATTTTTGTTAGCGTAATTAATATAGTTAAATATTTAGTATAGATTGGATCAGTTTCAGATGCAATCTAGCTGGTCCTCACTCCCATATTTTGTTTGGCCCATCTCCAATTCAACACTATCTGGCCCATCTCCTCTCCATCCTGTCTCCAATCCCAGATGTTGTCTGGTCTTGCCTTTATTCTTGCCACTTGGTTACATTTTTAGTTTATTTACTTTTAGTAATTTTGGTTGTAATGAAGCTTTGGTGCTTGATATAGAGTGTTAGAACAAGAAGAAAACCAAGCTTTTTCCCACTAGGTGGGTTGGCTACATGAACCAATCTACGTCATAATGCTCTTCCGTATATTAGCTTCAGAGATATATCATTTACCTCTAAATTTCTCTCAATTGTTTGATCTATTGTTTTCCTGGCTCTCCCTCTATCCTTATTTACAGATTATCCTCTATTTGGTAAACCTTCCTTATCGTTGCTTCTATTGTTCTTTTTCACACATGTCCAAACCACCCAAGATAGAACTCTACCATCTTTTCTACAATGGGATCTACCCTAACTTCCTTTCTAATGATTGTTTTCCTATTAACATCGTATTTTGTGTAACCACTCATCAATTGTAACATTATCATCTTTGCGGCATTGAGCTTACTTTCTTGTTGGCTTTTTATTGCCCAACATTCAGTCTCATATAGCGTTGCAGGTCTTATTATTGTGTGGTAAAATTTTCCTTGAAGCTTGAATGGTAAATTTTTATCGTAGATCACACCTAAAGCATTCCTCCATTTTGTCTACCTTGCTTGGATTCTATGGTTGACATCTCCCTCTATCTTCTCATCATTTTGTATGATGGACCCAAGATACTTGAAACATGAGATTTGCGGTATGGTATGTTCTGCAGTTTTCATCTCTAAGTTAGGACTTGTGCGGTCTTTTGCTATTTTACTTCTACTTAGATGGAAGGCATGTGTTTCCAAGGCTTGTCTCTATATTTCTAACTTTTTATTTATTTCTTCTCTTGACTCTCCAAGTAGGACTATATCATATGAAACAAGCATGCACCATGACTCCGTCTCTTAGATATGTTAATAAGCACACCTAGAATGTTGTGACCCTCCTTATATCCCTTCCTTATGTTCTCAAACTAGTTGTGACCCTCTAATTTATATCTTTGATTACTTGAATGTAAGAAATCCTTATTCCTTTCTTCTCTAGAGTCTTCCACAAAACCTATCTAGGTACTCTATCATATGCTTTTTCCAAGCCAATGAAAACTATGTGTGGCTCTTTTTTATTCCTTTGATATCTTAACATTGTCTTTGTAGCAAGCTTCCCGACATAGAACGAAATGGCTTAATTGCACTTTTGGTCCCCCCAAAATTTGTAATCTTGAACTACCCTCAAAATTTTTGCCCCCCCTATGCCTCCAAGTATGTGTAAGAGCAACCAATTTAGAATTAAAAATTTTAGGGGGACTAAAATTGCGAAAACAAAAATTAGGGATACCAAAATCGTGGATAGGCTATAATAGAGAGACCAAAAGTGCAATTAAGCCAAACCAAATTGATTTTTTGAGATATGGGTCTTGTGTCTTAATCTCTGCTTCATTATTCTCTCGTGAAGCTTCATAGTATGAAATATGAGTTTAATTTTTCTATAATTTGTTCAGTTTTTTATGTCACCTTTGTGGATGGGAATCAAAGTATTTCTCCTTTATTCCTTTGACATGCTTTTAGACCTCATAATCTCATTAAAGAACTTTAGTCATCTTATACCTTTCTCTCCTAGACCCTTTCATACCTCAATAGGTGTATTATGTGGTCTAACTACCTTATCTACCATGAAGTATCCTCTTTAATGCTTCATTTGCCTCAAATTCCTGAATTCTATTTTAGCAGGATTAATTTCGATTCTCAAAATCTTTGGTAGTGTTAAGCATATCAAAGTTCAAACAATACTTGTGTCCTTTTTGTGAAAATAACTTTTCGATCTTTCATTCATATCTTATTCCAAGGCCAATACTTTTCCTTGATATCATCCTTAATGCATCTAACCTAGTTCAAGTTTCTTTTTCTTCCCTCTACTTTTTGCAAGTCCATATATACTTTGTTCCCCTACTTTAGTGCTTAAAGATTGGTATAAACCATTAAATGATCTTACTCTAGCTTCTTATTGCCTTCATAGCATCTTAATTAGCTACCTTATATTCATACCAACTTTCCTCATTTTTTTTAGTGGGGCTTGGCCCCTCCTGATTACCAAAAAAAAAATCTTTCCTCATTTTTACACAAGGACCATGTTTTATAACACTCCCCTTTAACCGTAATCTTTTGTTGTGCGTTGACATCCCATTGCCGAAAATCTTTATCCTTTAGCCGAAAGCCCCTCAATTCTTCCAATGCCTCTTTGGCTTATTTTATAATTCCTTTAGTTATCTTGTTCCCCACATCATTAGCACTTCCTTGGGACTCCTAAAATCCTCTCTCAAAAACCTTTTTCTCAAAGAGCCTTTATTTTTCACCTTTTAATTGCCACCTTTTTATCTTAGAATTAGAAATGTTAATATCCGCCTTTTAGTTTCTATATTTCCTTATAATTCTTGATTTATTTCCATATTTGATAATCAAGTACTTGTATAGGTAAGTGTTAGTGTTTTCTTTTCTATCATATATCTTATCGTATTACATCATTATGCACTACAATAACATTCATATTTTTCATCCCTATAATCTCAACATGGTAGCAAAGCCATGTTACCCCTCCTTGAAAATAGTTTCTGCCTTTTATTGTGTCAAGTTTATAGAACTCGATCATTACCAAATTCATACTCTATTGTTTTTTTTGTTCTCGATGTCTACTATGCAACTTTTGTTGTATTGAAGTTTTTAATCTCTAAATCTAAACATGGCAAAACAATCCATACCCATGGGTATCTACCCACCTTACCTTGATGTTGGTAGAGAAAACCCACTATGACTAAGGCTTTAACTAGTAGGGGTGGAGGCAAGCTTGGAAATATTTATTCCCACCGCAACCCCGACCCAAATAGTTAAATAACAAAGTTAAACTTACATATTTTACTAAAAGTATAATTTACTTCTTAAGTTTCTTATTTTGTTAAGATACTCATTGTCTAATTTTATGTAATATTTGAGTTAAAATGTCTTTGGTATATGTGTGTGGATATAATTAAGTAAAAAAATAAAAATTACGGCAAGGCAGGTTCCTTTTGGGTTTCCCTAACCTTGTTGGGGTTGGTGTTGGGTACCACTTTTCATCCATGCTAAGGATGTGGGTGGGTTTGGAGAGGCAGGGTTGGGATGGGGAAGGCGAAACCCGCACTTGTCATCTTATTGTCATGTTTATCTAGATCTTGTTTTGTTGAGTGTCCTTACCATTGCTCCAGTTTGTCTTTCTACAGATTGACTACGTTTTATCCTGTTTCCATAGTGTGGGGACACAAGAGGAGGAATCTCCACACAATCTCTGCCCGCGGAAGCAGACTCACACAAGAAACGGAAAATACAATAAAACAAACTCGCAAATTTAATGTGGTTCGAAACCTCTTGCCTTTGTCCACGATCTCACAACAAAATATTTTATTATTCCACTTGGAATTTTTACAAGGAGAAAATTGCAAACCCTCTCATACAATTTTCGCACGAAAAAATTACAAACCCTCATACAATTTTTGCATGGAATACTCAAACCAAAAAGACTATAGGTGTTATGGTGAGAATACTCAAACCAACTCCCCATACTTATAGTAAGTAGTTTTGTACCTCTTTCTTCTTCTTGCTACTCGATGGAGGATTTGGATGAATACCCACTTGGCACAACATATCCTCCCTTCATCCAAAGTCTCACATTTCTTCACCTTGTCAGCAACTATTCTCTCAGTCTTATGAAGTTCTAATGCAATCTTCCCATGCTACAAAGTCCATCAACTCTTGGTTTTGGTGCGATCCTCCCTTGCTCTCTCCAAAGGAATGACTCACTACTCTACTTCTCCTTTTTTTTATACCACTTGTTGGATACCAGGAGGAGAAATCACACAATCTCTACCTACGAAACCACGCCTACACAAGAAACATTAAAAACAAAAGAACAAACTTGAAAAGTTAATGTGGTTTGGCACCTCTTGCCTTTGTCTACGATCTCACAACAAAATATTTTATTACTCTAGCAATTTTTACAAGGAAATGCAAATCCTCTCATACAATATTTGCACGTAAAAATTGCAAACCTTTTCTGACCCACTCCTCACGTCCCTAGTACACCTAAAAGACTAGAGTTGTTGTGGTGAAAATACTCAAACCAACTCCCCATATTTATAGTAGTTTACTTTTCCACCGCTTTCTTCTTGCTACTCGATGTGGGACTTGGATGAATACTCACTTTGGCACAACACATAGATCGCCTCCATTTCAACCTATCTTTCTATAGATTGCCTCTTCAATTTTGATAGAATATTAGGAAACAACTTGCAATATCTTTATTTTATTATAGAATGTCTTAAATTATCTCTTAGAATTAGTTTCTTATATCTTAGAATATCTTTTAGGATTAGTTCTATATTTATTTATATTTTATGATTTGTTTCCTTATTTAACTACTAGGATTCTAATAATTATTATAATTGGTTTCCGTATCTGATTAGGATTTGAAGTCTTGAATTAGTATAAACAAGGGTCAATACTTAGTCTTTTGTCTCATCGTATCATTGTATCTCATTACAAGAAAGATATTCATAATTCAAAGTATTATTTCTCTTCTCTCCTTATCACTAAAACTCTATAACTTAAATGAATTCCATACGCAGTCTGGTCCTCCGAGATGTGCGGTATGGCTTGTCTCCGATTTCTTTGATCCCAAATGCAATCTAGTCCTTTTCTTTGATGTATTCTGGCCCCACCTCCAATCCTACAGTCAATATGCTCCATCTCCACCGTCTAATTTGGCAGTGTGGTTTCATACTTTGGTTTCCAAACTCAAGTTGGCTCCATCTGCATCCACTAAGTCTAAGGGGGGATGTTAGCATAATAATTAATACAACTAAATATTTAGCTTAACCAATATCATTATTTGTAATTAATTATCGTTCCTTATTTTCTATGTTGATTGATTATCTTTCCCTATTTCCTATATTTACCACTATACAATCATGAGACTATAAATAAGCATAATCTCTTGTTTTTTACAAGCATAGCAAATAATATTCATATAATCCTTCCATTTAACAATTTTAAATTGTTTTTTTTTGGTGAAAATGTTGTTGATCCTGGGTGGTCTGCATAAGTTCATTTTGACTCTAATTAGGATTTCCTTAGGCCCATAAACTTTTCCGCTTACTTGAAATTATACGATAAGGGTTTTGTGTATAAGATATGTTGTGCATGTTTGATATGTTTAAGTTCTCAAATAGCCAAAGTAATTGGTATATGGTTCTAGTTGACTTCTTGTGAAGTCTACTTAACAAAGAGTTAGTCATCTTTGTTGGCTTGGGGCATGTTTTGGAGTTATATGAATAGACTTAAACTTCAATCACACAAAAAGTAAATTGTATGTATTACAGGTAGTGTATTACCTTCAAAAGGCCAAAAGAAAATTTATTAATTTTCATGGTGAGATGTAAAGGGTATCAAAGTAAACATTAGTGCTGAACTCTAATATAATATATACTGATTAAAATACATAGGATATTTTATACTCTTGTGCACCTAAGTCTCTTTAAGAATATCAATACATATGTATTTATGAATAAAATATTGGCATGTCATCTATTTTTGGTGCTACCAAATGTATTAATTTGTGATATCGTCTGAAATATTGACACGTGACTTACGGGACACCTTTTGTTTGCACATTCCTTGCCCATAAACAGTTTAGTCCAGACATTTTATCTATAGTTAATAAACAAATTTTCATTAAACCTTACTTTAATTTATTATCTACTAATTATTTATGTAGAAACTGTTTATTGTATTGCATTTATTTATATATTGTATGAAGGCATTCAGTTGGACAAGTATGGCCCAGTTGTTTGATGATTCCAAGCTCTGAGCTTATTATGTCTTAAAAACCTGGTTGAATGGCTGATGGCTGTGGTCTGCCTTTGATGAGGCGACTATTACTCAAGTTTGCATCTATTTGCAACTTGAAAAATCTCAAGCCAATAAGATATATGATTTCAATGCAAGTACATTGAGGGCTTTGGTTTTTCTATTGTCATTAGATGAAATTTGATTGTCTATATATAAAATTTAACTGTGTAGTCATGCTTATCTTATGAGAATATATTGATTTAAGCAGTATGATATTGCGCCAAGCTAGTTCTATGCAGACTTTGTGTTGGGTGTGGCTAAGCAGAGCTCTTCCATGCTTTAATTTTATGCTATTGTCAATTTGTAATGCATGCAACTGATTTTTTTATTGTCTTCCCCTCCTTAGCATATATTTCGCAGCATAGATCAGGGATTAAAGGTGTATATTGGGCTATCTCAACGAAAATATCTTCTCTCACTTAGTGGATACACATCCTTGTTATTTAGGTGTATAAAAGGGATCAAACAACACTTCTAGTTGATTATTATTATGTGTGCTTCAGGTTCGTTCTCACATCATGCTTGGAATTCCAAAGCAGGAGGAAGCTCCATCAACCCCACAACGTCCTCTTTCAGCAATGGGTGAGGCTTGTTCAAGAATGGACCTCACAGCAATACATCAGATCTTGGTTGCAACACACTACAGAGATGATGAAGGGACTAATGAGGTAACTGATGGGTGCAGAGGTTTTAAATTTACTACTTTTGGTTGGGTACTATGGTATAAGGTTTGAATTTGGATTGGTTCAGTTGTCGTTCCAAGAGTGGACTCAACAGATGAGAGATATGCTGGAGGCAAGGAAGCGTGGAGACT